>OY804605.1:26747047-26900656 GCA_963680895.1 Fragum sueziense
ATCATGTGATATTAACAATTGCATAATGTAGCCTAGGAGCAACAAAGAATATTTTCCATTATTATGATAGATCTAATTATAATTTCATTTCAATCACTCGAGAAAAAATTACGCGCCTCACTTTCTCAACGCGCAGTCAAGCCCCGAATATTTTGATACGGTTAAAAAATCTCTTTTTGAATTTGCTCGAAAAATTATAGAAAAAAATATAAAGTAACTTTATGACCAAATCAATAAATGGTAGTTTTGATATAATTATGATATGAATATTGGTATATATTGTATGATAAACTATATCTTCATGATTCACTTTTAGGAAGACATAATGTACAAGAATCAATAGATTATGCTGTACCCCATACATACGTAAAACAAATGTCGCTGCAATTTCGTAAACTATTGCTAGTATTAGTGTTCATTGCGGTGGTATCTACGACGTACGGGTGTGGGAGGAGACGATCACGTCGATCATATGACGGAACCCCACCAACCCTCACATGTCCACCCAATATACACGTCTTCAATAAACCACTGCAGAACCACCAATACGTCAGGTGGGATGAGCCGATAGCACGTGACAGTGGCGCCACCATCATGTAAGTAAACATTAATGTAACGATGGCACTGTATAACACTATTTGGTCCGTTAACTTTTTTCTATGACTTTAACAAAAAGAATAATACAATCTTTTATATATTTTGCATTGCTCTTTTTATGCAGATTAATCCAAAAATACAGATTTGTCAATTTTAAATACAAAGTATCCATTTGTTTTCCAACCAGTTATATCACAGTTTTATATTTTAATCAGGAAGAGGTCTATGGAGGATATGTCTGATCTTACAAGATTGCTTTTAACCGTTACCAAAACAATACATGATTTTGACGTCCCCACATAAAAAAGATTTAGGATAACATTGAGGCAAAAGAAGAAAATGTTGATTATCAACAGGTTCTCCCTTACCCTAATATGTCCCTGCTTTTCAACAAAAACCTCGAATCTGCAACTTGTTTTATGCAGCAGATACGAGGTTTTCGTTGAAAAGTAACGCTTTACTACATTTTACACATATCCTATATTACTTTTTGGCGTCTGCAGCAATTTTCAAATTAGAATAGTCTAAATTTTACCGTTTGGGAAAGGGTTAAAATACAGGTAAATCGCTCTTAAGACATTGGAGGAACGAACCTAAACAGACAATAGGTCTTTATCTTATTATGGTTACACTACTTTAACTCCGTTTTCAGACCTACCCGAGTGGGACCCCGGCCTGGTCAACTATTCTCTGGTGTTACAATAATCAGTTACTCAGCCAAGGATAGAAGTGGGAATACAGCCTCCTGCTCCTTCACCATTACCGTGGAAGGTAAATGTCACTACCATGGCGCTGGTTAATCTCGTGACTCAGAATTTAAAAAAAACATCAATATTGTTGTTACTAGCGTCTATTTGCCCTTTGAAGCAGAGAAGGTTGATAAATGCCAGGAATAAGCTGGACGTGGTGGATTTTAAAAAAAGAAATCAACTGAAAAAATGTACTGAAGATGAAATTTTGGTTGATCTTCAATAAGTTTTTTATCGGCTGATTAATTATAAAATCCGTCACGCCTATCTAGTGCGTGACATCTGTCCATCTTTTCTGCTTCAAACCGAATTCAAATCGGTCCCCATATTAACAAAAGTATTGAAGATTTTCTGAAATTTGTGTATCACGTGATTATGCACCGTGACTGTATACATCTCCATAACAAGATTCACCAACAATTGATTGTCTTAATTACAGATGACATATGCTGGTATAAGATAACAAAGCTAATGTAAATTCTAAACCCAAACTATTTTATTACCAAATTTACAATTTCAATAGCAGTAGTATCATTTCTTGTTACGTTTGTTGGCGTATTCTGGCCACGGCTCCTCGACATACACTTGAAGCTATAAAACCTCGATGCGTCAAATGGTCAGCTACCCTACCACTCAAATAGTCTGTTCTAAACATCCTCAAAGCCGGTGTAACGTAGTAAAGTGACCCCCATAGAATACTGACCCCCCGGTCACTTTACTATATAGAATACTGACCCCTTTCTATAAAATACTGACCCCCATGTAATATAACGACCCCCCTGATTTTATCTATAAAATACTGACCCCCAACTAGTTTATTGCTAATTTAACATACACTACATGTATACATATCGTTTCAAATCACATCCATTTTTATTATGCTCCTCGAAAAAGGTTTCGGGGAGCATTTAGTCGCCATGCTATTCTTCCGTTCGTTCGTCCTTCCGTCCGTCTGTCTGTCCTTCCGTTCATATACAGTCAGATGTCAGTAACCTTTTGGCCAAATTCAATGAAACTTCACATGTATAATCCCTGAATATCTTTTGAGTCAGTGTTCTCGATTTTTTTTTTTTTTTTTTTTTTTTTTTTTTTTTTTTTTTTTTTTTTTTTTCAAATTGAGGCTGTGTCACAGAAATAGAGGCCTTATTGTAGAAATTAGTGTTTCTCTAATTTCTCTTAATCAAATTAACATAATTTAATGAAATTTTGATCTTCAGTGATGAATGAGATGTTCTGTAGCTTATATAATTAATAAATCATGTACAAAAATCTTGTCATGTGGAAAGGGGACTAAATGTATAATAACATTGCGTCTAGATCTGCCCGAAGCAAAATCTCCAAAACTCTTGTACCAAATAGGACAAAAATTCAATATAAACTTCTATAGCCATATTCGTGAAATTCTGCCAAGAATCTTTTCTCTCAATTTGATGCTGTGTTATAGGAAAAGGGGCCTAATTGTAGAAGTTTTTCGCATATTTCTTTTAATCTAGACAGAATTTAATGAATTTCTATATTCGATTAATTATTTTTTTCATATCCTACATCTTTATTTTCCAATTGCGACAGCTGCTTGACGCCTTTTTAGTCTGGCTTATTTCTCTAAATTAAGTTTTATGGACTTCCCATTACGTCCCCTTTAGCGTGACGGGTTACTTATACCTTCCCATGACAAACACATGGTTCTACACTGAAATGTGACATCATCGTGACCTAGTTTTCGGATTAAATCACTTCGCCAATCGTTGAAGCGTTTATCTGATTGGTCAGAAAAAGGGTCACAGAAGATGACCCCCCTGCTGGTGCCTGTGAGATTTACTGTCAAGTCAACACAGGATTTTAATCAGATTGAGAAGCTTAGATAACTATCTCGCTATTCAAAGTGACTAAATGTTAACATAGTCACTCTAGTATGCATCAGCAAGGTAGGAAAGTACGTATGGCCACTGGCACCAGAACTGCAAAAAATTGTTTGTTTTTATCTCTAAAGACTATTATTGACTCAATAATAGTCTTTAGAGATAAAAACAAACAATTTTTTGCAGTTCTGGTGCCAGTGCGTATGGCAGACACACATACATAACTCTGGTAGGCTTCGAACTCACAACGCTGAGTGACAAGTGATTTTCGGTCAGAAACCTTTTAAAACCATAATTTACCCTTTCCATACAAATATACGTCGGTAGTAGTTCGATCCATGAACATACTGTACGCCTACTGTGCATACGATTAAGAACCAATACAGCTGCTACGAGACCGGATAGCTTAGTTGGTAACGTCGGGGTCTGTCAATCAAGGGGTCGTGAGTTCGAACCTGGCTCGGCATGTAGCCATTCTGACATTTGACAAAAGTCATTTGTCTCTCACCAATGGGTGTGAATCATCTATATGAGAGAGCAGCAGGAGGGTTTGTTTGTATTTTTTGGTAGTACGGGTGCTAGAAATATCAGGAATCCATAGTAGGTGCTCCAGCAGCCGCAATATGACCATAACAGTTGAAAACAGCATGGAGTTTAAATTAAATCAATTCAGATGCGGTGGAAGCGTCTAACCAGCCAGTTTTAATCGGGTTCGCCCAATAATGAATGAAAAGTTGCGGTCAAAACACTATGTACATGTACGGATATACGCATGCACGGACGAGTGCCATTGCACCTCTGATGCCTATCGATAAAGATAATTATGTTGTACGTCTACCATAGTTGGGTTTATGATAGAGTAAGACTTTTAGTGTGTATGTGGAGAAGGGGGTCGACATTTTATGGGGGGTCACAATTCTACGTAAGGGGTCACTTTTCTACGTGTGGGTAGGTCATAATACTATGACCCCCCGGTCATAATATTATGACCGAGGGGTCAGTATTCTATATAGAATAGTGACCGGGGGGTCAGTATTCTATGGGGGTCACTTTACTACGTTACACCGGAAACTGGTGAAGGTACTACCCGCCATTAGGTTATCCAACATCACTGCGACCAAGGACAGCTAATGTTCGCATGTTCTGCGCTTTACATGATCCAATTCGACACTGGTGAAGGTACTAACCGCCCTAACGACTCCTGGTATTTTACAGAAAGCCGCTAGGCTGACCACTTTTTCCACAATACCTAAGATCGCTCGTTCCAAAGGACAATTCATGCGTAACCGTCTAAGGAGCTGTGACGTCTTAAAAGTTGGACTGGAAAAGACTAAAATTAAATTTCAGTGAATTCACCCATCACCAACATGATTCATTTGTTTCAAAGGACGCTTGTTGCACACACACAATCGTGGACCTGAAAAAGACTAAACTTTTATGGGAAAGGGGAAATCAAATGGGTATGCTATCAGAAATACTTGATCTACCAGGTATACGGTTGAAATACAGAAAACACGGAATCGTCTCTTCCCGAGTATTCTTTGTGCTTAATCGTCTATAAAGCTGCCACATTGTACTGAAAAAGGCTAAACCTGCAATGAGTAAGGTAATGGAAAATGGGTATGGGAGGGCGGGTTAATTATTTTGGCTGGATGTCATGGATTCTTACACTACCAAGATTGCATGTCATTTCGTCAGAATCGGGATCGGAAAGGAAGTCTGCTAAAATTAACAACAAGGATAAAAATGAACAGCAATGATTCTTTTTACCCCAACGGATTATTGCATTTTCGCATCGTCACTGTAAGTGGTTCTCAAACTTGATCGTTTGAAACTTTTTACAGATGACATATGCTGGTATAAGATAACAAAGCTAATGTAAATTCTAAACCCAAACTATTTTATTAACAAATTTACAATTTCAATAGCAGTAGTATCATTTCTTGTTACGTTTGTTGGCGTATTCTGGCCACGGCTCCTCGACATACACTTGAAGCTATAAAACCTCGATGCGTCAAATGGTCAGCTACCCTACCACTCAAATAGTCTGTTCTAAACATCCTCAAAGCCGAAAACTGGTGAAGGTACTACCCGCCACATGGCGCAGCCATACCGCCACCAGTTCGAGGAGCCTTGCCAGAATAAGCAAACATACAATTGTATAGAATCATGAGTTACAATGCCATCTTTTCTTGTTTGAGGAAAAATTTTGTTACGCTTACCCGACAGATGAGTGCAACCACGACCCTGATCACCTTTACTCAAAGGGTGTCTTAAACCATTGCTTTCAAATGTTGATACCAAACCATAAAGCAAATGTCCATCCTTCTGCTTGGCGCTTCTGCCAGGTTGCTCACTCCTCAAATGTAAATTTCCCACCAAACAATAACTGATAAAGAATGCCTTTTTAGTCATACATCGGCCATTCGAAGGCCAAATCAAAATTAACCTTTTTATCTGATATGATGAAATTGTTAATTCCAAGATGCTAAGAAACTGTAAAGAACTAAATATTCACTCCATACAAACCAATCCTAAATTGCCAAATATTTCTGCACTCAAAAATCATGGCTGTGAAACTTTGTTCAACTGCTGTGTGTAACATCTATCAGTTGTTGTTGTTATAATTGTTGTTGTTGTTGTTCTTCTTCTTCTTCAGCAACCCCCATACATGTAGCTTGGTATCTGGAAAATACTCATGCAAACATTAATAAACTACAAACTTAATCTATTTTGCTTCACTTTCAGATTATGACGTAAATTTACGCTATCGTTAAAACCTGTTGGCGCCATGCTTCCATCTCACAAACGAATCAATATTAGATCGATTACATGTATGATTTGCTCTCCATCACACACTTTTGTAATACAGATTGCCCCATAAATAACCTCTTCGCCTATTCATTTGTTCGTGACACCATAAAAATTGTTGTGTTTTTGTTGTTGTTGTGTCCACGTCAACAGGGTTTACAACATTTTTAACATCGTAACGTCACAAAAAATGTTTTGCTTATAGCTCTCCAAATCTTAATTACCTTACAAAAAGTGTGACAAAATAACGGCAAACATTTCCAAATGTGCCCATCAACTAAATAAAGTTTTCTATCTGTGTGTTTTACAACATTTGAAAACCTCTGTTAAAAACAACTATAGACTCATCCCTTTTTTTGATGGTATGTTGAGCTGCTCTCCATACCGTTGTTACTGACAGAATTGAAAACAAGATGCATTCGATTGAAATTTAGAATGCTTTTTCGAATTGAATTGCTCTGTATTTGATTTTTCCTGTACAAAAGGTTTTAAATGGAACTTCTCTGTATAGATGTTCTAGAAAATTATTATTATTATCATTATTAAATAACTATTTGACTCATATGAATTGTTGCAACAATTTTGTCAAACCATTCAATGATAAAGAAGTAACACTAAAGGCCCTATCAAAGACAGCAAACAAGCACAACCCCAACCATAATATGTTATATAATCGTAAAAAACGACTCTTATCCAATACGACCACACACCAATAATATCTGTGAAGCTATTTTCAATGTGGTTTGCTTAGTTTAATAAAGTCTTATGTTTTAAGAATATGATGATGTCACCCCAGTTAAACATGAGAAACAACGCAATCGCCGGTAATGTTTTGAAAAGTATTTGAGTCAAAAGGGAGATATCAGAATATAGTGCTACCCGAATGATATTACGGTTTGTAGAGCCTAAACATATCCCCACAAAGAGCAAACGAGTATCAGGTACTCTACGTCCCAGTTACCAAAATTCAAATGCTACGCTATTTAACGGTCTATAATAATTTCTTCGCATCAATGTTAATTGAATATCAATCCAATGTAGAAGTCAAATTCGCATTCTGACTGAAATAGGATCCACAGAGAGAAAAACTATACTCTGGAGCGTACTCATGTGTTCAATACATTCAAAAGAAATCTTCCTACCGGAAAAATGGAATCATAAAAATATCTACGTATGCTAAATACTTAAAATGAAATACATAATTGAGAAAACAATCATTTATCATAATAAGAAGACAAGGTATGGCACTATGTTCTGTACAAAACGTAATTTAATCCTTCAAACAAGAGCGTGGAACTAGTTAGGCGGATCAATGTACTTTAAAAGTAGTACTTTCCTGGCATGACGAAGGACCGCGAAACTGCATAGCGGTATCAACTATATCAAATTTTACAGAAATATATTGTTCTACAAACACATTCTATGGTCAATATTAATATCAATTAAAATACCGGATGGATTCAAAAGGTGCTGGGTCAGACTTTGTTTGATTTCTGGATGGAGACTGGCTGTCACTTACTTATGACTAAATTTACCGGCGTCTGATCAACATAATAGATTTCATTTAAAAATTCCTGTGCCTAAACTATAGCAACTGTTTCATATTGACGCAGCAATTAAGTCAATTAAAAAACGATACCCTTGGAACTTCGCATTAAATCTGTATACCTGTTAGTATCTATATTGTATACTGTTTAATATCCCCTATCATTATCATACCGAAAAAGACTTTTATCTCTGATTTCTTATATGAATACACTGTTCAGATTAATTTTAACCGAGACACACGGTTCTCACCAAAGTCAACTCTAATATACATTCCGATCATTCATCAATAAAGGAAATAGGATCTATGCTTCTTTGGGAATGTGATAATAAAAACAACCGTTGTTGTCGAATGCAACAAGGCTCATTTCTGTGCCCTATATTCTTTAAAATATTAATTCTAACTTGGAGACAGACAAAATACAGGAGTAGATTCTAAGCATTTATACGTTGTAGAGACAGAACACTGACCTATTCGTCGTCTTACGTCGCTGTTACTCAAGACACCAAAAAAGGAAACAAAAACAAACGGATCAATGTTAAAACATTCAAAGCACAAACGAAATAATAATAATTTAACACGACACAAACAAAACAATTTACCACAAACGTGTTCACACCACAATGGACCACTAGTATGTTAACATCACACCCACAAGCATTTTCTCTTCTTTTCATTTTACTCATATAAACAGACGACGGAAAAATTATCTGTTATTGTCTATCATTACACATTTTGGTCACTTTTTCAACAATGTACCAGACAGACGGCGTATATCTAAATACCAAACAAATCATTTTTAAAATAATGAAGGCATATCCTTCAAACAAACACACGCATTTACCTTGAAACACCAAACATCATGCCAATCCATTTTATAACAAGCAACACAAACAAGAAATGCACAGTTAACATCAAACAAGTCATACATTTTACAACATTACAATATACAGACACACTGGTCACAAACGGATCAATTATCCATTCGCACCAATCAATCACATTCAATCAATCAGTCAATGAGTTCTGGTAATAGCAGAAACTCAAAAGCTACCGGAACAATTTCCATAGGGCAGCCAAACAAATATATGTACAACAGTCAATCAATTGAGCCCTGGCCACAGCCACATCCAGAACGCCTTGACCTTTTTAATTAAGCATAAGAGACCTCAGCTTGATGTAATTCAATGCAAAAAATCGTCCTGCATGACCCTTGTATGAATGAATTTAAACTTATTTTCATAATTATGCTAGTTTCCAATGGTCAAGATGTCCTGAGTTGCCACAGAGACTCTCATAGCTACCGGAACAATTTCCATTGGGCAGCCAAAACAATCAATATAATCAATCAATCAATTAAATCTTTGACACACATTCAATAACCTCCGGGACAACTACCCGTCGGGATCAGTACATCACAATAAAACATACTACAAAACAACATCGAGACACTAAACAAAGAGTACTTTAAAGTGGCATTTCACAGATATTAATCGTAAATTTTACTTTACTTTGTAGTCTTTCTGAAAGAGCATGATTAACTTCTATTGTAAATTCTGAAAATTTCAAGCCACAGCATTGCGCAATTTACGTGAAATGTATATTTTAGTGTTCAGGTTAAGTAGATTGATGTATACAGTAGTTCAGATGTATAGCCACTACCTACTATGCAATTTGTCATTCCCGTCTCAACCTTAAAGTGACATTTCTTATTAATTTGTACATAAATTTTACGTTTATTTTTATCTGAAAGAGCATATTTTC
The DNA here is from genome assembly GCA_963680895.1 of Fragum sueziense. Classification (NCBI taxonomy): domain Eukaryota; kingdom Metazoa; phylum Mollusca; class Bivalvia; order Cardiida; family Cardiidae; genus Fragum; species Fragum sueziense. The sequence goes on from OY804605.1 coordinate 26,756,374, forward strand.
TTAATATTCTGATAATTTCAAGCCAAAAAATTGAACCGTTTACGAGAAATATATAATTTTGTGCTAAAATTAAACAAATTGTTGTGGACAACAGTTCAGATTTATATAGAATTTGTCATGTCTGTCTCAACTTTGAAGGAGTATTTTTCGCTTATTAATAACAACTTTAAAAAAACTGATAGCATTTCTACGCATTAGTATAAACAATCTTTGCATCAAGACATACTTTTAAAATTTGAAATAAATGTGAACTGTCACTTTAAAGGCGTGACATTATTCTCTTATCAGCAACAACTTCGGAAAACTATATATACTCATTTGAATAACCGATCTTTGCACCAAGGCATGCTTTAAAAATTGAAATGCAGTGTCTCTTTAATAAACAATATCTTATTTTATCAGAATCTTTTTGAGTAGATCTACAAACAAACGCACCAGATCTCTATTTATAACTTTATAAATAAAAACATTAACGACATTAGATAATAATAGATCTATTTTTATTTTCTTTATCTGCCTAATTATAATTCCATAATTCAACTGCAATATCAATTAGAACTATCATTTGCATGCATCTTCTTCTTTTCCCTTTTTGTTCTGATAAACCCGATCTCTTGAAATAGGTCGGGTTAAAATTCAGGACGGAAAGTCAATGCATGTGACTATTGAATAATTCCATGACGTCATGGCTTACGTCACAATTACCTAAACGCTTGGAACCTTGAATTTCATTTCATCGAAACCACAGTGTGATGATTATAATCATCTGTCATAAAGGTTAAAATGATTACAAAATGACCATTTCTTATCATGGTATACAATAAGCAACCAACGGACACAATGAACAAGTGGTTTGTGCAATAATTAGTCTGTTGACCGTCACTCTCAAAATTGATCCCAAACACAGAATTAAAAGGATTATTCTTCCTCAACAAAGTAATCATCGCGATTGCAAAGGATATACATATCAACTGAAAACCATACTATGCTCTTATAATTAATTATTTTGGCTGGATGTCATGGATTCTTACACTACCAAGATTGCATGTCATTTCGTCAGAATCGGGATCGGAAAGGAAGTCTGCTAAAATTAACAACAAGGATAAAAATGAACAGCAATGATTCTTTTTACCCCAACGGATTATTGCATTTTCGCATCGTCACTGTAAGTGGTTCTCAAACTTGATCGCTTGAAACTTTGTAAAATTACATGACAAGCCATCTGATTTGATGAGACATATGCATCGGTCAATCGGGTGGGTTGGTGTAAAATTTTAAAAATAAACTTGGAATTAGACTGGTTGGTGGAAATTAGCTTTTTCTCCTCATGAGTTTACTAGTAATGGTCACCATTTGACATTTTTCTTTGTCAGCTTTTTAGAATTTTCCTATTTCATATGTGTTTTCGTGGCTATCGTTCTTTGATTTTATGTGAACTTTAAAAAGAACCGGTCACATTTAGCCTATTCAGTAGGTGTGCAGGTAATAGGCCTTTCGAGAGATACTATCATTTTCATCATTGCATCCATTCTGTGTGTTTTCACTGGAATTTAAATGAGACCAAAAATATAGGGTTTTGAATTAATTTTGTCTCTTCTTTCATTCCTTTTATTCCAAAACAACAACTTAAAAGTGCTCCAAGTTCAAATGCATTGCAGACAAAAAGCTGATTGGGTGAAATGGATTTATGTAGCACAGAAAATGAAAAATTGATGAATACTAGCATTTGTTTCTTTTTTCTGATTGGTTTCTAAAGCTTCTCTGATTAAGGACGTCAAAATCCAGACCTCTTTTGACGAGAGATAATTAGTATTTCTGTTTCAGTGTTGACATGCCCCTCACTGCGTCATCAAGATAACGGATTCGCATGGTGTCACCCGAGCTGGGAGATGCGTTATGGAGGGTCCTGCCAGTTTGGCTGCTATGCTGGTTTTCAACTTATTGGAGCATCCAGGGCTAACTGTCTAGAGACTCGTCAATGGGACGTGTCACAACCAGTCTGCCAAAGTAGGTATCTTATTAGTTTCAAGACAAAAGATTGGACAGTCCAAATTGAAAAAAATGATACAGACGAATATAAGAGCTATATAGGGTTAATTCACGTTTTTGAGGTCGTTAACATTCTCAGAGGCCCAAAAAATGCGTTATCGCCTGAGACCGAAGGTCGAGGGCGATAACCCATTTTGTGGGCCTCTGAGAATGTTAACGATAAAAAAAACGTGAATTGACGCTATTATTGCATAAAATATGAAGAATTTGCAAAGAAATGTAATAAAATAAGACGAATAACTAAAAAACTTTGTGAAAATTTATCCACATTTACACCGACAGACACCAGAGTTTTCCGGCATTCGACTCGACATATATCGAGTAAGTATGATATCCACTAGACGGCCGTTAAGTTTTCATCGTGTAGCTATGTAGTCAAGTTTCATCACATTTTTACTGACATAATCTTCATTTGAGTTGGCGAAATCGTAAAAAATATTCGACTAAGTTTTCTTTTGGAAGCATACTCTGGATATTCTAACGTTCATTTCAGTGCGAGTAATAAAACAAAAGGTCGGAACTTCCGAGGTAGATCTCTGGTTCGTTTCAGACATTCGTTCATTTCGATAAAAAACAAAGTTGTAAAGGAAAAATTGCAGTAACTAAAAGAAGAACAAGAAACACATAGGCTTACCATCACATTTGACCTAGACCACAACCACTCAATTCTAATTTATATTCTACCATGTCCACGAAATCCACTTTTAGTTCAAAATCTGTCAACTGCCCGTTTGTTTACCTTTTGATTCCAAGAATTAAACCTACGTCATTATATTACGTCATTAGATATGGTTACACTGGGAGACCTAGTTTACTATTCATTAGGTGTAAACTGGAAATGGGGTCTTATAAGAATTTACCTCGCGGAAAAGGGAAATGACAAAATTTCGGCTTTATTTTCAATTTTCTGAAGCACTCACAACAAATCCCCGATCGAGGATATTTGAGTGCAAAACCAGTCCGATAATGCACGTGAATTTACTGAATAACGACCGTTTTTGATAATATCAGACTGATTTTTGCCCGTTATCCAATGCCAATAACAGACTGAAAACACACATTTTAGGCAATAATAATGATTATGGAAAAAATATCTACAAATATAGCAAAGATATCCACCAAAATGAGAATATACTTATGAAATAATAACAAGTTTAGCGGTCTTTCTTGCCAATTAAACCCGATGTGCGACGGACTACATGTGTAGGTAAAAACCGAAGCGCACAGCGCCGAGGTATTTGCCTTAACATGTAGTCCAGAGCAGAGGTTTTTATTGCGCAATAAAGACCGCTAAACTTGTTATTATCTCCATTATAACACTCTAAATAACAAAAACGCACATTAGAAATGTGTTATTTTGTGAAAATTCTGCAATGAACTAGTTTTCGGCGTAGGAAACGCTTTGTCGTTTAAGTGACGTCATTTGACGTTACCTTGACGCCACGTGACGTTTTGGCGCATACACAAAGCATAATTACAAAGAGTCTTTATTGTAAATAAAACCCGATGCAGTTCTTCTTTCGCTATATATGGATTTTACGGAATTGTGTTATAATTGTAACTAACATTTTCTTCCTGTGATTTAAAACTTTCCGAGCGTTTTCCTCTGTGGATGTCACTTCAATGTAATGACTTTCATGTGCATTTTTATTGACAGAGAAGACATGCCCTGTCCTCGTTCCACCATCAAACGTAAGGGAGATAACCTGTAGCGACACTAATTATTACCGGAGTATCTGTTCCTATAACTGTATAGAGGGATATGGGATACCGCAGGGCACCAGTAAAGTCCGTGTTTGTAATGCGCAGGGTGTCTGGAAAGGCAGGGAACCAGCCTGTGTTGGTGAGTAACTCATGTTTTATATTTGAGCCAGGATCTGGAAAAAGGGCCTTATAGCATTTTAGAAAAGAAAGTTTCCACATCAGCCTGTGGTCAAATATAGTCAAATATGGGCCCGTGATGCTGTCTTTAAGCTACTACAGGTCAAGAAGAATCTATTAGTGAACAACATGGATCCTGATCAGATTGTGCGTATGTACAGGCTGATCTGGATCTATGTTGGGTTCAAAAGCCTTTAGGGACGTTTTTCCAGATCCTGGCTAATTTATCATAATTATCAAAAGTTATGACATATTCTTTGGGTAGTATTGAAGTGTAGTTAGATCACGATATTATAGCACATGTTTACACAATTTTCAAACAATAATATCTAAGTCCAAACCAGTATGATTTAGTGATGTTTCCAATCTTGCGGGTGTCAGTAAATAGACAAAAGGTCAAGTTTATCGTGGAGATTCTTAACATGCATTAAAATATTTACAACCCATTTTTATACCTCAATACAAAAATATTCATTTCTTTATAAATATTCATGTGACATGAATTTGAAATTAATTATTGATAAAATCTTACTAGATCTAATAAGCAAGTGCATATATTTTGTACAGATATGACCCCTCCCGAGTTCACGACCTGTCCGTACGGGGTGACGGGTTATACTGAAGCCACAAAGACATCTGGACGAGTGGCATGGAACACACCGACTGGTACGTATGGTAGTAAATACACTTGTGGTGAACTAAAACAATTTTCGCTACAACAAGGTATAGATATTTTGCGTTTAAATTCGAGATTATAGATTTTTTCAATGACAATGAACTTGTTCTAAAAGCAGACCGGGTTTACCGTTTTGTATCGACAAACTGTAGCCGTAGTTACGATATTTTATAACAACACCGACGGAATACATTGATCGCGAAAATACGTCCCTCGCTTTGGCCGAGATCACCACCAGTGAAATAACATCAGATATTATCTCAATTAGACTACAGTTGTGTGGAGGGTTTCATAGTTGTTCGCGCATGCTCTTTACTTAAATCCTTATTAAAGTCGCATTTTACCTTATATCGAAACCGAATTCTTTTTATGCATCAGATTTACCAATTCAAGCATTGGCTATTTAAATGATTTGCCATTGTCGATCGATCAGTGTCTATAAATAAACTGTTAAAATGTCGAAAATTGGATGCTATACAAAGGCGTTTGTTCTGAAAACATTTTTATTTTTGGTTTCTGTCAGCGACTGACAATTCCGGCCAAGTAACGGTCAGAAAGACTAGTGGTCCGGATGTAGCAGAAGAATTAGATGCCGGTGAACATATGGTTGTCTATACAGCCACTGACGGTGCGGGAAACACGGCAACGTGTGTCTTCAATGTTGTCATTAAACGTAAGTTTATTAAATGTTTTCAACTACTGGCTCGGTTGGCCGATAGCAAATGGTTTAATGTATAATTATTATTACACCTATTGTTAGATGCAAACTTCATGCAAACTTCCCCATTATCCGTGATCACGAAAAATGACGAGTTTATCCAGATTTAACCCTTTCCCAAACGGCAAAATTTTAGGGTGATCCACTTCAAAAACTGCTACAAATGACAAAAATGGAAGTTATTTAAGATAGAATTTGTGTAAGATATGACATAGAAAATATTGAGACAAAAGGAGAAACTGCTGGTTATCAGCAGTTTCTTCTTTTGTTTCAGTGTTTTCCCAAGCCTTATCTATTAGGGACGTCAAAACCAGGTCTTGTTTGGGAAAGGGTTAAAAGAAAAACTTAGCGAAAAGCCGTGTATGTTCGTCAAATTTCGTTGTCATAGAGAACTGTTAAGATGCAGAAAGTGATTTTTGTGTCGGACTGAAAACATTAAAATATTAAGATTGCAACTATAATACAAAGTATTGCAAAAATATTTTTCTTCACAACTAAAATGTAGTTTCACATTACTGACTCACGCAACAATATAATCTGGCACCTTTAAAGCAGTTCAGACCAACTTGGTGATAAAGATCCCTGATAATATGTAAAAATCGACTAATTACAACAGTTACTTTACAGAGAAACATGGACCACGAAAACCTGCACTTAGGCACAAGCTAATCTGGATCAACTGTCCCAAATGACATACTGACCCATTTACCAGAACTTCAGAACGTAAAGGTTTCGCAAAATCGACCACATTTAATCAATTGTTTTCTCAATCATTTTTATGGGAACCAACTGCGTATCAATCCAGTTTAGAATTGACATAACAAATTCAAACTACCTTTATCCCTTTTCATCTGATCATCTGGATCACAGCTCATTTAATTCGATTATTTTTTAGAACTACGATGTCACACCATCTACCCGTTACCTTACACGACAGTTACCTGTCCTAACGGCCATATTTACGGTTCCACCTGTACCTTTGTTGTTTACATTTACAGAACTACGATGTCCCACCATTTACCCGTTACCTTACACTACAGTAACCTGTCCTAACGGCCATATTTACGGTTCCACCTGTACCTTTGTTGTTTAAATTTACAGAACTACGATGTCCCACCATTTACCCGTTACCTTACACTACAGTAACCTGTCCTAACGGCCATATTTACGGTTCCACCTGTACCTTTGTTGTTTAAATTTACAGAACTACGTTGTCCCACCATTTACCCGTTACCCTACACTACAGTTACCTGTCCTAATGGTCATATTTACGGCTCCACTTGTACATTTGGTTGTGAAGAAGGGACGGAACTGAACGGTACAGTCAGTACAAAATGTGACAAAGTCACCAGGAATACCATCTCCTATGGGAAATGGAACCATGGGTCCATACAGCCTTACTGTTATCGTAAGTATCATACAAGTTTGTGCCCTTTTACTATCTAAAGCGTAAAGAACTTCGGATTTCAATTCGTGAACTGGAACGATTGTTTTAGTAAATACATTGAAAATGACTTTAGTTCAAATCTACGATATCAACGTTAGCTAGGTCTTCATTAAAGCGGGATCCTTTATTGAACAAAATAGGACGAGCCCATCCTGGTTTTGACCTTTATAGGACAGACATATTCGGAAACTTCGATGAAAAATAAGAAGAATCTTTCCTTGACGTTTTCAATAACTCTAAGTGTGCCTATGGTTGTGAGGAAGGGAAGAAAAATGTTGCTGTTTATCTTACTTAAACTGTCGCCCATTCTACAAATGTTAACGTATTAAGAACGGTTTTCGCCGAACGAATATTCTTTCTAGTAAGTACAATCTAAAATGAATATCACGTATTCCCAATCAGTACAATTATTGTCCACGATCATTTCAAGCATTTAATATTGCAGTTTCTGTATTCTGTCCGGACCTTATTCCTCCAAATTTCGGCGCCGTGGCCTGTGACACCTGGATGTCGGGTGTTTTCTGTCGTATGTTCTGTCAGGCCGGGTACCTGGCATTAGACAGTGATGCACACAGTAGACATCATACATGCTCGAACGGAGAATGGTCGTATGGCCCGGAACTACCAGACTGTTTCTACATAGGTAATCGTTAGCTTTTATTTATACATATACATATACTTTTGATTTTTTTTTTTAATCTTCATAATCTCATACAGTAATACAAATATTCATACTTTCATAACGTGAAAATAATTAGAATAGATATATAATACCTCTTTACTTTACTTTCATATTCAATATAAAGGATTTTTACAGGTCTAGGTTATATCATTGTTGCACAAAGAAATATTGTTTACTTATTTTCAAGCACCAAACACGAGGGAGTACGAATTCTATTACATTGACCTGCTTTATCACTACTATAACGGGACGTGCTCTGAAGACCATAATGAAATCAGGGAGTCTTTCCTACTAATATTCCCACCTGATGTAGGAAATGGCTGTGAAACAACGGGCGGCTGTACAGTAGAGGATGTTAGGGTGAGATATGTTGAATGGTACAAACAAGGAGATGGCTTAAGGTTTTTTTTGTGTGTGTGTGTGTGTGTGTTTTTTTTTTTTTTTTTTTTTTTTTTTTTTTTTTTTAATTCATTACCTACAACTTTGAATAAAACAATCAGTCCTATAAGATATTTATGGTCAAGAATTCAGCTTCTTTGGACAGATTGTGTGGAGGACAACCCTCGCTTATTTCGAAACGGGGCCAATCTCTAATTGACCAAGTCCGTACAATAATATAGTAAAGTCGATTTAGCAACTTTTCATCAGAATATTATACAATTTCAATCATTCTCTTTGTTTAAATAAAGTTTTATTCAATCTATATGAGCGCGGATCTGGAAAAACGTCCCTTAAGGCTTTTGAGCCCAACATAGATCCAGATCAGCCTGTGCATACGCACAGTCTGATCAGGATCCATGTTTTTCTCTAACAGCTTCTTCGTGACCTGTAGTAACTTAAAGAGAGCAGCATTGATGCATATTGGACCGCATTTGACAACAGGCTGATCTTTAAACTCAATTTTTAAAACTGCTATGAGGGACGTTTTTCCAGATCCCAGCTCATATGTTTTCAGGTAATTTGTGGCACTACGAACGAGAATGTCAGTAGAAAGAAGAGACAAACAGACGGAATAACCTTCCAAGTTGAAATGAGAGTTTCTGACAACATGACATTGACAGAAAAGCTGAATTACAGAAACCAAATGATAGACAAGCTCAATTCAGAGACGTATGGTTTCACTATATTAGATACAGAGTTTTATGGCGCTGATGTTGTAGTTGGAATGCCTGCCAGACAGTGTGACAATGGGTCTATATACGATAAACACAGTGGATTGTGTGGTATGTAAAACACTACGGTCTCCATCTCTCTCAGAAAAATACTGCCCATCTCAAATTTCAGCTTATTGGTGAACTTTTGTTATCATAAAAAACACTGATAGTATTGTTGAATCCAATTAAAAAAACTTGCATATCTAAGTTTGCTTATATTAGGGATCTGCTCCGAAACAGTGGGTTATCTGCCAATCGTTATGGGGATCTTACTAAACTTGAAAAAATGTACTCTTGTGGACTTGCTCAAAAATGGTTGCCCCCTCGGGCTCATAAACAATATAATAAACTATTCTACATACCATCTTTCGTTGTTGAGATACACAATCTGGTAGTCTACTTATTATTGTAGGTGCTGTGAAGCTTAACCCATTACCAAACAACAAAATTTTAGACCGATCCAAAATCAAAGATGTTGCAGACGACAATTAAAACTGAATGAAATAATACATTTGTATGTCTTTTTGTGTAGAAAATATTGTGGGAAATGAAGAAATTGCTTGTCACAAGCAATTTCTTCATTTTCCACGATGTTTTCCAAAGTAACTATCATGTAGGGAGTCAAAAGGAGTCATTGTGTGTTAATGGTTAAGGAATAGTCTCACAAACAACTGTATTGTATGTATTTGCAGTACTTATGTATTTATTTTACAGTGCAATGTAAATCCGGCTATTACCATGATGTATCGAGCGGGAACTGTACGAAGTGTCCTAAAGGATCGTACCAGCCACTGTCCGGTAGTGTGACGTGTATCACGTGCCCCAATGGTCAGACTACACGGGTAGCAGGTGCTGTCAACGACACCGCGTGTGTAGGCAAGTTAAACACTTGTAGATTAAACATGTCTAGCAATTAGGGTTGGGAATATTGAAAATTGGTAAGTCATTGTCGAGGTAATTAATTATCAAAGTTTCTGACCGAATTAGTTTTAAACACAACAACCATTGTGTAAACATATCTTTTAGTGATGACGTTGATTTTATTTCACTGATAACATACATGTAGATAGATCTACAGGGTGTTTCATAATATCTGTTACCATTACAAATAAATATAAATCATTGATTTTACATGCAATTTAGTCATGTTATATATGTATTTAAAGGGTACTGAATAAAGTTTTGTGTCATGCTAAAATTAAGGTAAAATTTGACGTCATTACATATTTTTTGACGTCATCATATTTTGGCCGTTTTCCAAAAACGGTGTTGTCCATTGTCGCATACGCGAAAGTTGTCAAACTGCTTGATCAAATTTTTTCAGTAACTGTCATCCGATATACGAATAAACAACATCCTAATGACGAAAACTCAACACATATGCTTAGGAAAATCTACGCTTTCTTTTATTTATCTGAGATAGCATCTACGTATAACCATGTGTCAATATCTAAAGATGAATTTAAAAAGCATTCTATTTTGAAAATGGACTATTTCATTGGACGCATGTAACTCGGTCATTACAAACTTTAAGAAACAAGTTGACGCCATTCTGCAACAAGGATGACGTCGTCTAGAATGCGTTGTCGTAAAACTACAAAATGAGTGGGATGGAATTCGTGTCAATCCCAAACGCAAATATACTATAATTGTTATATGTCAAATAAAACTTCATTGTGTCTATTTTCGCATTGCACATTTAATTCAAATGTACATTTGTTAATTAAGATATACTTAAAATTCGAAACGGTAACACGTATTATGAAACACCCTGTAGTAAGAACAGTGGAATAATTTGTTTCGTACATGTATTATTTAATAATTTTGGTTGATCATTTCATCAGTATTTTGTGTGTGTATTCCGCATGTATTCATTTATCAGACATGTCGAGATATCGACATTTATTGTATTGAGAAAGCGGTCTGTCTTGTTGGCTTTATTACATCAAGATCAATTGTCATGTCGGTTTATTTAATTACCAACTTTCTTTTGTATTACAGAAGCATGTACGCCTGGTAGTTATTCAACATACGGCACATTACCTTGTTCGTTATGTGATGTTGGGACATACACTGATGTGTATGCTGCAACTACATGTGATATCTGTCCTGGATCAACAACGACTCTGGTGCCCGGGGCCAGCTCTGTTGTTATTTGTAGAGGTGGGCAGTTATCTGGGATACAACCAGTACCCAAATCAATATTCTTTGAAAATGGCCTTTTATAAAATGAAATGATATGATAATTCCCAAATATTGTACAAATTCAAAACAAATAATACAGGACCCTTCGTTGAGGTATGCATAGTCTTTGCTTTCGCTTTTGTGTGTCCATTGAACAAGTAGGCTAAGACAGTCGTTTATTGAAATGCGCACGGTAATAAAGAGAAAAAAGTTAAAATCTTTCGAGTAGATCATATCAGTTTTTGTTAAATTCCAAGCCGCAGAAAAGGACCAAGTGATGATAATTAGGAATCAACTTTTTCATATTCTGGAAAATCATATTAATTAGTAAGTATTTCCGTCCTTCCAGATTTAGACATTCAGTACGTGAACCACACAGATGACGAAGAGTTTGTTCCCGCGATGATTTCTGTCAACACCACGAGTACCAATTCTAGCCTTGTATTGTGGTTCTACTTCAACCCACAACTCTGTACAAGTATAGTAAACATTACTACTGAGGATGATGTGTTGTTTCAACTGACGAACAGTGGAGATGGTCTCGTGGCAGCTGTCCCGGAGTAAGTTGTGAGCCTTTTATGAGTCTCGAAGAAAATATGGTATCATAAAGAAATAGATAAGAGGGAGTGAATACATTCTAATTTTGTTATCCAAACCCTATGTTGTGGGTACTCATTGGAATCGTCTCGATGAGACGATTGCAATGAGTACCTTCAACATTTGGTTTCAAGAACGACAAGTAAAATATGCATTTTGAAATGCCCAAAATTACTATTATCTGTAGGTCTGATAAGGTCATACGGTATTCATCATCGGAAGCCCAGGTGTCTCCCCACACGCTTCTGAATACCGGTACTATATTGATGTTATAAAATTTCGAACAACTTCTACACTATAATATTTATGTGGCTAAAGGTATTCAGAACTGATGAAAAGTGAAATGCAGTATAGAGTACACAGGTTTTGGGAAGTAGCACTAAAGGAAGAGGCTGGGTATAAAAAGTTGTAATTATACGAGATTAGGTTATTACTAAATCCCGACATGCTTATATTCTTAATCGTGCGTAGAATCAGTTTGTTTCTCCTTTTACATCCTAACTAATTTTGTGAAAACCCAAAATTATCAGAAAATGTAAAAAATGATAAGATTACGTGTCAGTTGTTCCCCTGTCTGATTGAATCAAAATACCCTTTCAAGAATATTTAAAGAACTTCAATCAAAAGGTCATATTCTAACTAAAGATTGATCTTTTGACAGACAAACATTCATAGATCCCTACGAAATGACTCCAAATACGTGGCATTACATTCACGCAAGTCTACAAGATTCCAGACTGGAGTTGACCATCGACGACAATCCTGTCTTTAATGAGTTTGTACCAGAATTCGGACACATGTGGGTGCCCGATGTTGTTAATGTAACTCTAGGGGGTAAGGATTTGATACTTTTGGTATAGTATTGTTAGCCTGTATGGTACATGTGACCCGTCAAGCTAAAAGGTACCTTATCCGAACTCCAAAAATCCAAATTTTGACAAATTTGTCAGACTCAACACAGGTCAACTGAATACTCTATGCGAAAAATGAACATATAGAAAGATACAGAAAACATTCCAGATTTATAAAATTATATAAAAGTATCGGCCCTAGTCTGGCTGCTCTGACTTCGCAGACTTAGGCCTACCAGGGCTGATATTTTTCACTTCCTATAAGGTCCCTTTAAGGGTGATGGGTCACATATTTGAAAAAAAGATATCAGCAATTATTTGCAATGAACCAACTTGTTTTATTGGTGTTATTGTTGTTTGTGGATTTCAAGTTTCTATTTACATTTAGAGAACCCACTGCCATGAAACTTAGAATCTAAATACTAGTATTTACAATTACTCCTTTACAATGTTAGATGCTATGACTTTCTGGCATAGGGTACGTGTTTATCATAGTGGTAACCCAATGGACTTGTAACCGCCACTGTAGTCTTGCGGGTGAGCTGTTCATGGAACCAACCCATCTGACAAAAGACATTTAAAAAAACTAGATCTATATGTACTTGTCTGTCTTACATTTTTGAATAATGTTTCTATACTTTTGGAATGAAAAAAATGTAGATCTAGTGGGACACTTCGTGTGACATTTGCATAAAAACCTATTCATTTCATTCAGGCCTCGACTGTATCGGATCATTCTCCCAGTTTCACCTCAACACAACTAACGGTTCCAGTCAAGAATCTAGATCAAGCTGTTCTAGTGACCATGGAGGAGATCTACTGTCATGGAAACAGTTCCTGGAAGACGGCGAGGACGGCACTTTTGTCAAAGTTCACAGTTTATGTGACGGTAATATCTATATTTATAACAATAACAATAAAATATGGGTATAAATAAAAATTCCACAAAAGAGTGTTCTCAATGGATGAACCCTGTCTCAAAGAATCAAGTTATTTTTTAATAACTTGATTCTTTGAGACAGTGTTCACTCAAACATTTGGCTCTTTATTTGTTGATTATATGTCGAAATTTATTTATATTTGTGTGTAAGCTTAAATGTCTTTTGCAGAATCGACAACCACAAGGTTTTACCAGACTTTCGTTCTTTACAAATTATTATCGCGTAGGATTCTGTTGATTCTTTTTACCAAAATTTTTACTATCCCGTGGTTTCTGTGCAGATTGAATGACAAAAATATTGCGTTCAAGAAAGTTGCAGATAATTGTCAGCGTAATTTTCTCAAGATTGTGGTTTATCAACTCTTAAATCACTTACAATTATGTTATGTTTGTTATCCTAAAGTCACCGAATAACTGTGTTGTTCGAATAGATAACTTACAGTAGGCTCTTTAAAAAAAGATTCAAAATTCTAAAGTCTGAATCTTCAAAGAAATAATACATGTACACAAATATATGATATACAAATACATTATTTGTACGAGTATAAATAGCGTTTATAGTATGTATAAAGTACGTTTTTTTGTAATTTCCAGATTAAGCAACGACATTGCTAATGCTTATCCCGTAGATTATTTCTGATTCCCGTTTCGCAACCGACTTTTTCATATAACGACTTTCTTTAACAAAATCCTCGTATCTACAGATATTTCTTTAAACTTATTCTATTGTAAATCAGCGATAAACTCGTTACAGTAATCAACAACTGCGACAGTGAACCCTGTAGGAATGGTGGCCAATGTACTGACCTCTATCACAACTACTCATGCGCATGCCCAGTCGGATATTCCGGGTACAGTTGTGACGTCAACTTGGACGACTGCCAGAATCACGCGTGTGATAACTATGCCACGTGTGTAGACGGAAACAACACATACACGTGCGAGTGTGTACCAGGGTTTAAAGGAGCAATGTGTGAGATTAAAGTTGGTAAGGATGTCCCGATATTTTCTAGAAGTGATATATGTACATGTAGATCCAATTCTATAATTCACAAACGTACAAAAAACGTAATACTTTTTAAAATGCTTTCCGACGATCAACTCATACTTTTTGGGCAGCAGTTTTTTGTCCGGTACCAGACGATTAGCCATTTATACTTTTCGTTTGATATCCTTAGACTAGCAATTAAGAGCCCATTGTCTTCTTCTCCGGCTGTCAGTCTAATCTGTCGGAATTAACTGTCTGCTTTGACGCATCACTTTAACCAAACTTGACAAATTACTACACAGTTCGCACAATTACCGAAATTCCGGTGCCAAAAAATAGGAAGCAAAAATGCAATAAAATCTACATTGATTTCATAACCAAATCAAGTTTAACTTTCGTCTCAAAGTTATTGAATAAAAGTATAAGTTAATCCTAGGTTTTGAAATGTATTTATGCTGACATCTTAAAAGTAGTTCCACGTAAATATATATATTCAAAAATGCACAAACTATACTGAACAAAAGTGAAAACGCTACACTGCAAAATTTCTTATTTCTGGAAAAGTATCAAACTTATAGCATGAAATTTATTTTGACGTTATTTCCCAGACTACTAGTATCAGCAATCGTTTTGTCGAAATTGCATTGCCTTGTCTCCTTTAATGTCAGAGTTACAGCCCGTAATGCGTTTAGAGCTGATTTCATGTAATATCGCATATGCGCATTTCCTAATTGGTAACTTGTCAGACTACCATTCCGTGCAGTCCGGCATGGTTTGCATTCTTCTGTTTGGATTTCTGAAGGTTTAAATTATGTAAAATATCCGTTCAAATGGTACACCTGAAAAACGGACCCCTGTCACATTAAAGGGTCCATTTTTCATCCCCGTAATTAAGATCCACAAGACGTTTAGTACTTGGCACAACCAAGTCAATGAACAATGCAAAACACTTTCATTTGAGTTTTTTACTTGTTTTTTTAGAAGAAATAAGACAAGAAAAGTAGGTGTAGCGTTTTCACTTTTGTTCAGTATATATAGAAAGATCGGTATAGACCTAGATGCCCCTCTCCCTAATGGCAGATTATGTTCAGAGCCATTTAGTCTTTTTGTCCGTTATACGCTATAAGGAACTGGGCCCCGTATTACTAAACATCTTACAATCAAGTTTTTGTGTAAACTGTGTAACAAGACATCTGATTGCACGAGAAATCCGACTGAGCCAATCAGGGCTGTTGTTACAAGTAATTATTGAAAAATCAAACGTACGATACGGACCCCTGGTTCGGTGATGTTGACGGAAATGTTATTCATTGATCCGTAAAATTTACTTCATTATAGATAAAGTCATAAATTCTACTCGATTGGTTACTGTTAAATAAATCATCTCCCTCTCTCATATCTTCACACACATCTCCACCATCTCTCACACACTCATTCACACCTTCGCTTGCAGCTTCACCCTCTCACATCTACGAGGGGCGTTCAATTAAAAGTGGTACTAATGGTCCACCATACCTCACGGTTCTATAGAACTAGTGGTGCTTGCGGCTATTTGACGGGAAAATAACTGTCTATACTTGGTCAAAATTTGAGACAAATTCGTTGACTCTTTCATCTCCCTCCCTCTCTCATCCTAAATATTATCCTCACTCACATCTCCATCTCTCACCGTCTCCTACACCCTAACACTCACTCTTGCTCACAATTTCTCTTACACTGGGAGCAATTTGAATTTATTCTTTACCGAAACAGTGCATACTTAGACGGTAGACTGCTGCAGGTATAAGATAAATGCACAAGAAGTTGTTGATGCAAAGAAGCAAAATTCCATGCTGTTGAAAGGACCTCTACTGATAAGGCGAGAAATCTCCCTAAAAGGCTCAAATGGAAAAGTCATTTTTCAAAACATGCAAATTGATTATTATTTCGAACTGTATTGTTAGATATGTATCTAAATCACATGAAAACTGATTTTGTACGATCAAAACGATTCGACAGGTACAGATAACTCTTGGTTTCTGTACCTACCCCAAAAATTACATTTTCTTACCCCACCGTTATTCATTAAACCAGATTTAAGTTTTCTTTAGTTTTATAAGCAAAACATTTTCTGTAAATGTAAGGACAATTGGTGTTGAAATCATAAACCATTTTTCGATTTGTCCTTAATGCGCATGCGCATCATTGAAACGAGTTTAAAGGCGAAATCTTCCCGCCAAAATTATGGCATATGGTATATGAGTACTATTTTTAGTATAAAAGTACGTCCCCCCGCGACCCAGCAAATCCTTTTTACCAAGGAAGCCTATGATCCAGTTACACAACATATGTCAATGGGAAGCTGGGTCAAGGGGGGGAACGATGTTAGCCAGCCTTGGGAAGGTAGGTATGCCTCGGTTTTTGGCGGGAAAGTGCGCGTTTAAAGTTGTTTCAATGGTGCGCATGCGCAATACGGACAAAACCAAAGCTGCCATATGATGTCAACACCATTTATCCCTGTATCTGTAGAAAATAAATTGCAAATAAATATAAAAGAATCTTCATTTTACCTCTTTGAATACCGGTAGTGTAAGAAAACGAAACCATTTCTAAAGGTGGGTACTAAAATCAAGAGTTATCTGCACCTATAGAAGTTTTAAAATGACATAAAAATCGGTGTTTATTTCCTTTATTTGTCTACCTAACCATAAAGCTTAATTTTGTTTCTCAATTTGTTAGTTTTGATAATTGACCCATCGAGCTGAGCCTTTTAGGGAGAATTCTCGCCTTATCCGTAGAGGTCCTTTTCTTAATTTGTCTGACTGTATATTCAGACTGGAGAACGTAAGAAGCAGGCACTGTTTGGGAAAGGATTATAGAATTTCCCTTCATTATTATAATGGCAAAAGCCTTTTTTCCAAACCGAGAACACTTTGTCAACGTTGCTGCTTACATACAGCAAAACGCACAGAAAGTAGTCTTGGCTTGCAAATTTATCCACTTGCAAGCTATCACTCTCATTCTACACTACCATAGCATGGTACCCCACCCACCCTATGGGAACAACGAATGGTAGTTCCAAAAAAATGAATAAGCATGAAATATGCCTATTGAATTATAGCATTGAGCTTATTTGTTAATGAAAAATACCCGTTTATTTGGTTATTGTGTTGTTTTAAACAAGGTTTGGTTATTAACATGCAATTCTATTAAGCATCTAGGCAGTGATTGTCCACACAGATACTACTGTACTAAAGTAAGTACAGTAGTATTTGTATAGACAATTATAAAAACACAACTCTGTCATTCAGCAGCAGTGTTAAACGACAAAACACCATTGATTCTTTTAAAATTTATAAATTTTGATTTGACCATTTGTCATTCAAATTACCGGAAACGGTAATTCTAACTTTTATAGCATTGAAAATCCTCTATTCGCACCATTTTGATAGCTCGCCGGCATAGCCGTGACGGCTAAGCAGTTGATTTGTGAAACGCCATGTCCTGCTAAAATTTAGAAAGGTTCTGGGCCGCGTTTTACTAACATAGATTTTTGCAAAAACCTTGTAACAACACATCTGATTGAATGAGAAATGATAACTGTAATTATTCAGCCAATCAGAGTTGTTGTTATTTCAAAAATGTTCGTAAGTTCGTTAGTAAAACGGGCCCCTGGTACATAAGCCCCGAATACGTTTATGATGCAAAACTATTAATTGTTTTTTAACATCATAGTCTACGCATTTTTTTTATTCCACTAATACACCTGCTTCCAGTTTATTTAATGCAGTCCACCTCTACTGATATTCGCACGATGTCGGAATTATTCGGGCCCGAATATGTTCGGATAGGTAACGTCGACGCTCGAAAATATCCGATGTTCCATGAATCCCAAAATGTCACATAACGGGTATTCTACCTTAATGATGATGAAAATATTGTGTCAGTTGTTTTAAATCTCTCCCTAACGATGAAAAATAAGGGTAACTAATTTTGAAAGATGCGGCATACAACAAAATTGATGCTGTTAACGATATGTATCTTGTACACTTAAGTCGGAAAACATTAAGGCAAAGGGAGAAAATGCTGGTTAATGTTACTAAATACAGAATATATTGTATAATTTATATTACAGTGGATGGAGGTTGGGGAAACTGGAGTGAATACAGCAGTTGTTCTGTATCATGTGGTAATGGTACTAAAGTTCGTACACGTGTCTGTTCGGACCCCGCTCCAGATAATGGCGGGAAGGATTGTGTCGGTGATGATAGAGAAACAGCGGTATGTCAGGATAGACCGGAGTCAGATGATGAGTGTGTTAACGGTAGGTCTGCACTATTTACAATAATACTTCTATAACTTATATAACAAGAATAAGAATAAGAACATAACTAATATAACAGATAACGTCGCTTTCATCGAAAACCTCGTAACTGCAGCTTGTTTTAAGCTGCAGTTACTAGGTTTTCGGAGAAAAGCAGCGATATACTGTTGGGTTATGTAAGGCGTTAATACATGTACCAATAACGTTTATTATCCCATCTGTTTTACATTTGCTAGATTCTGATATTTTTTTTCGGGTTGGTATCGCTCAAATAATAATTATTATTGTCTTGTTTTCAAAACAGTAAAATCAAATAACTGTTTGTCTTTAACTGGCCTTTCTTTGGGAGGTGCGTCTTCAAAATTTAAGTGACATTTCACAATTATTTTTACACAAATTTTACTTTCATTCTATCTGCAAGAGCATCTTTTCTTATGAAAAATCTGAAAAATTCAAGTCAAAGTATTGAACCGTTTATGAGAAATATATGTTTTTGTGCTAAAAATAAACAAATTGTTATGGACAACAGTTCAGATTTATAATATAGAATTGGTCATTTCTGTCTCAACTTTAAAGGCGTACTTTTCGCTTATAAATAACAACTTCAATAAACTGATAGCATTTCTACGCATTAGAACAAACATTTTTTGCATCAAGACATACTTTTAAAAAATGAAATAAATGTGAAATGTCACTTTAAGATCGTCATAGAGACAGAAGGACTTTTTGTCGGCCATTGTTCGAGAAAATATGGTAGTTGTTTACTTCGATTGGCTGGACTCTACCTTTAAATCAAAACAGCAGCAGAACATGCTCCATTGTCAATAGGTTCATTTGTTTGGTCCAAAATACCTGTACAGTGTCGCTATTTATCGAAAACCTCGTAACTACTGCTTATATAAAGCTGTAGATACGAAGTTTTCGATGAAAAGCAATGGCATGCGTTTAAAAAAGTGTTGCCTTGTGCATTTTGTCCCAAAGGAACATGAGTATCCTCAAGATAAAATTCCCTTCGCTCCTCTATTCATGTACATCGTCGCGTTTCAACGAAAACCTCGTAACTGCAGCTTAAAACAAGCTGCAGTTGCGAGGTTTTCGCTGAAAAGCGGCGACATATTCTTTTCCAGAATGTACAGTCCAGCCCACTATAACTAACGGCAACATGACATGTAACACCGACACGGACGGAGAGACAATCATCTGTACGCCATCATGTCCACCAGGCTGGGACTTTGACTCGGACTTCATGGTCATCAACTTCACAATATTCTGTGGACGAAATTCTAGCTACAGATGGAACATCCGGAATGACGTGAACCCAGATATGAAGCTGCCATCTTGTCAAAGTAAATATAGCTTTATCTATCATCACTACAGATAAGAGGGATGCTAGCTTTTTTAAAATGAAATATTTCACTTAATGTTACTTAAACAGTATGTTTGTCTATACGATTCAAATTAGTACCCCACTACATAGGGTGTGGATTATAAATAAAACAAAAACAGAATGTTTTTTGCCGCAAATTGTAACCATGGACATCTGCATGACAAAAAGGTTTGACTGTTTCATTAGTAAAGAAATTGCACTCAACTAAATAGATATTGATAGATATATTATTGTTTACAATATACCACAACACCGTTTAGGACAAAGCAGAAAATACTGGTTACTGTCATGCTTTTTCCTCGAGATGACGATAACAATGGGTCTACTATAAATAAACCATGACCTCTGGACAGACGAGTCAAACTGAACAGGTAAACCAGGTATGTAAACGTCGTGGTTTTAAGAAGGCGTTTACCGTTAGATGTAATCACAACACCCCTCTTACGTAGGACAGTCAATAGTTAAAAGTACATTTGAGTCTCAATGTTGATGGTACCACTATAGTCGTCCATCTTAGCCATGTGTGGTTGTTGTTTTAAAGAATTGTGGAATTATTAACGTTACACGACGTTACTCTTAGTCTTCTACTAAACCGTCTTTGAAAACCAAGAATACATAATAGCTCCCTAGTGTAAAATACATGTTCTAGTACATGACCACTAGTAGTACTTTCTCTTCTTATTTTTCCAGAAGTTTTAATGTCAATGTCCAATGTAATTTGTAACATGATACGGATTTATTCCAGAACAAGAGATGGCTCAACGAGTTACCTTGCTACACACCGCTCGATATTTGGAACTAAACAAAGACTCGATAAACGACAACGGAGTGAAGATTGGTCAAGCTATTGATGATGTGATTGACCACCACACGTGTATAATATCCGGACAATGTGCTGCCTCCACCACACTGGACGATGGTTATTCTCTAGCCAGAAAGCGAAGATCAACGATCGGTGTGACGTTTACCGTTAACGTGACGTGTGATCCCGTAGACTGTGAGTAGCATATCAGTCGTTATTTCATAAAAAGCTTTCCCAAACGGCAAAAATTTAGGGTGATCCACTTCGAAAACTGCTACAAATGACAAAATAGATGTTATTAAAAATAGGATATGTGTAAAATGTGGCATAGAAAATATTGAGACAAAAGGAGAAACTGCTGGTTATCAGCAGTTTCTTCTTTTATTTCAATGTTTTCCCAAGCCATTTCTAATAGGGACGTCAAAACCAGTTCTTGTTTGGGAAAGGGTTAATCATCATCGATATTGGTCGACCTATCATCAAATAATCTTCATTTTAACTAAATATCCAAATTGATTGAATGAAATGCAAATCTATAAAATTCTTAAATGTTTGTACAATTATCAATTCTCAAAACTTTAAAGGGACACAGGCTAGGTTTGTCAGAGATCAGAACAACATGGGGACAGTCAGAGTTTGCATTGTTTTGTGGTGCATTGTATTATCTGGAGAGAGAGAAAGGATTTTTCGCTCTGATACAAAGATTTTCACTCTCAATCAATGTCAAGTTTCCCATAAATGTTACTACAAATTTTAAATGGCGGGTCAGATAATTATATATAGACTTCACGTAGAAGGAGTAAATGAACTTCAATTGAATTTTCTTTTGACAGAAATAATTTATCTATGTTTGTTGACCATTCCGTACGATATTTCTTGAATATATTTTTACCTCCGACAACCTAGCATGGATCACTTTAATAGCTCATATGTTGAGGTTTTAGATGTTTAAGTATTAAATAATATTACAGCTGTTGATGAGTGCTATGACCACCTAGCCAACATATCCGCCATTTTGAACGCCTCAATAGCAACCCAGTCTCTAACTGTGACGTATAACGGAGTAAACTATGACGTAGAACACAACAGTACATCTCTGGATGGTTATGCCACCTGTGATCGTCTGGGTACTGTTTCCGTCTTTTTTTACTGCAGTAAGTACAAATGTACTGATGTTTGTTATTATTTAGCTTTCTTTGGTCATTAATTTTTACTGAACTCATATGGGTAATTGTCCATGAACAATGCACGAAGAGCACCATTTAATAATTTGTTCCTAAACCACACAAGTTCATAGTGGTCTAAATCAAAAGGTACATACAGAAAATGAATTGGTTTTATTGAAAAATTTAGAACTTGTTGCCTTGAAACCCTTGAATGAAATAAAGAAAATAGCTGATCAATCGCCTCGTTGGTTTCATATCTAAATTACGAAACCAGAATTCTATAGCGAAAATGTATTTTTGACAAGAAACGGACACTTAATTGTGTTCATGATCGCTTGAAATATTTTTCAGTGTCACATTTGAGACTATTTTTATGTTATCTCCTATGTATCGAATACATGTAAATGAAAACGGCGAGATGATTTTTTTTTTTTTTTTTTTTTTTTTTTTTTTTTTTTTATGAAAAGGTCGAGCTTTTAATTTTCCTGCTTCTAACGTTCTTTCTTGTAAGAATTATTTTCATGAATTAAATCGCCAGGTTGGGTTGTGAGATGAAAAACAGACCTATAACGCAGATAATTCACAATTCTTTTCCGATATTTCCAGTTCCATGCGGTGTAGGGATGTACCAGTCTGGTGATTTCTGTGATCAATGTCCGATCGGGACCTATCAGGATGAGATCAGACAAATCAACTGTAAACAGTGTCCTGATGGCTGGATAACGCCGGGTATACAGTCTTCTAACGTGACAGACTGCAGTGGTAAGAGCAATATAGGGGTCGGTTTGGTTGTAAACAAAGATGACGTAATTGCCGCCATATTGTTACCTTATATAGCAACTCATTAGCATATAATGATATTTCTAACGTGACAGACTGCCGCAGTAAGTCAGGGCTACAGAAGAGAGGGGAAGTGCGGGTTACAGACAAGAGGGTGAAGAGTTTTCAAAATGCAATATTTCATTAGGATGATTGTTCATCAAACCCTATGTTGTGGGTACTCATTTGAATAGTCTCATCGAGACGATTCAAATGTGTACCAACAACATAGAGTTTGGAATTAATATAAAAAAAATCAAAATGGTTTAATCTCCTCTTATTTGAGGCTCTGGTAAATTATCGTTCGTTATGACACGGGTAAGAGGGAGACAGGAGAAAGGGCTAAATACATGGCCATGAAGGTGGGAGAATTGTTAAAGGCAGAATAACACTTAACATCTTGCAACTTTTCCGAGAACTTCGTATAAACAAATAAATATATATTATTAAAATATGGTCTTTAAATTGCATATATGCTAAATCTTAGCTTTCTACCTTGTGTATTGGCTTAGATGTTGACGGATTTAAAACCCCATGATTTGTTGTCCCGGGGATAATATTTACAATAATGGAAGATATTGGGTTTTAAAACCGTCGACATCCTAGTCAATACACAAGATAGAAAGCTAAGATTTGGCATAGATGCCATTTAAAGGCCATATTTTCATAATACATATTTATTTTGTACGAAGTTTTCGGAAAATTTGTATGATTTTAAGTGCCATTCCCCCTTTAAGCGCCAAACTAACTTTATTATTATTCGGAAGACTGGTTCTTTTTAAGTCGATTAAATTAATGAAGCACCACAAACGCTTTGTAAAAAATAAACAACATGTAGCAAACTTAAATGGAACACGTCTAAAATAGGGGACCCGTGCAGGGACGAGATATGAACATGGAATCGTATGTGACCGGGCCTTTATCAGTAATATCTTCTGATTGGTGCCTTATGAAAAATTGAAAATCGATTCCAAGTTTCAAGTGGTACTCCATTTAGATCTGGTTATTTCAATACATGTATTTGATCGTCTTTCGTGATAATTTTTATAACTACAGCCTATTTATTTGTAAAGATATCAGCGTTTTTCTTGTTACATTTCCAGTCCCACAGAATAAAGACATTACTGAGACAATATTGATGATTGCACTACTTATAGCTGGTGGTGTACTGATTGTCGCCATTGTTGTTGTTGTAGTTGCTTGTGTCTGTTGTAAAAAGACATCGTAAGTATCGTAAATCTATACCACCAAATATAAGACGTATTGACTTTTCGAATTACAAATCGTTGGTGTGAATGCAAAACTTCGTATGTCGATTCTTGCGATTTTAAAGGTACAAACTTGTGTGCCCATTTACAGACAATTCTTGCAGGTTTAGAGATATTTTACTGATCAGTATTGATGACAGATCATTTGTGAACAATATGTCTAAATTTCAAGTAAATACTTTCAGTCTGAGAAAAGTTATTACACTTTTTCCCTCCCCTTTGAAATTTCCCAAAAACGAGAAACGAGGTTTTGCATTTACAACGACGAAATTATCGTTCAATGTTCATCGAACCCTATATTGTGGGTACTCATTGTAACCGTCTTATCGTGTTTGAATTTGATATAACAATTTTAGAATGTATCCCTTCGTATCTGTTGTTCTGGTGACACAATCGTTACTTTCACTGCTTTTCGTAACAAACTTGTAACTACAGCTTTTATTGGTTTTTATTTGTTTTTAATGAAAATCGACGGTTTTATTTATCGGAAATATTTTGGTTTTATTAGCTTACCTGAGCACGAAGTGCTCAAGGTGAGCTATTGTGGTTACTCAATGTCCGTCGTCCGCCCGTCTGTCCGTCTGTCAACAATTTGGTGTTTACTCTCTAGCATCCATAAAAAATGGCCAATCTTGATCAAACTTGTTTAAGCAAGTATGGTCATAAGTTCTCGCACGAGTTCGATTATGGGCCTGATCGGACCAGAATGTGCTTTAAAGTTATCTGCCCTTGAATGTCGAAAAATGCTGTTTTTAAGTTTGTTAACACTCTAGCATCTTCAATAATTGATCAATCAAGACAAAACTTGGACATAATGTTGGAGACCATACGATCCCGGTTGAGTTTTTTATCCGATTGAACCAGAAAGACAAGAGTAATGTGCCCTTGAATTTGACAAAATTTCCGTTTTTATCTGTTTTCGACCTTGTTTACACACTAGAATCTATAATTATTGGCCAAACAAGACAAAACTTAGACACAATGTTGGAGACCATAAGATCTCGGATGAGTTCGACTTCGTCTTATCTGACCAGAAAGTTGATGACTATGTGCCCTTAAATCTGACTAATTTGCCGTTTTCGACCGTTTTTACCTTGTTTACACTCTAGAACCTACAATAATGGATCAATCCAGACAAAACTTGGAAACTACAAGATCTCATACGAGTTTGATTTTTGGTCTGATTGACCCAGAAAGATGAGAGTAATGTGCCCTTGAATGTGACAAAATTGCCGTTTTCAGCTGTTTTTTGGCTTTGTTTACATTCTAGAATCTACAATTATTGATCAACCAAGACAAAACTTGGACACTATGCTTCTGATTATAAGACCTTGCATGAGTTTGAATTTTGCTCCAATCGAATGAGAAAGTTTGAATCTGACAAAATTGTTGTTTCGACTCTAACAACCACAAATAATGAATAATCAAGACGAAATTTGGATATGATGTTGATTACGATAAGATCTTGGATTAATATAAATTTCAGAAAAATGAGAATAGAATTTGCTCAGTTATCTGCCCTTCAAATTTTACTCTAACAACCTCAACTAGTGACCAATCAAGACAAAACCTGACACAATTTTAATGACTTTAAGTTTGTTTTAAGTCTTAAAGTCATAAATATTTATTGAATTGAACAAAACCGTGGCTCATATCATTTTGGTTCAGGTGAGCGATAAAGGTCCATCGTGGTCCTCTTGTTCAAAAGTACAATGTAGCTTCCATAAAAGAGAATGGTGAAAGCATCCAAAAATAGGCCTTGTGCTAAAGATCTTAGAACATGAACCTTTGGAAAACAAAAAAAAATGAGGAAAATACTTACTTTCTAGAATTTTCTTCTTTTCTTCAGCGTTTGCCATAGTAGAACATTATCAACTTTGCTCCTCGTGTAACAGTGACATGTTTTTCATTTTGCACAATACTATATCGTAATGCTAGTGAAAATTATACATACAAGTTGCTCTTTTATCACGCACATGCTTGTCAAACTCATTTTTGGTTTGTATTAGATCCTGATCCACTGTAAAAAAAAACGCTTCCTCTCGAAAATAACACTATCGTAGACTTTCCCAAACTGAATGAAAAGGCTTAAAAATATACAAATAACTTGATACATACTCGTCATTTGATATCTGGTATGCCGTAGGTTTTGAAGCAAAGAAAGCATTAACCTGTTCTCAAACAGGACCTGGCCCCGGTTTCTCGAAAAAAAAAAACTTAAGTATGCTCTCATGAGAACATGCTCAACTTCAAAGAGATACTCTCCAACGTTGAAGAATATTCGATTGAAGTTCACTTGGATTTCGTGCGATTTGAGCACGATGCTCAGATTTGAGTATGAGAACGTACTTAAGTTTTTTTAGAATCCGGGGGCCTGGTTTCAGCTTCAATTGTAGAAAGAGATTGAAAACCCATTGAGGCAAAAAAGAAAATGATGATAAACAGTCTGTCAAAAATTCTAATATTATATCTTTTTGTCGTCTGCAGAAGCTTTCGAATTGGACAACCTTAATATATTGTCGTTTGGGAAAGGATTTGAAAATATGTGTTTATGTATTTACACAATTGAAATATATATCAAAAGCCTACATTTTCTTGTATTGGTAATTCTTTTACCTCGTTTATTTAAGGGACAAGAACCGTCCGGTAGCACCAATGGACAATTCCCCTCTAGATTATGAGCTTTCTACAATGAAAAGGTAGGGCCTACTGCATGTATTGTTTGGCTGATTTCATTTGACATGACACTCATCTTTAGGCAAGATATGTTTATATTTTGCAAATGGAATAATAGACATCGCATTTTAAAGGACAGCAAGGAACATTTTAGGAAAAAGCTCAAGAGTGTAATTTTTGATGATAAAAGCTAATATTGCGTCATGTCAAATGAAACTAGAATTGTCACAAAGCGGACAAATACCCCTTCTAGCGCCTTGTCACTAAAAAGTGCTATATGTCAAACGGTTCTTCACTTGGAGCACGGAAACGGATTTTAAACAAAGTCAAATTGTGTCCTTCACCTTTGATATTCATGACGCAAAAAACAAAAGGGCACCTCCTTTGGTCAGGGACAACAACTGTGTAAAGTTTCATGATCCTAGGTCAAACGGTTCTTCACTTGGAACATGGAAACGGATTTTATGACCTTGACATTTGAGCGACATGACACAAAAACGACA
This sequence comes from Fragum sueziense, assembly GCA_963680895.1. Lineage (NCBI taxonomy): Eukaryota > Metazoa > Mollusca > Bivalvia > Cardiida > Cardiidae > Fragum > Fragum sueziense. The sequence goes on from OY804605.1 coordinate 26,783,465, forward strand.
GGGCATCTTCTTGGGTCACGGGAAACAGCTACATGTAATGTTTTGTGATCATAGGTCAAACGCTTATTTGATTTGAGTACGAGAACGAAAAAAGTATACGGAGGGACGGACAGACAGACAGATATTCCAAGCAAAACACCACGATTTGCGGTGATCACCGCAATTTGCGATGTTAGAGGAATGAAAACGATTTATAAATCGATGTGGAAAATCGCGGGTTTGCGCGGAAAACAGGCATCACAGCGGCCATCGCGATTTTCCATTCACAACTACTCTAAATCAAATCGCGGCGATGCGTGGAAAAAGAAAAAAACACGGGCTATATTGTATCATGGTCATTCTTGGCGGGGCGCCGTGCTCTAGGGGTAGGACGCGGGCTTCGGGATCCAAAGGTCCCGGGTTCAAATCCCACCGGTGTCACAGGCATTTTTCTGAGCAAAAAAATTTACCCCACGTTGCTCCTGTACACCCAGGTGTATAAATTGTTACACGGTAGAGTTAAAAGCCAAAGTGATGTGGCTGCCGAAGGCGCCGACTGTGAACAGCCGACTTGAAACTCAATGATCGTGGAGTAAAGTGTACAAATCGCGCGAATATGGACCTAGTTCGTAAATTTGAGACTATAAAATACTTTTACTTTTTACTTAATACATTTTCTTTAAGTTTTGTCCTATTTGTCCACAATATAATCCATAATAAGTCACTCGTCACGCCAAAAGGGACCTTCTAGCAAGTGTGAAAAGTATCGACCCTGGTCGGTTTGCGTAGACCGCGCAGCCTGACTAGGATCGAAACCTTTCACTCATATATTTTTTAATGTAAAATGTTCCCCTATCTTGTCATTATGTTCTTTTTCCAAAAACGACATCAGGTTGACATCTGCTGAGTCTGATCCATTTCTCGAAATGTGGTTTTAATGGCTTCCTTTAAGGTCCCTTTTAGCGTGACGGGTCACATATCGCTGTTTTTCTTCAAAACCCTCGTATCTGCAGCTTAAAACAAGCTGCAGATACGAGGTTTTTGCAGAAAAGCGACGATATATTTGATTCATATTTCAGATCGCCGGACCATGATATGTAACATTGCAATGTTCTACGCAGGAACATATATTTATAGACATTGGCCTGATGTAACCCTTTCCTATACAACAAAACTTTAGGGTGAAAGCTACCGCAGACAAAATGAATCTTACTGAAGGTTAAAATTGCGAGTGATATAGCACAGAAAACATTGAGGCAATCATCACTGCCTTCTTTTGTCTCAGTGGTTTCCCATGTCTCCAGTATTGAAAGTGTGAGCGGACGTATTTAGGAAAGCGATGAAAATGATGGTTATCAGCATGCTTTTTGTCTCATTACTTCCAAATGTGTTAATTAGGGAAGTAAAAACTAGGTCTTGTGTAGGAAAGGACTAAGCGACTGAAAATATTCGAGGTCAATTATATTTGTGTTTAACCATGTTATGTCCCGAACAAGAATGCCTAAAATTCGCCAAAAAGATAAAATCATGCTGTTAATTCGCTACTCTGCTGCTCTACCAGGAGAGTAGGAGAGTGACTGACTAAATTATGATTCTTGTTTTCATCATGTTTTATGGGACATTTTCAAGTAAAACTATGTTAAAATCTTTTTCTTTTTTCGCTCAAGAATGTCATTGTATTTTAGGAAATCAGTTGGTCTGCTTCTCTATCAACTTCACTCTACCAGCAGAGTAACAGAATAGTTGACAAAAATATAATATTTTTTTCAGGTTTTAACCCATTCCCACACAGTCACTCATTTTTACTCCCTACAAGATAATAGCTTTATAAAACATTGTGGAAAATAACGACATTTCCTACAATATTTTCTACACAAAAAGACAAAAAATGTAAAATTTGATTCAGTTTAAATTGTCGTTGCAACGTCTTTAAATTTGGATCGGTCTAAAATTTTGCCGTTGGGTTAAATGATAATTTCCTGTAAAACAATGTAATAAGAACTTTTATTTTTTCCACATCGTCATTTGATGAAACACAACTAAGGACCTCTATGGATAAGGCTAGAATTCTCCCTAAAAGGCTCAGCTCGATGTGTCAATATTCAAAACTTACTAACCGAGAAAAAATAAGCTTTATGGTTAGGTAGATGAATAAATGAAATAAATACCGATTTTAGGTCATTTAAAAAAGTTCTATAGGTGCAGATAACTCTTGATTTTTGTACCCACCTAAATGGTTTCATTTTCTTACACTACCGGTATTCATAGAGGTAAAATGAAGTTTCTTTTAGTTTTATTTGTAATTTTTTTCTACATATACAAGGATAGATGGTGTTGACATCATCTGGCATTTGGTTCTGTCCGTATATTGCGTATGTGCATCATTGAAACAACTTTATAAACGCACGTTCCCGCTAAAAACCGAGGAATACCTACCTTCCCTGAGCTGGCGAACATCGTCCCCCCCCCTTGACCCAGCTTCCCATCGGTCAACATATGTTGTGTAACTTGACTGTAAGCTTCCTTGGTAAAAAGGATTTCCTGGGTCACAGGGGGTGGGGGACATACTTTTATACTAAAAATAGTACTCGTGTATTAATTAGCATATTTTTGCGGGAATAGTTCGCCTTTAAACTCGTTTCAATGATGCGCAAACGCATTTAAAAGAACAAAACGAAAACTGGTTTATGATTTCAACACCAATGGTCCTTACATTTACAGAAAAATTCTTGATGATCAATCAATAGAAAACTTAATCTTGGTCAAATGAATACCGGTGGGGTAAGAAAAGGTAATTTTAGGGATTGGTGCAGACACCAAGGTTTTTTTTGTACATGTCGAATCGTTTTGATTGTACAAATTCATTTTTCATATGATTTAGGTATACATCTAACAATACAGCTCGAAATGATTGTCAATTTGCATGTTTTGAAAATTGACTTTTCCATTTGAGCCTTTTAGGGAGATTTCTCGCCTTATCCATAGAGATCCTTTATCTACCACAGTGTTATTCTGCTGGAAACGTGAAATTGTTAGAGAAACAGAAAAAATGATACCTTCTTTTTCGTGGTTTAACCCTTTCCCAAACGACAGAATTTTAGGTTTGTCCATTTTGCAAGTTGCTGCAGAGTCAAAGGGATGTTGTTAACGATATATCTTGTGTATAATATAGCACAGAAAATATTGAGACAAAAGGGGAAACTGCTGGTTATCGGCAGTTTCTTCTTTTGTTTCAACGTTTTCCCAAACCTGTTCTATTAAGGACGTCAAAACCAGGTCTTGTTTGGGAAATGGTTAAGTTATTTTTCGATAAAACAATGTTGGAAAACATTTTATCTGTCAAAATGTATTTTTATGAAAGAAACTCAGTTTATCTTCTACACCGATGTCCTGTCCGTTGAGTAGGAGAGTGGAAGACTATAAATATGATGATTGTTTTCTCATATTTCAGTTGATATTTTTCGTGAAAAAGCATTTGTTTTTATTATTCGAAAACCTCAATTCATGAGAGACAATCATTTAGTCTGCTTCTCCGCTGGTCTGCCAACTTCGCCCGCTACTCTGCAGGTCTGCCAACTTCATGCTGCTTTATTTTTACCAACTCCACTCTGCTACTCTGCCAACTTCACATTGCTACTCAGCAAGTCTGCCAACTTCACTCTGCGACTTTGCTAGTCTGCCAAGGTCACTCTGCTAGTCTGCAAAGTTCACTTTGCTAATCTGCCAACTGCACTCTACTACTCTACTACTCTGCCAACTTCACTCGGCTACTCTGCAAGTCTGCTAACTTCACTCTGCAAGTCTGCTAACTTCACTCTGCTAGTCTGCCAACTTCACTCTGCTACTCTGCTGGTCTGCTAACTTCACTCTGCTACTCTGTTGGTCTTCCAACTTCACTCTGCTACTGTGCTGGTCTGCCAACTTCACTCTGCCCTTTTCTTTTTTTCAGAAAGGCTAAAGATCATGGCATGTCCTTTGATAATGATATTGATGTAGATGAAATATTTCGATATGACAGAAATGGCCGGACAGAATTCAGGTTATAACATTTTGTGAAAACAATACAATTAATTTTGAGAAATTTAAAAAAATAACCGAATAAGATTCAATTACGTGTATTTTAGAAAAGGAAACTGCTAAGAATATTGAATATCGATGCTTTTCAACGAAAACTTCGTAACTGCAGCTTGTTTTAATATGCAATTACGAGGTTTTTGTAGAAATCGACGATATGTTGAAAAAAATTAAAATAGAGAAAAATGTGTTTATATTTCTTGCAATGCCTATAGCCATTTATTTATTTTATGTTTTTTTTTTTTAATATATATTTTCTTATCATTCTACTTATTTCGTTTATACGATACACGTATTGGTTTACCTCTTCAATGACTTCAATAACACAAATTTTTTTTCTAACAAATACAAATAAAATACTCCTTATACGTATCTGTGTTTCACTAACACATCTTGATTCAGTTTTTTTTAAAATTTCTTATAGTTCTTCACATTTCATTTCCTCGACAATGCATTTGGTGTTCATTTCCAAATATTTCAGTAAAGCCTACATTTCCTTCAATAAAAAAGCGAAAGTATTACAATGTTAAAAGTTTCTTTTCCTCTTTCCCACATTTACAGCTTAGGTACATTATCCAATCCACCCGGCTATACAGATAAGAGAAAGGATTCTGCAGTAGGTGGTCCAGATGACTGGATGGATAAACCAGAAGTCAGAAAAGCTTGGTATAATTGAAGCTAATATTACAGTGCGACCACAAACATACTTAGACGTAGATGAACTATTACTATGATTTTCCCATGTAGGAGGGGTGATATGAATACACGTAGCCGTACACGTTTTCATTTATCATTTAAGGTGTATTGCTATATTTTCACAAGGAATCCCATTAAAAGAGGTGCTGCAATTTTCCGAAAATTTTGGAAATGAAAAATTCTTCCGAAAAGGAGATATTTCTTTCATGGATAACCCTGTTTCTGAAATATAATAGCAAAGATAAATATGTCGACCACTGTGTGGTGATGGTCTAGTCTCGCAACTTACTTGTGCTGAGATGATAAGCATAAATCATTTTGAGACTATTGTCATGGGGTATAACCTGATTTTCGTAACTGCAGTTACACACATCCAATATGGCGGAGGGACAAAAAGGTGAGTTTTACAAGCATCGATTTCAGGCACTATCTCGATATATTTTTTGTCGAACTTGACCAATAATAACTTGGTAAACAATATCACACTCTGTATTCTGATACATTTATTTAGTAGGCCAAAACCGGGGCTCGAAAAAAATGACATAATGTACGTAACTGTAATATTGTAATTGACATATTTTCAAATAACAGTTACGCACATCATCGTGATTTTTGAAAGCTTTATTACAACCTTTATACTAATCTAAAAAAGTAAATTTTGGTTCAAATTTCTTTTATTATAAACAAATATCGTATTGTTGAAGAAAACTGAACGAATAACACGTCCAGTTATACAAATAAACCTTGAGAAGTATTTCCCTAATTTTAGAGTCGCCATATTGGATGTGCGTAACTGCAGTTACGAACATCAGGTTATACCCCGTGATTGTGGGGAGTCCTTTTCCCACGTTTCTTTATAAGAAACTGTGCTCTCACGATTAACATTTTCACGTTTTGATATTTTCTTTTCTAACAAAATATTTGTTTGCTTGTTTGTTTGTTTATTTGTTAGTTTGTTAATGTAATTATAGTTTTCTCTCATTTTATAAATTAACAAGAATCACTCTTCTGCATGCATCTACTTTAAAACTTATACAATATAATATTTAGAGTGCCATTTATTTCACGCCATTTTACCATTTTCAAATTTTCTCAGTCCCTGTTTGAGTATATCTTTCAAATGTTGGAGTGAAATCGTGTGTCGTATAAGTGCTGGATCTAGATAATGAAAAGGAGAAAATGTTGATTTGTGCCATTTTCTATCCTTCTCTAATTGCTTTCCAATGCTGTCTTATTATAGATGTCAATACCAGAGGTACGTTCTTTAGAGCGAGATTTCTTGAGATATCTTGCGATTTCTTAAGATGTTTTAGTATAAAGCGTATTTCTGAGCAAGACTTTTAAGACGATCACTGGGAGCCGCCATTGGCCATTGCTCTATACTTCTTTCGGAACACCTCGGTAAATTCTGTAGAATCTATATGGGAGAAAATTGACCGGTTTGTTCCGAATGCTCGATGATTCATAAACCGCGGAGTTCCGAATGCTCTGTATGGAACATTCGGAACACCTCGCTTATAATCTCGGTCTCAAAGATGCTGTATCAAAAACATCTTAAGAAATCTTAAAAATCTCGCTCTAAAGAACGCGCCTCAGATATTTGTTGTTGTTTTATATTGCATTGTTGTGGCTAGCCGTCTGATAAAATCTTTTATTTTTATAAAGATATCTAGTATTTATTATAATATATGTGACAACCTTTATATATGTACACAGAATAATAAATGTTTTCATTTTTTTTTTCATTTTTGTCAAACTCGGCGTTTTATTTCATTTCCTGGTAACACAGTTATCACTGTGGAGATTTGCTTTATGGAATGGGTAACAACCACAGACAAAATAACATCAATTCTGATCAAATATTTTGCGATGACTTTCTTATTTCTGAGTAAATTTTCAAAATGTTTGTTGCATGTACCACGCTTTACTGAGCTCTTCTTTCAGATATATGAATTGTTTGTGGAATCTTTTTACTTTTTATACGCCGCCGGAGGCGGACGTATATTGGCGTCATCTTCTCCGTCTGTCCGTCCGTCCATCCGTCCGTCCGTCCGTACGTCCGTCCACTTTTCTTGTCAACGCAACTCCTCCTAAGTTTCTGGCTGGATCTTCTTGAAACTTGGTCAATGTTATCACCTCAATTGGTAGATGTGCATGAAGGAAGGATTTTATGGTTCATTGATTTTTGCCTGAGTTATGCCCCCTTAAAACTTAGTCCCTGGGGCGGCGTATATTGTGACCATGGCACTATTGTTCTAAAATGTGATCCCAACCGACCAGAAAACGAAATGAAATCAACTACGGCCAAATAAGCCTCGCTTTAGGTAAGAAATTGTGCAATAACTTTCTTATTTAAGAGTCAATTTTCAAGTGGTTCCTTGCATGTATCCCACCTTATTGAGCAATTTCTTCAAATGTAAAACGATCTGAATTTATTCTCGTTTAACCGGTCGGTTGTGACCATTTCATACAAAAGGCACTAGGAGGTTTCAACTAATAGGCCTATAAGTCTTACACCATAGGAAACAGTTCAGTAAAGCGGGGTACATGGAACAAATCGTTTGAAAATTGACACAGAAATAAGAAAGTTATTGCAAAATGTCTTACCTGAAGCGATGCATTTGTCCGTAGATTTGCCCATCCCATGATGCACAATCTCCATCGTGGATATAGACAGAACAAAATGGTCTTTTAAGCCGACATTAACCTGAATTACCCACAAACTGCGACTCTTTTCTGACAATCCGAATAACTGAAGGTATGGGAAAGGCTTACATCAAAAGTAGAAATGCAGATGACCATCATATTCGCCTTATTCTTCGTGTTTTTTATTTTTTATTTTTTTTGTTGATGTTGTTGTTGTTGTTGTTGTTGTGTGTTTTTTCCGAACTTTTCGTTTGTTAAAATATCCGTTGGATGCAATATTTACAGAAAGAGGGGCAAAATGTTAGCAGCAAAAATGGCAATGAATTTTGTGCTAAAATAGACTGGGTGTACAGTTATGTATTGATGAACCGTAGGTATTGTAACAAAAACTTGTAACTACGGCTTGAATCAAGCCATAGTTACGAGATTTTATAACAACACTGACGAAAAACTAGAACTATAATTCTATAATACTATAGTGTAGAACTATAATTGTTTGTCCGAAATAACGTCACGATGAACTGGATAAAATCGTTCCCTATTGCGATCTCTGTAGACATTTTCTGTGTTTCTACTCATGGTTGTGATACCAATATAAGGTTTTACAGTAAACCTATCCCTAACAATGCCTAGTTTTAAACCCCATCCTCTCGCCGCTTAATAGTTAAAAAAGATTGGGAAAGCAATGAGACATAAGAAACAATTGCTGATAAGCGGCGTTTTCTTCCGTTTTTTCTCTTAATATTTTCTATAATTTACATAAATCTTATCTTTGTCAACAGGCAATTTGTCGTCTACAACATGGTGACAGTCTACAATTTGTTATTTGGAAAAGGGTTAATTCAAAGACACATTAGGAATGATAATATTGAGCAAATGATTTACAATCAACTATTGTTCTGCATTTCTTACAATTTGAAGACTTACAAATGTAATATATACATGTAGAACGTGTACAAGGAACATATATCTTAATCAGCAATGAATTGAAAATAGATTATTTTGTAGAATAATCCTAGTCTGGTTCAGGCGTCAGTATCTGGTTTGTTGAAATCAAAATGTCCCATCATGTACGGCTTGGCCAGTCTGGCTTTGTAAAACGTGGAGGTCAATTGTGGCTTCTGAAAAGTAATTAAGGCATTCAATCCATCATTAGATACCAAACACTTCGTCCGCTTCCGGACGTCATCCGTGGCAACGGAAATTGACAAGGGATACGAAGTTGCAAAAAGTATTTGCTTTCTGATGATTGATGGAATACTCCGACTCAGCTAATGTCAAAATTAAGTCTAATCAGGGCTGATGGTACTCTCTGGTATAGTTGTGATAATAGAAAAGCTATTATAGGACAGTGTGAATGTTATCAGACTTTGAATAAGTACATGTATGCATGGGGTGGACGAGTATGTTATTCTAAAATGCCACAACAGTCATTTTTAAATATCTCGGGTTATTGTATCTCCATTGCAGAACAAAATCAACTTTTGCTCTCAAAACAGATTGTCATCTCCATTAATTTCCACAGCCCTATCTTTCATTGAAAATATTTCTAGCATCAGCAATTTCTCCTTTTCCCTTGATATTTTCTACTCTGCTTGATTTTACATGATTATAGGCGCCAAGACGGGAAGAAGAGAATAATTTGGAGAGTAACGATGGAGAAAGAAGTAAATTCTGCTAGCCTGCATTTCCCCCGTTTCACAAAAATGTCTATGCTTTAAGGGGGAATGCTCCAGTTTCCTAAATATTTTCCCAATAATAGAATTTATTTATATTTTGTATGTTAAAATTACACGTTATTACCAATTGAAAAATAAAATAAAAATGGGTGGTCAGCGATCTTGTTTGAATTTTATAGGCATTCGTATCACATACCCCTACATCGAAAAAATGTACAATTTCTTGCACCTGTCCAAGGTCACTAAAATGCTAATAAAATGCTGTATATTCATCGTTTAGTCCCCAAAACGGATTTAGAGTACCGTCTTACATTTAATACGAACAGAAAACCCAAAATATGTGCTATTATAAACACGTAAATGTATAAAACAGCATGCTCACATGTTGGGTTAGATCAACGAAGCTGAAAAGTTTTATGTTAAAATTTGCATATTTTTGGAAATATTACAAGTTCTACATAATAGAATTTGATAAAACTACCTCATTGTATTAAGCAACATGTCCTGGTAATAATTCAAAAAGAAAATGTATAGGTCAGCGCACTTATTAGTGAATTACAGCATTTTTTATCAGCTACACATGAATAAAATGACGCAAACAGTGGTAACTGCATACACACTTACGACTGTCTTGCTCTAAATAATCGATTTCCATCTCGAGGAAATCATTTTCGCATAATCAATACGCTTTTACCGTCGAAAATGGTAAATTGTAATGATGTGTTATATTATTGAAAATATGGTAGCGAAACATATTGGTACGAAACATTTAAATTACTACAGTAATGTCCGAGTGTTCCGAAAAACTGGAGCATTCCCCCTTAATGTACACAGAGTCTTTTTTCTAAGCCCTATTTTGTTGACTGCAAATCCCAAACATTAAAATTGTGTTGTCTGAACACACGATAAAACGAGTGAATTTACTCACAACATGTAAAGACGTGGGTACATATTCCATATCATCTGTGTCCTCGTTCTTCAATGTTTTCTTCCTGATTCCCTGCCGCTTCACACCATTCTTCGATAAGATCCTCATAAATAACAGACATAACGTCAGTACTAGTATAAACAGCGTCACGGAACAGACGACTATTATAATGGTTGTTGTGGTCGTCTGCTTATCAGCTTTCACGGGCACTGTGGATAACAATGAAATCAAGAACAATGTGAAATCATTTGATATAAAAATTACCGTTTCCATTTGACATGGCACAGCATTAGCTTTTATTCCAATAGATTACTCACTTAAACGTTTTCCTCAAAACGTTGCGTCATATTTTCTTGCATTCCATACATATTCAAATGTTATTTTAAGTCTCTTTGGTGAATGAAAGACTTTTTTGCAAAATATGAACGTGTTTTGCATAAAGGACGGTGCCATGTCAAATGAAATCACCAATAGAACTTCGGTGAGAAATACTGATAGATCTTCTTTTTTTTCACTTCAAATTATATAATTTTATGAAAACATATCCACATTTCAACATACTACTGCGGTGATAGTGCATCTAATCATATAATCATGGAATGAAAGTATGTACAGCTAGCCTCAGCACTGTTATAGGTATACGAAGAAATATCAAAAAAGTTTTGAGCCTCGTGTATTCCGTTTACCTTTCATATAATAATTATCAGCTGTTTTCAAAATCGGGAAAGTACCAACATTTGTCATACAAATCATAGCTGGGGATAGAGCTTTGTTTTTTTTGTTTTTTGCACACAATCTTTTAAGGTTTTTCCTCCATTTTTAGATGACAAACACTTCGTTCTACTTCGAATGCCATCTTTGTCAACGAAAACTGACGAGGGAATACCTCGATGATTTCCGTTACCATAGATGACGCCCGAAGTTGGACGAAGAGTTTGGTATTGCGTGATGGATGGAATAACCTTAAAATTGACATAGGGCAAACAGGTTATGGTAAAACGACTTACTCAGTACACACGCGGTATCATTTCCAGTGACCCAGTATCCAGCGATACATTGACAGGTGCCCGTGACGCATTCCGTATAATTAGCATAACAAATATTGTCACAGGGGTCTCCGTAACGGGAAACTGTAACGATCAAATAATGCAACATTAATGAATAGTTTAAACCTTTTCCCAAACAAGACCTGGGCGCGGCGTCCCTTATAATGGAGTTTGGGAAAACAAAAAGCAAATCAAGAAAGCAAATCAGCATTTTCTTCTCTTGCCTAAATACTTTCTCAGCTGTACTGTACACTCATCTTATCATCACCGACATTCCTTTTATCGTCTGAAGCACCTTTAAAATTGGACCACTCTAAAACTTTGGCAACTGGGAAAGGGTGAAGAACGTTTCAATCTCTCATTGTGATAAAATGAAATGATGCGAGTTGGAAAAAGAGCATTTACGCCATTAAAGAAGATCATAGTTCGAGACCAGCCTGTGCCTAAAATCAGCTTGATCTGGATCAATGTTACAATCTAACAACTGATACAATGGCAAAAAGAATCCTTTAGAGAACAATGCCTTCTTACTCCTCTTCTAATTGTCCCAATGGAGAATTTATTTAACAAGTTGTTTGATTTTAGTCTAAATAATTCCTCCATTTGCATGTACTATATCCATTCCAAAAGAAAATTGGTAATTAATGGCAAAGAGACGAACAAATTACAGATATAGTCCACCAACATTAGCCCGGGACATCTACACATAAAATGACCCCACTTCGGCAATGTTTTCTTACGACGCTGAACTAACGGACAATGAAGACAAAAAAGTTGTCCCGCGTTAAGGTATTTAGGGCCTAATTAAAAACAACACTTTCTAGCCATACGAAATGCACCAAATTACACACACTTGTGAAAACACTTCATATAAGTTGAATCACCGTGGCGGATTTCAAAATTATGCTGTAAGAGGAAAATAATTTACAAATATTATTTTACTCTATATTCATATGCAAGGGAGGTAATTTTGAACATTTTTGTCTAATATTTTCCAAAATATGCATTAATTCAAAATTATAATCCGTACAAAATGCTTATATTTATATTTGGAATGGAAATGTAACACAGTTAAGGAATTACTAGAACTTTTCAAATTTCGCCGCTGGCTCTTTGGTGCTATTTAGGCCCTTCTTACCTTAATTTGGGTCGGCTATACTTACAAAAGATACAAGTATTGTTGACGTTGATGTAGTTGTTCAGACATACACATTGTTGATTGTTACATTCAACATGGGGACCACGGCAGTCTTCAACTGATGAACAGCTTTCATAGAGTTCTGAAAAAAGAATACCAAAAAAGGAGAATCTTCAAGACTCATATATAAATAATTAGTGGGTATTTCTATTAACCATTTTAACCTGTAGTAATTGTGATCATGATACAGAATATCAGAATATTTCAACGTATCTACTTTAGAAGTAATGATCTGGGAAGGCAACACATTTACCCGTCGAGTTAATTGATACGGAATGTTGACACAATGGCAAATATCTCTTTCTACCGAAAATTGACGCTCATTTCACCAGAATTAACAATATTCATAAAAATATAAAATCCATTCGTGCTAGCCTACCTCTCCTCTTGCATATTCTTGTATCTCCTGTCATCACACCAAAGTAATGTTGTACACACTCACAAGTGTGGTTTACACAGACAGAATGTTGAACTCCGCAGTCTGATGTTTTGTTACAGTATTCTCCCAGCCATACGGCTGAAATGTAGATATCGTTGATTTTTAACAAAAACATCGTGTTCTACACAATCTGTAGTTTAACCCTTTCCCAAACAAGACCTAGTTTTGACTTCCTTACTAGAAAATGCTTGGGAAAACATTGAGGCAAAAGAAGAAAATGCTGATAATCAGCATTTTCTCCTTTTGTCTCAATATTTTCCTAGCTATATCACACACAAATCATCATTTTGTCGTCTACATCAGCTTTCAAATTGGGATAGTCTAACATTTTGTCGTTTGGGAAAGGGTTAAAAGAGGTTTTGTTGAAAAGCGTCGATAAATGTTTATATGATACCTACAGAGCTGCAGGTAAACATAGGGGGTGAAGGCAATCTAAATTTGTTATTTCTAGTTCAAATGCTATGTTGTTGGTACTCATTGGAAATCGTCTCAATGAAACTATGTAGGGTCTGATGGACGAGAAATGTTATTTTGTATTTTGAAAAGTAAAAATTACTCTTACAGAAATATGTAGATCCATATGCATCATTTTAATTTACATTTGAATATCAAAGATTTACAAATTTCTTATTCTAAAACGACTTGTTATCAAAATTAGGGGAAGCTATTGTTCAATGACATTCTTTATCTGACGGAGATTTCTAAGATTCGGCTGATAGCATTATGGTGACACTAATTGTCTCTCGATGTGCCAAATTTAGTAAAATAATTTATAAAATAGGGTTTGTTTTTGTTTGTTTTTGTTGTTATCGTTGTGTTTGGTTTTGTTTGTTTTTGTTGTTATCGTTGTGTTTGTTGTTGTTGTTTCTTCAAGTTTCAACCTATATTCATCCACTCCAATTGATTCATGAATAGTTAACTCGTTACGTACCAGAACAGTTCATGTTTGTACAATACAATGAGCCGTTGTTACATAGATATCTGTTACATAAGTCACTGGTTCGAAACATCTCCCCAGACTTGTAGGATAAACCGTCAGAAATACAACTGCTGCCTGAAATAAATACAGAGACATTCCAGAAGTAGAAACTATCATTACGTGGCGGTCCAAAGAGTGATAAAAGTTAATAAAAACATTTTTCATGTTTCCAATTCTCCAAATCTCGATATGTCTTAATTGAAAATGTTATAGATCTATTCGAACAGCTTAAAATTCGAACCGATACATGAGCCAATATTTATTTTCGTGGAAATCTGACCAAAAAAGTTCAATTTTTATTTCCAATTTATTCTGTGAATTTCTGGTTCAGGATGAAAGTACTACATTTAAAGTAATGAATAACGTTAACAGGAACATTCCGATGCACATGGAAATACTCGAGATCGTCTTTCATAAATCTATGGTCTCAATAAAATGTCCTCGCTGTAACAACCAGATTTTCTTTCAGAAATTCGATTTGCAAGTTTTAAGATTATTTCAAAGTATGTTTTTTGAGAATAAGAATCCAGACTGAAGGACTTATGTTCAAGTCGATTTCCAAAAATGATTCGTTTGGCTTTTTTTCAATGTGGTATTGTATTTTCATAATTAAATAGAGAATTTTGTCTGTGTCAAATGTAATAAAGCTTCTATCTAAGACAAAATGTATGTGCATGTACTTTAGACTCTAGAAAATAATATTCTCTTTGTATTTCAGGCACTATAAAGTTAGCGTTACACTTTTTTGTGAAATAATTTGCTGAAAGTGCATCGTTACACCGAGGACATATTAGTTATTGCAAGGACAATATTCGCTATTTTATGAAATAAACAGAAAGAAATTAATTTCACTATTGTATTAAAGCTTCAAATAATTAGGTTAAAAAACATACCAATTTTACCATCAAAATACATAATTAGAGAGCATGGCTCTCTTATTTTATCATGCTTTAATGTACTTTAGATGTACTTTACAAACCGCACAACAAAAATAGTTCCTCCCAAACAAGACAAAAATATCTAAATGACAAATAGAATAGTCTACGTGTCAAATGTGTCATAATATAAAATAGATGGCATGTATGATCTAAGCAAAAAATCAAGTATTAAACAAGTCTTAAATAAAAAAGAGATCTGAGTAGTAATTTGCCATTCACAATTGGGTCATACAGGTCATGCGGTCAAGTCATGTAGCCTAAATTTTGGACAGTGCAAATGGTCCAAAAATAGAATCACATTCCGCAGACAGAAATTCTTCTAGTGGGTGTCTATCTGAGTGTATTTATTGTAAAGCTTGTGCTGTTTGGTGATAGTATGTTGTGTCATGGATAAAGGGGGCATTAGAGTAAATTTCCTATTTACTCATCTTCTCACACATTTATGAATGAATTGATTTGAACTTATCCTTTCCCAAACAAAACTTTGTTTTAATGTATCTATAAGAGCAAGCTTTGGAAAATATTGAGGTAAAAGAAGAAAATGGTGACATGTTTGGTGATACAATATTGCATCACAGAAAAAGAGGCTTCACTTTATTGTCAATACATTTTAACACATTCCTCCATTTATGGTTGAATTTGTAAGAAACTATGATGGACAGTTCCTCATTATGCAGCCTTTTGAATGAAGTCATGTTTTGGTGACGTTTTGGTGGGCTTTCTTTCAACCCATTACCACACAGTGACTCTTTTTGACACCCACAGGCAAATAGCCTCAGAAAATAATGTGGAAAATGAAGAAACTGCTTATGACAAGCAAATTCTTCATTTCCCACAATGTTTTCTATATAGAAAGACAGAAACATGTAAAATTTCATTCAGTTAAAATTGTCGTCTGCAACATCTTTGGATTCGGGACAGTCTAAAATTTTGCCGTTGGATTAAAATGTTTTGTTAATACAGCTCCTCCTATATTCATGGATTGTTTTGCATGAATTATGTTACCATGCAATATTGTCACAAGATTTCATGTTGTGTCAAACATGCTCTCTAACAGTACTTTCAGTACTTTGATTTTTATTGAACCATGCTGTAGTTTGTAATAAAAAAAGTCTTTGTTATTGGAATGACATTTACCATTACTGTGAGGACTTATATTGAAATATTTTTTCCATTTCTTACATTGTATTGACCTATATATGGTCTTTCAATATTAAAATCAATGCAATTGTAAATAAATACATACATTTAAATGTAAAAGTACGTCACTTTGTTAAACCCTTTCAAAAACGTTAAATTTTATGCTATGTTACAACTGCTGATCAAGTCAAATCGATCGCACTGACTGCTCAAATTCGCCCATTATTCCCGACTTAAAGACTTTTCTCGATCTCTACTCGATCAACCCGACCTCTACCTTCTATTTGATCGAAAGAACAGATAAAGCACAGATCGAGTTGATCGAGATGTGGTTGGGAGCCACATGAGTAAAAGGCCATGTGATCGATATAAAGATGTTAATCCGATCACACTGGATCTCCAGTTTTGATTGATTCCTGATCTGGTCGATCGCCTTTCCGATCAATACACGATCGCTTTTCGATCAACTTTCTACCTAATCTTACACAAATATTTCTTTTACATATAAACAAATAGAGAAAGATGACAAAGTGGTGCGGATAAAGCTCGATTACCACGACCATTCCCGATTACAAATGGCGATCGAGTTCGATCTGTACCCGATGGCTTGATTCGGCTTGGTTCAGTTGATATGATCGGCAGTGGATACCAAGCATAAAAATTATACAACTTGAAAGCTGTTGAAGACTACAAAAATGAAGTTTATGAAAATCTAACTTGTGTGTACAATATAGATAATTGGATATCAAGGGAAACGGAGTCAGAGCTGGTAATCAGCATTTACTTCTCTTACTTTAGTGTTCGTAATTAGGAAGTAAAAACCTTCTTCTTTGTAAAAAAAAATAGAAGACCCGAATGAAAGTTAAGCAATTACAAATATGACGAAAAACAGAGGAAAAAATATGGAATGTCTTAAACCTTCTCGTCAAACCATAAAATATCACATTGGGAAAATAATAACATAATGAAAATTCAAGTAAAAAACATTCAAGGTATAGTAAATCGTTTAGGAGCGAAAAATCTCGACCATAGTCTGACTGTACAGTCTTGGCATACTGATTGGGTTCGATCCTTTTAGCAATATACGCAGATGATTTGTTGTTGTTGTTGTTATTATTGTTGTTATTTCTTTTGTTGGAAGATAGCTCACATAATAATTTAGATACACGGTTGTAAGACGTTGAGTGTCCTAAAACTGATTGTCCAAAAATCAAAACAAAACAAAAAGAAAGAAAGTAATTTGAAAATGTTTTCTTCTAAACTTCTTGTTTACCTAGATAAGATAATATTTGACAAAAAAAAATCCATTTTTTTTTTCGTGATGAAATGTTGTGATTGCAAGATTACACGCACGATTCGAATCAATGCATGTAAATTGCCTTGAAAATTAAAACAAAATCTACACGTCTTTCCACGGCACCCCTATAGCACCAGGAACTACTTTGCCATGACCACTTTCAAAAAATGACTTAGTAATTTGTTCAAAACCCATGGAACAAAGATTTACAGATTCATGCCTTAAAAAGAAATAGTGTATAATGTCTCTCCGATATTGAGGAAAGGTAATTTCAGAACGATCATTTAGAATTAATCTTGTCAATTAATCTAGAATTATATCCTTCAAACACCATTCCAAGGTGGTTTGCAAAATATCTCCATCAGACTAGTGATAGAATTCATTCATTCGTGGTACCAAGAATCCATAAATGTGTAAGGAGTCCTTGCAATAACGATTCCAAGTCCGCTCCGTAACAACTGATCGGTACACGTGTTTGGTAACAGTAATTATATTTTTTCAGCTGAAATACTTCGCTTTCCTATGATAGTTTGAGACAATTATGCATCAAGATCTTTTTCTCTTCGGCAAAAAGTCCATATTACATAAGAAAAATTATTATGTCTTTGCGGTAACGATTTTCGTACTCCCAGTAACAAAACTGTCGTTATTGCGAGGACCGTTATTGCGAGGAATTCTGCGACCATTCGCTCCAAATTACACACAAGAATAACTAGGGAGAAAATATGTTGCATGCTGTAAACGACATGATTCTATATCTGAATAAGTAAAGCTAAACGATTCTAAGATCTGAGCAATATAGTGTGGTTGATCGCGTTGCAAAGAAAACGAAAAAATAAGTCTACGCAGCCAACGGCCTACCTAATTTGCCTCGCAACTTCGAAACCAAATATTACTTTGTTTTCATTTAAACATCGTGGCTTTGATGAGTGTTTCTACCTCCGTTTGGGTTGTATTTAAAGGAAATCAAACCAAAAATACTTTGATTACGCACATGTAAGTTATTGCGAGGACATTTCGTATCAAAAACCCAGGGACAGACATATATGGCCAAAAATCTTCGTCGAACTTCTATTTTCTCAAAAAGGACTGACACTATTAATAATGCGAGATATAAAACATGAATGAAATGAAGAAAAATGCGATCTTTACCGATTATTTCATATCGGAAATCATGTTGGAAATTGATAATTTTTTCCAGGGACAAGAGAAAATGGTCATTTTCCGGTACAAAAGTGCAATATTTTCAGAAACATTCCACCTGCCAGGCCAAATAAACTGTCTCTATTGTTGGTAGTGATGGTCGTTACACTGTGTACCTGAAATGACATGTTTATGAAAAGCCATTTCTGAGAAAATGAGCCAGGACAGCGATTTCCACGAAATAAAATATTGGCTCACATACACTTTTATTTACGTAAGGATAGGCATATAGTTGTAAACGCGGTCAATGATATTGTGACCGGACAACAGTTGAACAAATTGAAAGGTGAACAATTGTACAATCTGTATGGAATTGTTTGCATCGCGAGCATATTGCAAACAGTCTATTGCAGTGAGACGATGGAAATTGTTAGCAGCTCTAAACATAAATCTATATAGTTTTCAATTAAAATGTTATGTAGGCCTAGGCAAAAAAGCACAATGTTCAGGCTCGTAGGAAGCAATTTCATATTGGGGGCTAAAGGCCTTGTACTGAATATTGGGGGTGCTAATTTGGATTTTCCCAAAATTTTCAGTGTAAAATTAAGAAAATTCGGCATATTTGGCCAACATTTGGGGGGGGTGGGGGGGGGGAGGGGGGGGGGGGCTTAGCCACCCTAGTCACCCTCTGTTCATACGGGCCTGATTGTTCATACACATTCCCACTATTTCTTACCATTTTCAGTTTGAACTGTTTCTATATTGTAGATAGTTCTGAATGTGGAACTTTCATTGACCTGGTTTCGTAGCATCATCTTCAGTTCGTTTATAGTGAGGTCCGTATTTTCTTTCCATAGTATTATGGATTGTATCAAAATTGATCCGTTTATATACCTGTTAAAGAGAGAATAGTCGTGATCTACAAAATGTGTCCTTGTATTTGAGACAAACATGGGTTGCGATCTACCTAACCGAACATTCGTAGCGAATGAATACCGAATGTCAAGTGCGAAATTCGCAGTGTTCGTTGCCATTTTATTCGGCGAACTTTGGTTTTCAACGATTTTGTACCGAACATGCACCGAACACGTAACGAACAGGTAGCGAATGTGCCGAACGGCCAACGATGTTTCTCCGAAATATACCCCAATTCGTTCCCAAACATCAACGGACCCCCTTTGAGTAACGAATATTTAGAGATTATTACACGGCTGATGAGGGCCGGAGAGTGATATCGGCCCGCAACCGCGATATCTGCACCGAGGTCTTTAAAGAGGTACATGAGACCAAAAGCATTCTACCAGTATCAGAATATTTACTATTTTCAAAGACAATCACAAAAAATTGTTTCGCTGAATGTTATCTTATAAGCGAGTTATTGGCCAAAATCTGATTATCTTACCTGTGGGAGATTTGCAAATACTAGATAAAGCCAGTGTGACATCACAAGTGTGAGATGCTTACTGAAATCCTTTGTATCTACATTGGCTAATGGACTATTTTGTGGATTTTTTGTTCATATATAAACATTTACAATTAACCAATTTGTTAATAAAGGTTCTGTCTGAGTCTTTTAAAATTACTAAATGTATCTATCATAGATATATTACATACAGACTAAATGGATTGTCATCAATCCTCAATAATAAACAAATTTGATGGCTAAAATTCCTTTGAATGGTATAGAACATGCCCTTTTGCCAGATCAGAAATAATAACCTATATATGCAAAGAAGCAGTTTAAACCAGTTACTTTGTTATTTGCTTTTCAAAAGTCCAATTTCATAGTAATAAATTGAATATTATTTTTATTTAGCTGTTTTAAATCGGTCAGATCTAAGAGCAAAAAATAATGAAATTAATGAAGATTTGTTACCAGAATCACACAACTAATAATTCCCATTGTGACAAGTTTCAAACGTTCTATGTTTCAGATTCAATTAAAAAATTTTGTCCTTTAGGAAAGGAAATATTTTTCAGCAACTAATATATTTTTAAGTATGTCATTTGAAAAAAAATGAGTTAATCAACCCTTTCCCAAACGACACAATTTTAGAGTAATCCACTTCAAAAACTGTCACAAATGACAAAATGGATGTTAGCGCATGGTGGTGAACTACAACAATTTTCGCTACAACAAAATATAGGCCTAGATATTTTGCGTTTATATGTGAGTTTATAGATTTTTCTTCTATTGACATGAACTTGTTCTAAAAACAGACCGGGTAATATTTACCGTTTTGTATTGTTAAACTGTTGGTTTTGTTATAAAATCTCGTAACTACGGCTTCGATAAAGCCGTAGTTACGATGTTTTATAACAACACCGACGCAATACATTGATCATGAAAAAACGTCCCTCGCTTTTGCCGAGTCCCCACCAAGATAGGATTTGTGTAAAATATGATACAGAAAATATTGAGACAAAAGGAAAAACTGCTGGTTATCAGCAGTTTCTTCTTTTGTTTCAATATTTTCGCAAGCCTTTCCTATCGTCAAAACTAGGTCTTGTTTGGGAAAGGGTTAATAAATATTTACACTTGTAAATGAATTTAAATACGGCAAATGTAGCTCGACAAAATGAATATTCAATAAACATATATTCTACTATGCAATGCAATAATTTTGTTTTCTTTTTACAAAACGATGCTGCAATACGGATCATGAATATAATTGAAATATATTCTACTTTACTTCTTTATCATTTTCTTCAATTCAGAAATTTAGGGAATAAATAAAGATAGTATAAATATTCTAACCCATTCCCAAACAAGACCTGGTTTTGGCGTTATTAAGAAATGAGATTTGGGAAAACATTGAGGCAAAAGGAGAAAGTGCTGATAATCATCACTTTCTCCTTTTGCCTCAATATTTTCTGAGCTATACTGTACACAAATCCAACCTTGATTAACATCCATTTTGTCGTCTGCAGCAGATTTTAAATTGGAAAAGTCTAAATTTTCTCCGTTTGGGCAAGGGCTAAAGGATTGGTGCGAGGAAATTCAAATTGCATAGGGAATTGTAATCAATATCATTAATTTTTCTCAAACTGTACAAAAATAAGGTGCAGAAAAAACTTGGAGAGAAGCAGTTACAAAGCAAAATTTAATGTTTTAAAGAAACTATATGCATCGATAGATTACCGCAGAACTATTCTTATCACAATCATATAGAATTATTATACACAATGTATTACCTCTGTCTGATTTCTGAATAAAGAATTATAAATTTTAAGGCTTACATATCTGCTGGAAAAACAGGGTGGAACGGTTTCGGCAATGTATTACAAAACATCTATCTTTATGCATTATTTTGACATTTCTACTGAAATAGTACTTGAGCATCTAGTGTTGAGCCTAAACATTCTATTGTTTCCCATTCAAAGCATAAAAAACCTTATGAATGTCTACTTATTTTCTGTACAAACAGATTGACTGCAATCTATGTTTGCACATTTATGACGTCACAGGCACACATCCTTATTTACAGGATGTTGGCAAATCCCTAATTACATAGATTTATACAGGTAAATATTGGCTACTTTAGCAGCTTATATCTCTTAAAGTAAGATGTGTATTAGAATGGGACTTTTTTCATTGCGTTTGAATCGTTGAAAACTTTTGAATAAGGTGGGTGATGAAAAGCGTTCATGCTCCTCTTTAACGTCATATTCGGAATGGCATCGTGAGGATCGGTGTCTTTCGTTAGCGGTTCGTTTGCCTTTTCGGTCAGATCGGTATATAAACGCACCTTCATCAGAGTGCAAACGCTAGTCATTCGGTGCGATCATGACGAATATACCGACTAGGAATTGGTCGGCGAATTATTACCGACACCGAAACGAAAGCAGCGAATGTCAGACGCGCGCCTACCGATCCCTCTGCGAACCATTACCGAACTTATTCCGAAAATTTGATCGCTGCATTCGTTGAAAAATTTTGTGCATGCTCAAAAATATTTTCAGGCGTCTGCGAACACCGCGTAATGTCGACGAAAAGCACCGAATGGCACCGTAAACATACCGAACACAAACCGTTTGTGGAACGACCCTTTAACGAATACACCGAATTAAGTTCGGTACGCATTCGTCGTAAAATTCGGTTAGGTGGGACAGGCCTGTAAAAATGTACGCTATCTGGCTGTGTCCACGTCATTCCATTGTTGGTTTACTGGTTACTGATTCCCTTAAAGGGGCTCATTCTATGTTTTTATGCTTCCGAACTGTTCGGGAACTCATATTTGTGCATGGAAAAACAATTAGCAATGCATAAAAACCTCAATCTCGGCGAAAAACATCTTTCCTTTGCTATAGATCAATCCTTTACAAGCGTGTTTACACATTCTATTTTTACTTCAAAACAAGACAAGGTCAAGGTCAACGAGACACACCTCCGCGATATTAACACACCGTACAACCGACTGTGTCGATGACTGTGACCTTATTTGCGAGGAATACGTGAAAATGTTTATTTTGTACAAGTACTGAACATTTATACGCGTATTTATCAACTATAGAATACCAAAGACCCTTTCGTTTATTTATAAAAGTAAATTCATTTGACCTACCATGCACATGACATCAGATGCCGAATCTGTCTTCGCTGACTTTCTACGCAGCCGGTTGTACGGTGTGTTAAATCTCGCTGAGCACAGATGACGTATCTCTGACGTAATTGATTTTTGAAGGTTGGGCATATGTAGCCGTTACAAAACAAAAACAAGGACGACCAGCATGTTATTAATTGACTTGGATTTTAATACTTAATAAAGCTCGTGGACTGCTCACAATGGACATAAATGATCTACCCCTTCAGGTTGGTAATTTCATACGTTATTTCTGGTTTGTAATTATTGTGCCATGTGCATTTTCGACAGCCTAGCTCGTCCCCCTTTAAGGTGCAATACTGTTATGGCGTAAACAATGCAGTTTCTTGTCATAACAACATACATACAGACTCTGTCACACATATCTATTGCAAAAAAAGCTTAAATTGCTATCGATTAAGGTAAAGAAGGAGAATTTTAAGTTATTTTTCGTATTAAACCCAGTTTTAGAACCTTACAAAGACGCATTCACGAAACATCAAAATAAAAAAAAACATGCATATTACAACCATTTTCTCATTTTCCATATACAGTCGAGACTCGTTGAGTCAAAGTCAAAGGAGTCGTCAAAATAACTCGACATATCCGGAGTTCGACTCATCCGATTTTGTTCAGTTTCGATAACAATGACATTTGACCATTTTTGGTTATTCATCAGCAACGTTCAATACATATTTATGAAATTATTTGATCTGAAATTTGATATCCATTGATGAGGACGAGACCAGACTTCGACTTCGACTTAAGCAGTATTTCGACTCATCCGATGTCCAGATAACGAGTGTTGACTGTATATGTATCAAACAATGTTGAAAAAGTCTCCGTTTTTACAGTTATTAGTGGTATTTAATTACATTTCCTGTATTGTGTATATATAAGTATCAAGTAACGTTTTGTTTACCGTATATTCGTAACGACGCTGTCTCTGTAAAACTCTGGTAATGTACTGGAAACTAAGGCGGAGACCTGCGTAAACGTGGTATAGCAAATAATTTTGTGCTAAAATAAGACTGAGTTGACCGTCATATTTTAATATCTTAAACCGTCGGTGTTGTTATAAAATCTCGTAACTACGGCTTGGTTCAAGCCGCAGTTACGAGATTTGATAACAAAACTGACGAAATATTACTTTTTTGTCTGAAATTACGGAATAGTTAGTAACTGGATAAAATCGTTCTCTATTATTTCATCTATTATATATTTTAGATTATTTATTTCGGATAGAAAGGCATATTATAATATATAAATCCTCAAAGTGAAGAAATAAATTGTATCTATTTGAGCCATTGTCTGTCAGGATATGGAAAACTGCCATCATTGCATTGGCTATCAACACGGATACATATCAATCTTTAGTGTTCGATCTACTTTTTGGACCAACGAAATTGCAGTATATTTTAAAATTTCGTCGCTATATTTCGCATAAACGAGACTGTCGGCTAGTTTATGTGACGTCTATACATAGCCACGCCCCCGTCTCGAATTAACCACTAGCGAACATTAAGTCAGGTAGAGTATGTATAGACGATTTTGCGCGCATTTGAATGTTTATTCCTCGTAGAATCTACTATAGAGCATCTATCCAATACGTACATATGCTGAATCTGATCAAGATTAATTAATGATCGTGTATATAGTTTTTTTTCATCCCTCCACCAAGAGAGATTGGCAGACCATGATCAGAATCAGGTACATAATGATTTGCGTACATGGTGGTCTAGTACACTGAAAACTGATTGAGTTAAAAAAGAAATATGGAAACACATTTTACCAAATCATATTATCGAAGACATATCTATATGAATGGACCCCTTATAAATATTGCCTTGCATATTGTAAGTTACCTGTGCATCATGTTTGTCTCTGTTGTACCAGAAATACTCGGAACTTGTGTTGTTGAGCATTGACGACCAGTTTGTGTGCAGGACTCTTAGTGTCAGTATGGTGGAGAAAACTATAACGACATATTGAGTAACTATGATAAAATATAGAAAGGGTCGCTGCTCTTTTGACGTCGCAACGACTTTGCTAAAACTATATATGTGTTGACGTGCCCCGGTGGTGTTTGGTGGCATACTTGCAACTCTCGTTATTCGTAT
This sequence comes from Fragum sueziense, assembly GCA_963680895.1. NCBI lineage: Eukaryota > Metazoa > Mollusca > Bivalvia > Cardiida > Cardiidae > Fragum > Fragum sueziense. The sequence goes on from OY804605.1 coordinate 26,808,350, forward strand.
CAAAATTTTGTTTGGAATATCAACTGAATGATAATGGAATGTAGTTTCTGATGTGAATTTCACTAGATCTGTAAAACATATTGAAGCAGTTATGAAGAAATTCTACGAATATAAGAAACAACCCTCGTATATTACATATTACGTCATTGACTTCTTCTCTGAATATTTTGTAAAATAAAAATGTCTGTTGGGCATGATACCGTAAGTTAAGTATATTAATTGTGAGCTCCTGGATAATCTAACCATGTAGACGTACTGTTATACACTATAATGCACTTACATTCTCATCCCCCATGACCACTAACTTGACCGACGACCATTGGCCTATGATAAGAACGTTTTGTACGTGTACAACATTCGGTATATGTGAGCAGTCTTACACATTTCAAGATATTTTTAGAAAAAATCTATGGATGCGGGCAACCAAAATGATTACCATACTTTCCAACAGAAACTTCGTAACTGCAACTTGTTTCAAGCTGCAGCTACGAGATTTTTGTTGAAAAGAGACGATAAGTTTTAGTACCTTCACATGTTTCGTCTACCAGGAACAAATTCTGGCTCCGAATGCCGACCGCTCGTGTAGTCAGGTCGTCTATATACAGGTTGAGAGTATGCCGTACTTCGGCCCGTGTACATATAGGCTTTACTGACTGGATCCTTGTCTCCACACAGGTGGCCACCGAGAAATAAAAACTGAAATAAGTCAAACTGTAATTGTATTTTTTTTCTCTTACACAGCCTTCATGTTGTCCACCCTTTATTTCGATATTTGCCATTGCTTATTCCAATTCTTCTGTTTGTTCTCTGGTCCCTTACTTTTTCAATGCACAGAAAACTTGAAATATCCCTGCTTTTCTTCCATAATTTATAGGTAGCTTCTTGAGCTTTAATGTAGATATAGTTACGAGTTTACAACAAAAGGTGACGGTGTTATGATAAATACATATTTTAAAAAAAAAACTACCTTATAACTTCTCACAACATAAAGAGTAAATTATTTTCAAATTAAGGTTCCGGAACTGTAATGGCAATATTTGGTACACACACCTCTTGCGTAAAGATCTCTTTGAAAGCTGGATATGTTGTAGACATTGATAAATAAGAATATTTTACCATCTTACTTTTTCAAAATATAAAAATCCAAGGGGAGACAACTGGCTTGAAAGTTTGCGTTGTGATCATTGAGAAAATAACTCTTTTGTCAATATTAGGCAATTAGGCAAATGTTCATTTTTTTAAATGGTAGAAAGTTGCGATTTATCATTTCACTCCATAACAAATAATAAAATAGTTCGTTTACCATACAAATTTTGTGAAAACTGATTTTTTCGTGAGTCTTGGGCAGATAATCCACTAGAACTTATATTTTAAGGGGAGATAATGCATTATTTTCAAGTCAGAAACTTTTCTAATCATTTACCATTCACATCATAACATATCAATTTGAGTTTGTCACACATACAATTGTTACATGATATTAAACACTACCAGGCATATTTGTAGTGCAGTTAAATCATAATTAAATGACAGCCATTACAGTTCCGAAACCTTAAACGTGAAAAATTGAAAACTGAAAAAAACAGATAAAAAGAAATAAAAATGACTTACTTGCACTTTTCTTGTCGCAACAACACAATGATGTACTTGAAAACAACAGCTTCAGAGTATCCACAGGGTACCAAGGCATCTATGATGTGGCTTTTGTCAGCACAGTAGGCATCGGTATCTAGAAACAATGACGAGAATATTTCGACATGTACCATTTTGAAACTATTTTCTACCTTCGCGACAAAAATTAGAAAAGTATACAGGAGGGTACATTATATATAAACTAACATCCAAAACTCTAGTCTTTTCTTCGTCGAATTCATCAAATAATTATTTTATAAGTTCAAAGCAGGCGCAAAATGCGACTGAATTAATTATCTGATTGGTTAGTCGATATTTTGAATGAACGAAGTGGTTAAATCGTTTGTTAAGGTAGTCCCCCCTTAATAAGATTCACGTGACATCGTAATTATAAGGGCTATTTTGTAAACATTCGGCGGTTGAACATTCCACAGTGGAATGTTTACGACGTCGCCCAAATAGGTTTGTACACATAACACTATTATTACTATTATTATTATTATTATTACATAAAATGTGTGTTTTCGGGCCGTTATCAGCATTGAATAACGAGAAGAAACCGGGCCGATATTGTGAAAAACCGGTCGTTAATCGGGAGATTCTCGTGCGATATCGGACTGGTTTTGCACTCAAATATCCTCGATCGGGCATTTGTTGTGATTCAGAAAATTGAAAATAAAGCCGAAATTTTGTCTATTCTCTTTTCCGCGATGTAAAATCTTGGAAGACCTCATTTACACCCTAATAAATAGTAAACTAGTTATCTCCCAGTGTAATCATATCTGATGACTTAATATAGTGACGTAGTTTTCTTGGAATCAAAGAGTAAACAGAAGGGCAGCTGACGGATTTTAAACTAAAAGTGGATTTCGTTGACGGGGAAGGATAGAGATTAGAGTTTAGTGGTTGTCTATGTCTAGGTTCAATGTGGTGGTAAGCCTATGTGTTTCTTGTTTAAGTTACTGCAATTTTTCCTTTTCAACTTTTTTGTAATTTATTTCTCGCACTGAAATGAACGTTAGAATATCCAGACTACGAATTGTTACAATTTCGCCAACCAAAATGAAGATTATTTCAGTAAAAATGCGATGAAACTTGACTACATAGCTACACGATGAAAAGCTTACGGCCCGTCTAATGGATATCGTACACACGCAATATATGTCAAGTCGAATGCCGAAAAAATCCGGTATCTGTCGGTGTAAATGTGGCTAAATTTTCACAAATTTTATAGTTATTTGTCTTATTTTATTACATTTCTTTGTAAATTCTTCATATTTTATGCAATAATAGCGGCAAATCATGTTTTTTCGGTCATAAACATTCTCAGAGACCCACAAAATGGGTTATCGCTTCGCTCTCAGGCGATAACGCATTTTTGGGCCCTTGAGAATGTTTACGACCCCAAAAACGTGAATTAACCCTTTATAATAATAAATATTAACGACGTCGCACGAACAATTCTGACTTTGTGAATCCCATTAGGGACTCTACCTTAATAAGAACGTCGCAGAAACTTACAGTTCTTACACTGTCCCTGTACATAATATTCCGCTGCGTCACACCGGAAGTAGGGATGTATTGTGGTTGTGGCTTCGGTGGTTGTCGTACAAATGCGGCATGCCGGCTCGTTACCAATCGGCGGCAAAACGGAACAATGTGTGTATTTCACCTTCAGAATAAAGAAAGAATATATATTTAAAAATCATATACATTCTTCATGCTGTATTTCCATGAGAGAGTAACATTCAATATCCTTCATCAAGGTACGTGGGATCTTGTAGGCTGCCAACGGCTGCTTTACAATTGTAAACGCCGAAGTTTAAGCAAAGGCTAATGGCTCAGTGATCAGGGAGATATAACAACAAACGGGTGAAAGGTCCGAGAAGCTGAAACTAAGTGATGATTAAGTGCTTGTTACTGACTTCTTATTATGGCAGTCGTGCGGTAACGTCTCGTTCTAAGAAAAAAAACAAACGTAGGTATAAAATTGTATTCTTTACAGTATATTTACATACCCTTAGGAACATGGAGACTGGAAATAATTGGTGTGAGTACTGGAATATCAATGTTTCATCTCTCTCCCTGAAAGAATATCCCATCTAATCTATTCTGCTTCATACCGAACTCATTGTACAAAAATTACATACAAGGAACAATGTTATATCGAGCTCGCAAATTCTCGATTTAAGACTGGAACATTTGGGTATAAATAAACTTGACTTCTGCATAGGTTTGAATCGTTAGTTGTTTTTGGTTTGCTTTAAGTAAGAAAATAACCACCAGAATCAAAAGCCGACAAAAAGCTTCTGATCAAAACTGATCATAGTTGTATCATGTTTATGCGCTGTTCTTACCATGAAAACTAAACAGAAAACATAGATTTCCAGCGATGTGATCATTTTTCCTTTCTTTCCAGCTGTATATGAATATAAAGTAAAGTTACACTCAATACTTCAGAATTACACAGTAGAAAAACAACAACAAAAAAAAATCGAGTAAATAATTAATAGTACATATATTTTAAATTACATTTCCGAGAAAACTCTGAGAATCCTTAAATGTGTATTAAAAACATTTCAAAGACGGACATGCATCTACATGTATATCCTGGCCTGAATTCAATTCCGATCATTTTTTCTTCTCTTATTTCTACATTTAAAGAATGACATTATCATAGTGACATTTCACAGATATATTTTTGTAAATTTAACATTAATTTTATTTTCATCTGAAAGAGCATATTTTCTTTAAAAAAAATTCTGGCATTTATTTTATGTGATATATTTAGAATATAAAAATTCTGAGAACTTCAAGCCGAAGTATTGCGCCGTTTACGAGAAAAATATATTTTTGTGTTAAAATTACACAAATTGATGTATACAGTAGTTCAGATGTACATGAAATTGTTATTTCTGTCTCAACTTTAAAGGCGTGTTTTTTGCCTATCAGCACCAATTTAAAAAAAATGATTGCTTTTATACGCATTAGAATAACCCGTCTTGGTATCAAGACGTACTTTAAAAAATGAAATGGAATAGCGCAATTAATGGGTATCAATATGTTTGATGACGAATGGATCTGTGCTTATATGTTCACACAAATGTACGGATGGAAGTTACTATATTATAAATATACAAATATCAATGATGCGGTATTTGTCATAGATTTACAGAAAAAAAATCACTGAGACACGGATGCTTTATCTTTTCTCCCAAAAATGATTATTATGATAACAAAATGTTTTTATTATTATTTCATTTTCATTTAGATATATTTTTTCTAAAGTTATAATATCGTTTCACAGATATTTTTGTCCTGATTTTCGCGAAAAGATTTTCCTAAAACCTAATTTACACTATTAACATAGATCTAAAGTCCAACTTATAACTCCAACCGCAACTGAAAATAACTAACAAGTGATTTCAGTATTTCATAAACTGGTACCAATATGTTAACTCCGAGGATATTACAGATGCTATCGTTTTGAACAATGGTGTACAAAGTTCATGTTTTCATATCATTTTTCTGGTTACCTGAAATTGTTTGCGTTTATTATACACTTAATTGAACAATGTAATCGAAGAGGTATAATCGTTTTAATGGTTTTCGTTTTATCAGCTTTTTATCTCCCGTACGAATAACAGCTTACTGAAAGTACTGAGTCGTAAATTAACACTTTTCAAAACTACAAAATTCTAAGCTGGTCCGAATTAACCCATTACCAGATGGCACCATCCAGATTGGTCCAAACTAAAGTATGTTGCAGACATCAATAGCAAGTAAATGGAATTATACATTATCTGGTATTTCTTGATAGAAAACGGTGTGAGGGACAGGAATTGCTTGTCACAACGCTTTCCATAGCATTTTTCTTGTTAAAAGTTGCAAAGGTTTATAAGACTGGTCAAAATCATAATAACACATTGCTTCGGGAGTCTAGCGCGGACTTCATTTGTTTTCCTTTAAGATGACCTCATCTTTTCTTCTGAACGAAATTCTTCTTTGCATTATTCTTTTAACTTCCTTCGTAAAGGTAGTCACACCAGTGATAACTTCGAAAGAGATAAGCATTTACTATCATGCCAGAAAATAATGAAATAAAGCAAAGGAAAAAAATCGAAAATATATAATTTTTGCTGTATATTCATTAGGGCGGACTGTGAAACTCGCATCATTGACAGGCGATAGGCATGTCGCCCGCGGCTCAGATGGTATGATATATCAATGGATATCAGTGCCACTTGAATACATTGACAGCAGCAAATGGTGTTGCTAGATAACATCTATTTAACCTCTCCGTGCATATATATCTTGATCTGTGTGCACAAGTGTCTTTTGCAGTTTACCCATTACCACACAATCACTCTTTTTGACTCCCCACAAGATAATGGCTTTGGAAAACATTGTGGAAAATGAAGAAATTGCTTGTGACAATGAAGAAATTGCTTGTGACAAGCAATTTCTTCATTTCCCACAACGTTTTCTACCCCCAAAAGACCAAAACATGTACAATGTCATCACCTTGCAATTGTCGTCTGCATGATCTTTGAATTTGGATCAGTCTAGAATATAGCCGTCTGGTAATGGGTTAAGTCAATATTTTCATTGCATGAAATATATTTCCGGGCTATTATAAAGACAGACAACAACAGACATTAACCCATTACCAGACGGCAAAAATTTAGCGCGGTCCATTTCAAAAGCTGCCACAGACAATAAAATTGATACTGCATTTATGTACAATATAGTAGAGAAAATATTGAGGCAAAAGGAGAAACTGCTGGTTATCAGCAGTTTCTTCTTTTGCCTCATTGTTTTCCAAAGCCTATTCTATTAGGGACGTCAAAATCAGGTCTTGTTTGGGAAAAGGTTAAATGTTTGTTAATGAAAGAAACGTGACTATATCTTTTAAAAATAGTTTATGGTAAAATTCCAAAGGGAACAGATTATAACTTTTTATTGTAGTGCTAAGTCTCAAATTTTCGGCAAAGTGCCTTCTCTATAATATGTCGTGTGCTTTGGATGCCACCATTTAAAACACAAATTATAGTATTGGAGTGAAGTTATTTATTTTCGTTCCTGAAGAAGTAATTTTGGTCAAAAAGTTTAGACCGAGCACTGTTACAAAATGTTTCAAAATAGATTCATCCGCCGTTAAGGTAGAATGTCCGTAATGTGGCAAATTTGAAATTCACAAAACATCGGCTATTTTCGAGCGGCGTCGTTACGGGCGCGGTCGAAAACATTCGGCGGTGGACAGTTCCACCGCCGAATATTTTCGACCTCGCCCGAATAATTCCGATGTCTCGCGAATCTAATTAAGGATGGACTACCTTAACACTGTGCTTTGCACTAAGTTATCAAAGGACAACTTTGAAACGTTCGAAACTACCGACTATTCGTTTAAAGGGGGACGAGCTAGGCTGTCGAAAATGCAAATTGCACAATAATTACAAACCAGAAATAACGTATGAAATTACCAACCTGAAGGGGTAGATCATTTATGTCCATTGTTAGCACTCCACGAGCTTTATTAAGTATTAAAATCCAAGTCAATTAATAACATGCTGGTCGTCATTGTTTTTGTTTTGTAACGGCTACATATGCCCAACCTTCAAAAATCAATTACGTCAGAGATACGTCATCTGTGCTCAGCGAGATTTAACACACCGTACAACCGGCTGCGTAGAAAGTCAGCGAAGACAGATTCGGCATCTGATGTCATGTGCATGGCAGGGGAGGTAGGTCAAATGAATTTACTTTTATAAATAAACAAAAGGATCTTTGGTATTCTATAGTTGATAAATGGCCGCGGCCTTAGCGCAGTTGGTAGCGCATCTGACCCTCGTTCGAGAGGTCCCGGGTTCGATACCCGGCCGCGGCTAATACCCTTTCTGACAAAATTGTCACCCACTAATGGGTTTGAAATCGTTAACCTAAGTGGGCGAGCAGCTGGAGGCTCGGTAAGGGTGTTGTGGTAGTACTGGTTTGAGAAACAACAGGCATCCATGGGTAGGTGCTCCAGCCGCCGCGATATGACCCTGGTAGTTGAAAACGGCGTAAAACCCCAATAAACATAATAGTTGATAAATACGCGTATAAATGTTCAGTGCTTGTACAAAATAAACCTTTTCACGTATTCCTCGCAAATAAGGTCACAGTCATCGACAAAGCCGGTTGTACGGTGTGTGAATACCGCGGAGGTGTGTCTCCTTGACCTTGTCTTGTTTTGAAGTAAAAATAGAATGTGTAAACACGCTTGTAAAGGATTGATCTATAGCAAAGGAAAGATGTTTTTCTCCGAGATTGAGGTTTTTATGCATTGCTAACTGTTTTTTCATGCACAAATATGAGTTCCCGAACAGTTTGGAAGCATAAAAACATAAAATGAGCCCCTTTAAGGTAACCTTCCTCTAATGAAATTCGCGCGACGTTGGAATTATTCGGGCGACGTCGAAAACATTCGACGGTGGAACTTTCCACCACCGAATGTTTAAGACCGCGCCCGAACAAGTTCGCATACGTAACGACGACGCTTGAAAAAAAAACCCGATGTTTTATGAATCTCAAAATGGCCACATTACGGGTATTCTTCCTTAAGTGAGAGTTTTTCTCTTGTTAAATATTCTATCTCGTGCCCTAAAATGATCACGAAACTATATAATTCAAATATTAGACAAAACAGCATTAATAATACGGCTACAAAAGAGAGAACACTCGGATTTAAAATTTGAAGAAAAAAGGGTAGCATGGGCATTTGTTAGCAATGCGCGTCGTAGAAGAAACACAAAACCTGTAAAATCTGCTTCATTTGCACTGAAGCTATTATAATAGTGAATTAGTGATTTGGAGGGTAAAAGGCTCTTAACGTTTTCAAAATAACAAAAAACAACACCAATATTTTGCAAAGAGGCAAACTTTGCTGGGGAAATGTACAAAAAATGTTATTTTCAGCTTTTCAAACAGTTTCCAAGAAAATGGGAGAATCAATCAATGCAGTTTTGTACATACCTTTGGTTTCTAAAAACATACTCATTTTTGGAATGTTCCTTTCATAATTACTTTCCTTTATGATTTGAACCCATTACCATACAAGGATTCTTTTTGACTCCCCACAAGATAATGGCTTTAGAAAGCATTGTGTAAAATGAAGAAATTGCTTGTGACAAGCAGTTTCTTCATTTCCCACGATGTTTTCTACATAGAAAGAACAAAAAGATGTACAATTCCAATTACTTGAAAATGTCGTCTGCAACACCTTTCATGTTGGTACAGTTCAAATCCTTGCCATGGTTAAGACATATGGGTGATGTTGTTGGAAAATGCAATTATGATTAATCAATGGCTGGTTACTCTGACACCAAAACGAGTACGAAAAGGGTACCGTGATTTCTTTTATATTTCGTTCCAGACATGTTAATAAAAGATTTTGAACAAAATTGTGGCAAAAGGGACCATCAGTCTATGGCCACTTTAAGAGAAAAAAGAATGTTTGTCTGATGTATACAATTACCGCATGCATCGTTAACATTCATTATCTCTACATCGTATTTTACTCTAATGATTGCTTATGTCGCAATCAATACATGGCACATTCATGTCAAAATGGTAATGATAAATGGGCGACACTGTTGTCCAGAAAGCAAACTTTGTCAGAAAATCATAGCAGAAAGAGAGACAATTTGCTTGAAATAAAAAAGAGATAAATTGCAAATATTAAGAATTACGCTAATTAATACAAACTCTTATCAAAATATCAACATACATAGATCGGATGAGAATAATTAATGTTTTCGAAAGCTACATGAAAAAAGGAACGGATCCGAAAGTAGTTTAGTGTTTGGGAAAGAGTAAGGAAACTCATAGATTGTACTCAATGACAAAGAAAATATTATGTATCTATCTAACTGTACTTTACCTTATTATAATAATAATCCTTGTAATTCCATTCTACAATAATATTGGTATATCTAGTTTTTATTTTTATTAAGGTTAAATATACAGTTTTTGTCGTCAATATATCGATATCCTGGAGTCATAAGATTAACCCTCTCTCAAATGATACAATCACTGCTAAAATTTTAAAGCTACTTCAGTCGCCAAAATAGTCCCTGGACTAGGCTCCATTTGACTGAAACCGACTGAGATGAGGGACTGATAACACAGAGCACCATGAAGGTGCTAGTTGGGGAGCCTAGTCTCCATTCTGAAAATGTGTGCTCATATGTGTGGACCATAGGCAAAGGAAATATTGAGGAAAAAATGGGGAAAACTTGTTATCAGGGTAGCCTACTTAAAGCTACTATTTCCCAGATTTGGACCCAAAAATTGTCAAATACAAACGAAATGTACACTTTTTAAGCTTTATATGACCTGATTAAATGATTACGACAAACAATTGAAGCAACAACTCATTTTTTCGCAATTTGATACCAAATTCATGAAGCGATATCGAAAGTAGGTCAAAACAGTAGGACATGCGACTTTCTTAAATGACGTCACAACATACATGATGACATCATATTGAAATCAAGTATGAATCTCGTTTGAATCATGGTCCGCGCTGTATGCGCATGTGTAACAATTTCAAAATAATTCTAACCCCATCAGTGATGGGGTTGAATTTAGGTTTGGATTCTCCCTAAATTCAGCTATCTGTCTTGTAATTTCGGCTCATTCTCTGTCTGAATCGCATATTATTAACCATCCCGAGGTTGTCAACACAAAAGTTTTGCATATCTTTTCAAAAAAATTCATTTTTTGCAATTAGACCATCTGTTACCGTCGCCCTTTAAAAAGTAGCCACATTGTCGACGTAAATGATAACTTCCCCTAAAGACCGATCATGAAAATTATTATCTTTACACATGCACATTTGCATGTGTTTAAAATCTTAAAATACAATTTTGAATGACTTGATTCGAATAGTGCAGGTGTCGGACACCTGCAATATAGTCTAATATTCGAATCATCGCATGCAAAATCCTAGTAGCGGTAGTTTGTAGTTCGATAATGTGTTATTTATATGGATAAGTTTTATAAACATGAGCTATAATACCGTGACTGGACTATATCTACAATTGGATTCGTTTTGTTTTGTATTATGTTGCAAACCATTCACAATAAGTCGTGAAATCTTTATACAAACACTCGCACCTGAACCTGAACACCTTTCCAAAACAACAAAATAATGACTAAGGTACGGAATCCTGTTTCCGCCATCCACTTTTCTACCTGCATACAACACGAAAAGTCGAAATTAGTGCGACTAACTTCCACTTTTCTACCAAAATAGAGTTTGTGAAAAGTCGAAAAGTTGAAGTTAGTCGCACTAACTTCCACTGTTCTACCAAAATTGAGTTTGTGAAAAGTCGAAAAGTAGAAGTTCGTCACACTAATTTTTGACAATTGTTTTCATTGTCACAGAAAAAACTTCAAGTTTTCTACATTTCTAGGTAACTAGTTTGGTAGAAAAGTGGAAGTAAGTCGCACTGATTTCGACTTTACTAACAAAATTGAGTTTGTGAAAAGAGGAAAAGTTTTTTTTTTTTTTTTTTTTTTTTTTTAATCTTTATTTCTTAGATAATTACATCGTTTATAACTAAGTTTTACATGATACATTTAGTAGTATACAAACTAAACAAAAAGGAGTAGCCATTCATACATTTTTTCATTTGATTACAGTTGACTATATCATTTATACTCTATCGTTATGTTTAATCATCAAAGTGTCATTGGTCGCTAAAACCATATACAAGCATTTTGGGAGTCATAGAGATAACGAAAGATAAAAGTCGAAACTCAAACGTTTTGTTTTCATTTTCTCCATGCTTTCTTTTGATTGGGTGTTTTTAGGGAAGTTTCTTGTATTCGAAATCTGCATTATATCGTCAACTGTAAAATCGTATAATCATTAAACAGATCATGTATTTGTAATAATTTGAAAAATAAAGTTTTACATGATATGAAGGAACAGAAAGAGAAAATCTTGATTCCACCGGCAAAGGTGGTAAAAGATACCCTTTAAAGAAAGTGAAAATAAACACAAATATCCAAAGCATGCTATAGTTTTGTATATTTTATTGGCTTATTATTGATCTTGTACCAATCTTTCAACAATTGCCCAATTTTCTTTTTTATTTTGATTTTTCTTTGTTTACATTTCTAGGTAACTAGTTTGGTAGAAAAGTGGAAGTAAGTCGCACTGATTTCGACTTTACTAACAAAATTGAGTTTGTGAAAAGAGGAAAAATTGAAGTTAGTCACGCCTACTTCTGACAATTGTCACAGTCAAAACCTCAACATTTGTACATTTTACAAACTCAATTTTCCTAGAAAAGTGGATGGCGGAAACAGGATTCCGTACCAAGGTGATACCATTTGAAAGCTGCTACTGTGGATAAACTATAAGATGATAAATAGGCCTACATCATTTTGTACAGAATATATTGAGACAAAATAAGATTCTTTAAGTAACCAGTATTATCTTTTGTTTCAATATTTTCCCTAGCCAATGTTATAACGGACCTTGATACAACTCGTCACCATACCATTGCTATTTTAGGCCCCCGGTTTTCTTCTTCTTCTTCTTCTTCTTCCTCTTCCTCTTCTTCTTCTTCCTCTTCCTCTTCTTCTTCTTCTTCTTCTTCTTCTTCTTCTTCTTCTTCTTCTTCTTCTTCTTCTTCTTCTTCTTCTTCTTCTTCTTCTTCTTCTTCTTCTTCTTCTTCTTCTTCTTCTTCTTCGTTTTTTTTTTCTTTTTTTACGAGGTTTGAGCCATTTTTGTCTAAATTATGTAACAGAACATCTGATTGAACGAGAAAATAGGCCCCGAGTGACCAATTTGATGTGTTATAGTCTAATACCATTTACATGTACGAACAAAACAAGTTTTGTTTGTGAAATACGAACGTCCTCGAAAGGGCCATTTAAGGTTTACAGACCCTGAAAAAAATCACCACTTTCTAGCCATACGAAATGCATCAAATTAAACACGGTGTATAATCACGTGACTCAGAGTTTCCGATAATCTTCATTATCTTTTTTAATACTTGACCAGTTTGAATTCGGTTTGAAGCAGAGAAGGCGGAAAAATGCCAGGAATTAGCTGGACGTGTTGGATTTTTGAAAAATCAACTGATAAAAAAAGTTATTGGAGATAAACCAAAATTTTGGTTTATCTTCAATAACTTTTTTATCAGTTGATTTTTCAAAAATCAACCACGTCCATCGAATGCGTGACGTCTGTCCACATTCTCTGCTTCAAACCGAATTCAAATCGGTCCAGTATTTACAAAATTATTGAAGATTTTCTGAAAATATTGTATCACGTGATCATGCATCGTGTTAAACACACTTGTAAATACACTTCAAACAAGAGATGTTTGTAAAACATGTATGCCCCCTCAAGGGCCTACATTTGATGTAGGTCAAAGTCCAAGGTCAAGTTAACAAGGTCCAAGGTCATGGTCAAATATGAAAGGTCTTGGTAGGAGGTGTCTATGTGTGAAATATCAAAGCTGTATATGTAAAAGTAAAATGAAACTTAGACCAGGTTAAAGTTTTCAAAAGTAGGCCAAATGCCAAGGTCAAGGTCATGGTCAAATGTGAAATGTCTTGGTTGGAGGTGTCCATGTGTGAAATATCAAGGCTGTAGGTGTAAAAGGACATGATATATATGCCTGGTTTCAGTCTTTTTGAAAGTAGGTCAAACTCCAAGGTCAAGGTTGCAATATTCAAGGTCATGGTCAAATGTGAAAGGTCTTGGTAGGAGGTGTCTATGTGTGAAATATCAAGGCTGTAGGTGTAATAGGACATAAGATAAAGGCTAGGTTAGAGATTTCTAAAAGTATGTAAAAATCAAAGGTCAAGGTCACACAGGCCAAGGTCATGGTCAAATGTGAAAGGTCTTGGTAGGAGATGTAAATGTGTAAAATATTGAGACTGTATAGGCAACAGGACATGAGATATAGGCCTAGTTTAAGTTTTCTAAAAGTAGGTCAAACTCCAAGGTCAAGGTCCAAGGTCATGGTCAAAAGTGAAATATCTTGGTTGGAAGTGACCATGTGTGAAAAATCAAGGCTGTATATGTAAAATGGCATGAAATATAGGCCAGGTTAATGTATTATTAAAGTAGGTCAAACACCAAGGTCAAGATCAAAAGGTCCAAGGTCATGGTCAAATGTGAAAGGTCTTGGCCGTAGGTGTCCATGTGTAAAATATCAAGGTTATATGTGTAAAAGGACATGATATATCGGCTAGGTTAAAGTTTTTTTAAAAGTAGGTCAAAGTCCAAGGTCACAAGGTCCAAGGTCATGGTCAAATGTGAAAGGTCTTGGTAAGATGTGTCCATGTGTGAAATACCAAGGCTGTATGTGTAATAGCACATAAGATATAGGCCCAGTTTGATTTTGTTAAAAGTAGGTCAAACTCCAAGGTCAAGGCCACATGGTCCAAGGTCATAGTCGTATGTGATAGGTCTTGGTCAGAGGTTTCCATGTGTCAAATATCAAGGCTGTATGTGTAAAAGGACATGATATATTGGCCAGGTTAAAGTTTTTTAAAAGTATGTCAAACTCCAAGGTCAAGGTCACAAAGTCCAAGGTCATGGTCAATTGTGAAAGGTCTTGGTAAGATGTGTCCATGTGTGAAATATCAAGGCTGTATTTGTAAAAGGTCATGAGATATATGCCAGGTTTATTTTTTTTAAAGTAGGTCAAACTCCAAGGTCAAGGTCACAAGGTCCAAGGTCATGGTTAAATGTGAACCATGTTGATAGGAGGTATCTATATGTGAGATATCAAGGCTGTATGTGTAAAAGGACATGAGATATAGGCAAGGTTAAGAATAGAGTGTAAAAATCAACAAAGGACAATAACTCCAAGAATTTGATTGGCAGAGTTACGGTTCTTGTGCACTGCACCTCTCCATAATAAGATCTATTCACCTGTAAAGTTTCATGATTCTACCTAAAATAGTTTGTGAGTTATGTTCCGGACAAGAATCAAGTTTGAAAATCAACAAAGGGCAATAACTCAAAATATTTGATCAGCACAGTTACGGTTCTTGTGCACTGCACCTCTCCATAATAAGATCTATTCACCTGTAAAGTTTCATGATTCTACCTAAAATAGTTTGTGAGTTATGCTCCGGACAAGAATCAAGTTTGAAAATCAACAAAGGGCAATAACTCAAAATATTTGATCAGCACAGTTACGGTTCTTGTGCACTGCACCTCTCCATAATGAGATCTATCCACCTGTAAAGTTTCATGATTTTACCTTACATACTTTTTGAGTTATGCTCCGGACAATAATCAAATTTGAAAATCAACAAAGGGCAATAACTCCAAAAATATGATCGGCAGAGTTACGGTTCTTGTGCACTGCACCTCTCCATAATGAGATCTATTCACCTGTAAAGTTTCATGATTCTACCTAACATAGTTTTTGAGTTATGCTCCGGACAAGAATCAAGTTTGAAAATCAACAAAGGGCAATAACTCAAAAAATTTGATCAGCAGAGTTACAGTTCTTGTGCACTGCACCTCTCGATAATGAGATCTATCCACCTGTAAAGTTTCATGATTGTACCTTACATACTTTTTGAGTTATGCTCCGGACAAGAATCAAGTTATAAAATCAACAAATGGCAATAACTCAAAAAATTTGATCGGCAGAGTTACGGTTCTTGTGCACTGCACCTCTCCATAATGAGATCTATCCACCTATGAAGTTTCATGATTCTACCTTTGATACTTTTCGAGTTATGCTCCGGACAAGGTTTGGTCTACGGACAGACCGACCGACATACGGACCGACCGACCGACCGACCGACTGACCTTCCGACCGACCGACACTTGCAAAACAATATACCCCCATTTTCTTCGAAAGGGGGCATAATAAGTTGATTCACCGTGCCAGATTTCAAGATTATGCTTCAAGAGGAAAATAATTAACAAATATCATTCTACTCTATATTCAAATGCAAGGGAGGTAATTTTGAACATTTTTGTCAAATATTTCCATAAGTATGCATTTATTCAAAATTCTAAACCGTTCAAAATGTTTATATTTGTATTTGGAATGGAAATATAACACAGTTTAGGAATTATGGCACTTTTCAAATTTCGCATCTGGGTCTTTGGTGCTTTTGAGGGTTTGGATACCTTAAATTATGTTTTCGGACAGACAGACGGACAGGCGGACATATAGACAGACAAGCAGACAGACAGACACGAACAAATCAATTTGTCCCGATCTGTCGACACGGGAGTATTAAAATGTTCTTAAGTTCGTTGTCAGTGAGACCGGGGTGGCCCCTGTCTCAATTTCCTCTGTTTCCGAAACTTTCGTGGTGCTTCGGGAGAATGCATTGTCTACGATTTTCTACGAAGTTGAGCAGTTTATCTCCGTTCATCCATGGATCCATCAATGAATGAATGGAGAAAACGGTCCAAACTCGAATGAAATCGTAGGAATGCACTATCCCGGCTTAAGAGACGATTTGGGTTAACAGTTTTCTCCTTAAATGCATCAATATCTATAGTCTGGTTCCCTGTCGTACTATGTATTTTAGTACGTCAGGCATTCAGTAACAATGGCGGCCTCCAGTGGAGAGATTTCACTACAAAGATAAAGAGCAAAGTTCTTTAATTTTGTGAGCAGGGAAGGGTCATTAGAAGAGTAGATAGGTTTCGGTATATTTTTAATACTAGCAATAAAAGATTTACATGACCTCAACGCAAACCCGAAATAAAACGGTTTTAAATTATGTACATGAAAACTATTTAAAGGCAATTTGGATGAACATCTTAGCAGTAGTCTGATTAGCTCAGTGGTAGAGCGTCTGACTTCGACACCAGAGGTCTAAGGATCGAATCCCACGTTGGGCAAATGTTTTTTTCGTCTACATTTTGCTTTAATACATTTTCTCAAACCAAACTATTCTGGAAATCACTAAGATGCAATTAAAACATAATTGGTAATTGTGTTTTTATTACGTCTTTGCAATCTGTAGAACCATTTGGTATGAAAAATATAAAAAGAAAGGGGTGTGGCTAAAACATGTTACTCTCTTGGGATTCGAACCAGGGACCTCTGGATTTCAAAGTAGACGCTCTAACCACTGAGCTAATCGGACTACTGTACAGAGTTGGATCCAAATTGCCGTCATATAGTTTTCATGTACATAATTTAAAACCGTTTTATTTCGGGTTAGCGGTGCGGTCATGTTAAACTTTTATTGCTAGAGTTAAAAATATACCGAAACCTATCTACTCTTCTAATGACCCTTCTCTGCTCACAAAATTAAAGAACTTTGTTCTTTACCTTTGTTAAAATATCAGTGCAATGGACGTCGCCATTACTGGTGTCTTCCTGACCCAATAACGCAGTATTAGGGGCAGGTAAGCCAGACTACAATATCTACAGTGTTAAACGGTGCATAAATTCTATAAGTAAAACAAACATTTTATTGTCTGTAGATGATTTAAAATTGGTCCGGTCAAAAGTTTTGCTGCTCGGGAGAGTAAAATAAATAAACGAATTTAAAAGAATTTTAAAGTTAAAGAAGTCGTGTTCAAACCACTATAACCGTTTCCCAAACGTTGTCATGCAGCTTCATCATTAAGGTGAAATACACGTAATGTGGATTCTTTCGGGCGTCGTCGTAACGTATCTGAACTTATTCGGGCGCGGTCGTAAACATTCGGCGATGGAAAGTTCCATCGCCGAATGTTTTCGACCTCGCCCGAATAATTCCGACGTCGCGATAATCTCATAGGGGTATTCTACCTCAAATGTAGCATATTTTTGCAACTTTTGCATTCGCACACACAGAAAGACTAAAAACTTGTCCAGTCAACTATCTGTGCAACGCTGAAAAAATAGGGAACGATCTTATCAAGAAAACATTGACGTAATTTCGGACAAACAATAGTATTACGTATAATGTTCTATCAAATCTCGTTGCTACGGCTTGATTCAAGCAGTAGTTACGAGATTTTATAACAACACCGACGATTTACCAGAACATAACGATAACGACCTTGTCTTTTTAACACAAACTCATTACTATTCAGTTATAGTAAAGGAGAAACATGGGAGATGCTTCTCACTCGTTTAGACAAAATATATAAGTATTTGTCTCCCTTATTAAACAGAATACCAAGAACTAGGCTACCTGTGATTTCACTTTGGTAGTCTTTCTCCAAAAAGTTTGATTGTTCCTAGTAAAATTAGTTTGGGAAAAGTTTGAAGGAAAAGATGAATTTTGCAGCATTTACTCATTTACTCTCAATTATCTCTTATGGAACAACAAGGATATAGTACCCATTATGTAGGTTAAGGTAAGTTTGGAGAGCGGCCATGTGACTTACAGATTTTGTGTTTATTCTGCGGCACCAAATGGCCATGCTACAATTTTCATCAATTTTTTAAAGCAAAACACTCCGCTTTTATCTGATGGTGAATGTCAAATGAAGTATTTTTTGTTCTAAATGTAAAGATATGCCAGAAAATTTTAGATTTTTTTGAAAATATAGATATTTTTGTCATAATTAGGCTAAAACGGGTGGGTGGGGTAAGATAAAGTCAAATATCTTTTTCATTTGTGTGGAAAGGTATGCTGATTTTTTGTGTAAAAATAGCTCTTGGTATTATCTTCAAAATATCCAAAGACAAAAAATATTCATTGGGTAATTTTTTGGCGAATTGAAAAAAAAAGTTGCAAAATTTTCTCAAAAAAATGTTATTTTTCCACTTTTCCCATATTTTTTTCCAGAAAATGGTCTGAAACTATTTCTTTCAACCATTTCATCACATTCGTGTATATGTTTAGTCTCTAAATTGATATAACATCTGAAATTATACATTCAGAATAACTTGCAATATGACTTTAAAACATAAGGATAATTTGGCGAAAATGGCCATTAGTAGTAAAGGGCAGATAACTCTGACACGAAAACTAGTCGGGAAACGTACCCTGATTTTTTTTATATTTTGTTCAAGACATGTTACTCTACAACATATGTACAAATGAAAAAAATCATTGGGCGGATAAAAAGTAACCTCCGAGTCCAAACTTACCTTAAAATTTTTACAGCATAAACTTTTTAGCTGACCTGATCTTGTTGTAATTGCATGCTTTGTTATCCCCCCCCCCATCTGTTTACTATTTCTTAAGTAATAATGTGACATGGGAAAAGTTTTCCCAATCGAGAATAGCATTATAGCAAGTTTGGCAGCAAGAATTTGGCTAATTAGCGTTGGAATAACTACACACAACCGTGATTTAAACATGAAGAATCGCATCAGGTTAACTAACGACAACAACGGTTCTTTGAAAACTGTACCGAGTTTGAAGCCGGAGCTTGACATTTTCATTTATTTATTTGCTTTTAACGTATACAACCCATCATTAGCACCAAAGAGCCAGAGGCGAAATTTGAAAAGTGCCAATAAATCCTAAACTTTGTTATATTTCCATTCCAAATACAAACACAAGCATTTTGAACGGTTTAGAATTTTGAATTAATGTATAATTGTGGAAATATTTGACAAAAATGTTATAAATTACCTCCCTTGCATATGAATATAGAGTAAAATAATATTTGTTAATTATTTTCTCCTTGAAGCATAATTTTGAAATCCGACACGGCGAATCAACTTATGTGAAGTGTATTTAAAAGTGTGTGTAATTTGATGAATTTTGTATGGCTAGAAATTGGATTTTTAATGATGGGTCATATACCTTAAGGACAAAAAGAAAAAAAATAAATAAAGTACAAATCCTGTTTCGGTCCAAAAATCGTGTCAACAGAGACCGAGCCCTATGTGGCCGGAAATGGCTCTGTATCTACGTTTTCCGTACCATGACGTACATCGACTGTGCCTTCCCTTGTCTAGTTCACAAAAACATGAGTCCTGGAGTCGATATATCAAGGGCTCAGCAACACTGTTTTGAAATTTCACAGGAGGTGGGAAAAAACTTACGGCTAAAACACGGTATTCGGAAACAAAGTGTCTCACCAGGTTAACCCACCCTTCTAGCTTTCTTGGTATAAAATAAGATTCCAATATCAAAAGTTCATTACTTGAATCATCAAAACTGATGTGTGAATAGTTTCTGAAGCCATTAGTGAAAAGAATTTAAACTTGTTTTGAAAAACAAAATTGATCTGAATTTTTTTAATCAGATATTTGGCTGTATTTTTATTTGTGTAGTGTCCGTAACCCTTACAGTGCAATAAAAAGTCCTGAGCTCATGTTAACACGAAACAGATTATTTCATTTAGGCTACCATATAGGACTTATCGTCTGAACAGGTAAATTACTAAAAATAGATATGGCGATTGCGCAATCGAAATCCGGTCGTACAATCTTGGTAGTACACACTGACCACCACCATAGAAAACGATAAGGAAAATACGGAAAGGCAAAGGAAAAACAACAAATACTCCATAAAAAGAAACATAGTATTAGATCTACTACCCTGTTTTATTTACTTTAAAAATTGTCAGAGCTTTTGTTGACTGCTTTAAGATTTTCATCAAAAGCTGAGACAAATTACTCGTGCACAGCTTGAGAAGTTGAGAAATATGCCTTTTGTTACACTATCACAACTAAGATTACAAGAAAGTTTCAATATTTCTTATCTTTCCTAAAAACAATAATAAATCAATATTTATTCGCCAATAGATTTGCGATGTAGGCATAACTTAAAATTGTAGAATATATTATTTCTAACCATATACCCTTTCTTTTAAATATACAGTTCCCTTTGTTTAATATGAACACAATCAGTTCCCTTTGTTTAATATGAAAACAATCAAATATTTAACTCGGCTCCCCTTTTTCCAAACATAATAAGTTTTTAATGTCCTAGAATAAGTTTTGGTAAATATTGAAACAAAAGAAGAAATAATGATAGACTTACAATCCCAGTATATTCTTTACTATATTGTACACAACTCTTTTCATTAGTAACATCTTTTTTGTAGTGGTTTATAGTTTATTAAAGTCTCATTCATATACAAAGCATTTTTACAATTCAAACAGTTAAAACATATAAGCATAGTATATGACCATTCTCGGTAAGAATTATAAGAGACTAAAACGTAATTACAGACACCATGCATATCTGTACAATCACATACACATACAAGCACACACACGAACATACACAAACATACGAACATACATACATCTTTTTTGTATTTGTAGCATGTTTCAAATTTGACCACATCTTTTTTTAAAACAGTGACAGCAATAAAGGGATTATTGAAGGGAAAGAAATAGTCATAAGCATATTTCTTTTTACCTTTCTCTAAACGATTTTGTAAAGTATTCTCTATTGGAGATGTCAAAACCATATTTTTTTTTGGGGGGGGGGGGGGTTCAAATTTAAAAAAAAGGTATACATCGTGGGCGAAGATCGCGTGTTAAAATGATATTCTAGAACATACTGTATACCACCTTTTCCCACCTTTTTTTATTATTTGAAACTACAGTATTCGCTACAGAAATCATCTGACCGCTCTCGTCTCTAACATTTTTTATTTAGACTTTTAAACCCTTTTCCAAACAGCAATAGTTCAAGTTGATCCACTGGAACGGTTCAGAAGACAAAAATAATGCTTCCTCATAAAGAAATATATCCATGATATGGAACAAATTATTTCGATCGCTGTTTTTGGAGAAAAAAAGTCGCAAAAGATAATTGCAAACTGATGACTAAATTGATGGTGAGAAATTGAGAATTCTACCATTCGAATACAATAAAGTACAAAAATATTTAGGCAAAAGGAGAAAATATATGTCCTGGTTATCAATATTTTCCTCTATTTTCAATATAGTCACTGTATAATATTGCCTAGTGATTGTACGACTTTATCGGTGTTCTTATCACGTGATCTTGATAGGGATTATCGATGACGTCAAGACGATAAGTCCTATTGAGAGCTGTAATATTCTAGACTACTGAAGTTTTAATCTAAATTGATCCTTTCAAAAATCACCATTGTAACAGTTGGTTACGGACACTACGAGGGACGGTCGGAAAGTAGTTGGACTTTTGACTAGTTCTCTAAAACCATTTAACTTTTTAACAAAATTCTTTCAACACTGTTTAAACAAATTGTCCATCTATGTCTGTGCATTTTTGCCATGTTCGTAGGAGCTTTACTATTCCCACTATTAACCATGACGTAGACACACTGTATTAGGTACTATGCAACCACCGGTATCAAAGGCGCCCTGGTCTCAAATTTCTTCCCAGCAAGCATTTTCATCAGTTCTAGACACAAATGAAAGCCATGTGGGGTAGGGTCTGGGCTATAAGAAGAGTAAAACAACTTTTGTCATGGGTAATAGTTGATAATCTCCACTGTAGATGCAGTGGTATGGGAGCGTGCGTAATCGTGAAATAGAAAACATTTTTCTTTGCTAATCTTGGACGCGTTTACTTAGGCATTTATTCTTTGATTTTTATGAGTTACTTCAGAATTGTACTTGGCAATGACAGTTTTTACCATTTGACATGAAATGACTAACTATCAATCCCCGTGAATCCACAAAAGCAACAAACATGACTACCAGCCGAATGTAAAAGCGTAATCTCTTCAGAGGTGGGGAACCAGCTCGTTTCTATGACTGCTGTGACTGAGTTTTTATCCAAAGTTCGGAATTATGAACCATTATTTAATCTTCAGTGATAATGTAGTTCAAAAACTTAGCTTCTTCGCGATTTAAATGACTAGAATGTTCTTTTGTTTTGGTTACCCTCGTTGTTCCTCTAACAAATAGCCTATGATACATTAAACCCCCATCACATATAAGTGGACAGAATACTGTATAT
Source organism: Fragum sueziense (assembly GCA_963680895.1). Classification (NCBI taxonomy): domain Eukaryota; kingdom Metazoa; phylum Mollusca; class Bivalvia; order Cardiida; family Cardiidae; genus Fragum; species Fragum sueziense. The sequence goes on from OY804605.1 coordinate 26,830,838, forward strand.
ATACAACTATCTTTGAAAATAAACTGACCACGTTATTGGCAAATGGATGTAGATTCCGCCAATGTATAATGTGTTTATACAGTTGCAAATGGAGAGACAGCAGCACGAAAAGTCCAACTACTTTCCGACCGTCCCTCGTACATATTTAAGCTAGGGTCTACAAATGTCCCATTTTCTGAGACACAACTCTAAAATATGGGTACAATAGACTACCAAAATCTACCTTAGGAACTGTTTTATCAAATCAAAATAAAGTTGTTTGGAAACAATCAAATATAACTCATCACATATACCTTGAATTCTAAAAATATCTTGGTGAGACAATATAACGCCCAAAAATGGCTATTTTCTGAGTATATATCCAATCATTTCTCAATGATCATAAAAGATTGACTCATAAAAATTTTTGGACATCAAAAACTAGTCTTGCCTCATACTATGAGCATTTTGTTGATATATTTTAGGCTATACTTTTTCAGAAAATCATATATAACATTGAAAATACATTTTTCCCCGAATACCGTGTTTTAGCCGTTAACGTATACAAACCCATCATTAGCACTGAAGGGCCAGATGCGATATTTGAAAAGTGCCAGTAATTCCTAAACTGTATTACATTTCCATTCCAAATAAGTATTTCGAACGGTTTAGAATTTTGAATAAATACATACTTATGGAAATATTTGACAACAATATTTCAAATTACCTACCTTGTATATGAATATAGAGTAAAATAATATTTGTAAATTATTTTCTTCTTGAAGCATAATCTTGAAATCTGGCACCTTATGTGAAGTATATTTACTAGTGTGTGTAATTTAATGCATTTCGCATGGCTAGAAAGTAGTGTTTTTAATGATGGGTCATATACCTTAATAATTTTCTCAAAGCTAAAGAGGGAAATATTTTTTTAATTCTAAATATCTTTTTAATTATACATGATTGAAACCTCTTCTTCTTCTTCTTCAGACGTTCCTTTGAGCGTTTTTATTTTACATCGATTGGGAAGCAAGTTTTTTCAACTTATTTTAATCCCTCTCGATTTAACCTAATATTAGAACACATGGTGTATTCCTTCCTAAAGATTCAGAAAATACAAAAAATGAATTTCAGAAAAATATGTTGTCGTTCAACCATCGATATGAAAAAGGTCGTTATTGAATCCAGATCAACTTGCGTATATACTCGGCCTGATTTATATCCACATTGTTCTTGATTGGCTTCTTTGTGACTTATAGCACCTAATAATTTCCTTATGTTTGATTTTGACGTCGCTATTTATAAGGGATTTGGACATTATTTAGGCAAGAGAAGAAAATTAATTGCTGATGATCAAGCATTTTCTTCTTTTGTCTGAATATTTTCTGAACTATATTAAAAAATCCTACATGTATCTTTATTAACATCTGTTATGTCATCTGCAACACATTTGAATATAAACAGCCCTAACACCCCGTACTTTTAGTGGCTCCAAAGCCATCAACTTTGATTCAGGTGTACAGTTAGCCGTTTGCATAACCCAATCCATTACCAACGGCTTATCAGCAAGTAGCATCTCAGAGTGGACGGTCAGTCCCAGCATGGAGCCAATAAATCACCCAGCGTAAATAAACAAAGCACTGCCAAGACCAGATGGGCTTTCACCAGCCATTCTATAGAAATTGATTTTTGGTGCTCATTATATTACATATCAGTAGTTTCTTTAAAAGTCGGTATTTTCTTCTAAAACAACATTATTTTGGACATCAATAATAAGGTAAGCATTTCAAGTCATTTTATTTCAACATATTTTTCCTGTCATAAACCATATAATATTATGACATTATACTATCAACACTTTACCAAACAAACCCTGAATTTTTAGAATATATAACTTGTTGATATAAAAAATAATTAATGATCACACTCATCTTTTATTTTTCCCACATTGTTTTCTTCCAAATTTTGAAAATAATGAATAGCCTATAGATAACCTTGACTTTGAGCCCTGGAATAAAATAGTAATTAGAAGGACTTTTTGTCTTAAATGTAGCTGTTTAGTTGTAGGTTTAACCCTTTCTGAAACTAGACCTTGTGAACCCTTTCCCAAACGGCAAAATTTTAGGGTGATCCACTTCAAAAGGTGTTACAAATGACAAAATGGGTGTTATTAAAGATAGAATTTGTGTAAAATATGGCATAGAAAATATTGAGACAAAAGGAGAAACTGCTGGTTATCAGCAGTTTCTTCTTTTGTTTCAATGTTTTCCCAAGCCATTTCGATTAGCGACGTCAAAACCAGGTCTTGTTTGGGAAAGTGTTAAGCATCCTTTATACAAATAGTTTTGGAAATCATTGATGCAAAAGGAGAAAATGCTGCTAAACAATAGTTTCTTTTTTTTGGCCTTAAAACGACACTGCATAGATATTTTTTAGCCGCACCTATCATTTATCTGAATCTCTTTGCATTTTCCGGTCTTTTGAAACTGTCTAAATTTACTCACCCATATGCATAACCCCTAGAATCTCTGTGATTTCCAGAAAAAGGAGAGTTCATTAAAGATAATCAAACAGCAATTAGGACAGTGGGGTGCTGTGACTTACCAATTACTGGTTAATTGACCTGCTGATAAGGGATATAATTATGGTCAGTAAAAGTATAAGGCCAGTAAGGGATGCTGGCTGCAGTATTTCCTGATTATAACGTTCCTTAATTTTACAGAAGGAAAAACTTGAAAAATATAACATTAATTTGAACACAAAATAAAGTTAACACAGTAATTCGATTGCATGTTATCTCTCCATTCAATTTATTGTCAATGGCATGTTTTTAATAAGAGATAGTGAAGGACGACAAATAATTAATTGCAAAATTATGAGTGTTTAACAAGTCATTTTTCAATATTTCTGCGCTATAAAGATTCATTTCAAATCCGGAATTATTGTGAATAAAAATTGAATGTAAGCTTATAATTATTTGGGTATTGCAAAATGGTGACTAAAAAATTCTCAAAATGTGGGGTTATAATATAGCATAGCACATAGCCCTTGAAATGTATAGTTATTAAAATGTTTAAAATGCAAATAGTTTAAGAAATTGCTTAATTCTTGGCTTATCATTAGATAATACCTTTTAATCTGATATGTGTATTTTGACTTTTTGTGACATTGTATGGACAGTCAAGATAATAAGTTTAATGTGATTAAAATGTGAGAAAACCGGTAAATGTGGTTTTTGACCAGGCTGGACAACAACACAAAACAATCTGAGACCAATGATAATTATCAAAATCATATGTGTTTTGATCTAAACTACAAATAGACAGTTTAATGAACAATGTTGTGTGTATTGTTTCAGCTTTAAACTCAAGAACTTTTAATAAATACAGGTTTGTCTGTTTCCAACAGGCTTTGTTTGTTTTACCGTATTTGTATTTCTTGTATAATGTAGCTACCGTACAAAGTCCATCTCTTTGTGAAGCAAACACTGTAATCTGGCTACTGCAGTTGCTAATATTACCTTCTTAGGGTGCATCGCTCATTTACACCAGAATGCCAAAGAACCTCTTTGCAGAGAAATCTCCCTAAAAGGATCAAATGGAAAAGTCAATTTTCAAAGCATGCAAATTGATAATTATTTCGAGCTGTTTTGTTAGATGTGTACCTATATCATATGAATACTGATTTTCTACAATCAAAACGATTCGGCATGTACAGATAACTCTTGGTTTCTGTACCTACCCCCAAAACAGCATTTTCTTTTCTTACCCCACCGGTATTCATGTACCCAGAATTAAGTTGTCCATGATTTCATTAGCAAGAATTTTTCTGTAAATGTAAGGATAATTGGTGTTGAAATCACAAAGAAGTTTTCGTTTTGTCCTCAACGCGCATGCGCATCATTGAAATGAGTTTAAAGACGAAATCTTCCCGCCAAAAATATGACAATTGGTATATAATGAGCACTATTTTTAATATAAAAGTGCGTCCCTTCCGTGATTCAGGAAATCCTTTTTACCAAGGAAGGCTATGGACATTAAACTTTCATATTCAGCAAAGTGTTTCAGGTTCAATAGTTAGACACGATGCCAGGGTCAACAGAAAAACAATAAATGTTCACATCGATGCTTTAACATTAACATGCATGCACAAGGACAGCGGCATTATTAAAATAAGCACTTTATCGTAGAATCAGTGAGAAAGTGGTGTTTTTAATGATTGGTTATATGCCTAATATCAAAAGTAGAAATTATTCAAACAATGAATATTGAGGGAAAAGGAGAACTTACTGATTCTCAGCAATTTCTTCTTTTCTCTCATTTTCCCGAGCTATTTTAACTCGGGACGTCAAAACCAGGTCTTGTTTTGATAAACGGTGAAATGGAACCTTTTCAAAATAATATATAATTTTTCATCTGCTTAATAATCAGAAAAGCTTTATGTTACATGGAAAGTTGTGTTGTGAATAAAAACAACAACAACAAACTACAGCTTACCAACCAATGTATTTATTCGAAAAAGATTTAGAGAAAGGCTGGTAAAATTTTCATTTTGACTAACATTGTGATAATCATAATTGCCTGGTTCTTTACCCTTACCAAAATGATTTGACTGAATTAATCCTAATTGAAAGCTCTAATTATGACAACATGGCAGTTGAATACAATTTAGAATATAAATTGTCTTTAGAAAGAAGGCAATGCTGGTACCAATTTCTTCATTTCTATCATTTTCTTATTATACTGCAACTGTTTCTATGCTATAGGCCCTATTGATTCCTGTCTTTCAAGATCCATTTTGTTGTCTGCAACTAGATTCAAATTTGAGCAGTCCTACTTTTTGCTAATCGGGAAACGGTAAAAAGGAACGAATCCTAACAATATCTTTGATGAGGTCCGTTATAGCAAATTATTGGCAAAACATTAATTTAAGGCTGTTGGTAGTTAGTATTTTTTCCTTATGCCTCAATATTTTATGTGCTATTATATTGTACAAAAAAATCCGTAAAAGCATAGATCTACATTATATGTTACTAATACCAAACATACTTCTTATCTTTCTCAACCACCTTTGTACTGAAAGATAACTGGCCCCAGAACTGGTTGGAGGCCAGCGCCTGCTGTGTTAATGAAGTACTGAATCAATTAGTCAATTAACCTGAAGGAGGACCATTTTTGGTCCTCTTCTGTGGGGTTGTGCGGATAGGTGTACTGTCTTGTTCTAGATAACACTTTCCTTAGCAAGACCTGGTTTTACTGCCCCTTCTAAGAAAGGAAGATGCGTGAAAACTTTGGGAAAAGAAGAAACTGCTGAAGACCAGCATTTTCTCATTTCCCTTCATTATTTTCTGAGCTAGGATGTACATAATAGCAGCTTCATTAATATGTTGATTGTCGTCTGAAACAGCTTTCTGTTTAAAGCAGTCTAAAATTGAGATTTTTGGAAAGGGTTAAAAAGCTTTTCAGACAATTTTCCTCTCATTTTAATTAAACAAAAAATCTACTTATTTCCAAAAGAATTATATCATGTTGGATTTAAATGTACTTGAAACAAGAAAAATGCTCACAAAATAAATAAATGATGCAAAAGAAGAAAATACTGTAAACAAGGGCCACTTAGTTGCCATTATGGCCAGATGTAATCAACCCATCCATCCAAGAAAAAAATTGTACTGGCTGGGATTTTAAATTAACCAAATACAAAAAATGAATAAATAAAATAAAATAAAAATTATGTTGAAAGATAACCATCGGGGAAAATTTACTATCAATATTTCCTGAAAATATTTGGAAAGGCTTAAGTTGTGATATTCTATATCCCATTTACATTACTATGAATCCATTTTGGTTAACCCTTTTCCCAAATAAGGGAAGCCATTGAGGTAAAAGTAGAAAATGGTGATAACCAGCATTTTATCCCCTAATGTTTCTATGTTTTAAGATGTATTATACACAAATCTGATCATTGAAATTTATACACACAATTTTGTCGTCTGAGGCTTTCCAATTGGTGCATTTCAAATGTGTACCGTTTGGGCAACAACAAAAACTTTAACCTATCCAAAATTGTTCCTGCTATAGAAAATGATTGAGCAAGGACAATTTAATGTTGATTATAATTCTTGATATTTTCTACCATTCTAAGCACCAGTACATGTTGTCCATTCACCCGCCCATCTGTCCCCATAAACAATTGAACTTGCAAAATGTACTTGTATGAAACACTTTCTAGTAGCTCTCTATGTTAATTAGTTACCTTAAGATGTATAGCCCATCATTAAAAACACCACTTTCTAGCCATACGAAATGCATGAAATTACACATCGTACTTGTAAATACACTTTATTATTACGTAAGTTGATTCACCGTGCCTGACTTCAAAATTATTCTACAAGAAAAAATAATTTACAATAATTTTTGTCCAATAGTTCCATAAGTATGCATTAATTCAAAACTCTAAACCGTTCAAAATGCTTATTGCCGGTGTAAATACAAAACCTCGTATGTCGATTTTTGCGATTTTCAAAGTACAAACGTGTGTGCCCAATTAAAGACAATTCTTTCAGGTTTTGAGATATTTTTACTAATTAGTATTAATGACAAATTCATTTGTGAACAATATGTCCAAATTTAAAGTAAAACATTTCAGTTTGGGAAAAGTTATTACACTTTTTTCCCTTCCCTTTAAAATTTTCCGAAAACGAGATACAAGGTTTTGCATTTACAACGACGTTATGTTTGTATTTTGAATGGAAATGCAACGCAGTTTAGGAATTACTGGCACTTTTCAAATTTCGCCTATGGCTCTTTAGTGCTAATGATCGTTTGCATACCTTAAATGAAACATTGTGTAAGTGGTATGCCAGATTAAAGATAAAACTTCCAATGAATGGTAAAATCATTGAAACTCACTTATAAATATTGTACTCTAAATAACCACAGCAATTTTAGTCATATAATATTTTATCGTCTAAATCCACATTTCAAATTGATATTGAGAGTAAAATAGTTGACGGTCCTTATTCCGGAAATTTTTAACTTTTCATACTGTGAATGTCTGACAAGTACAACTTGCATACTGAACTAATGAGTTCATTTTCATTTATTTGTCTACTTTCTTTCTTACATTCAGGTATGGTATACGGAGACACAAAGGAAGAGTATGAGGTTCTCCAAACTATTCAACATTTATAGCAAAGACAATGATGAAGAGAAATACATTTCAATAGAAAATGTGTTGTCAAAAGAAGGTGAAACATTAATAAAACATAATCTTAGAAGATATTTAAACAATTTTCAAGGTGGTCCAAGAAATGTACATGGAAAAGACAGTGTTTCATTGTTTTCTGTTCTGAAATATCTATTTATAAATTCTTCTCACAAATCTTGTTCTACCATTATCATTTATATAATCAATGAGTTGACAGAGAAGATTGCATATGAGCCTCATACTATCACATCGTCATTGGAACTATACAAACTTATTGCCAAATCTAGAATTAATGACAATGACCTATTCAAAAGTGTACAGTATGACGAGGACAATATTCCGACATTGATTCAAGAACACAAACATAACTTTACTGAGCTTGAGTGGAAACATATATGCTGGTTTGAGAACGACTTTTCAAGGGAGTGCATAGATATAGAGCAAGAATCAGAATATGAAGCAGTTCTTAAATCAAAATATGAAAAATATCGATCAATGCTTAAAATTACAGAATGTAGTAAACAATTGTGAGATGTTTCTCGAGAACAAATTCGGCAAAAGACAGTTTGCTATAATGCTGCAAGAGAAAGAGAGCCAAGTGCAGATTTTGGCTGGGCTTGTCCACATAGCACATGTAATAGACGACTACATTTTCAAATTGCTGAACAGTACGGATGTTGTTTGTTTGAAAACGTCAAAATGTTGTCACAAGACATTGATGGGGCAACAAATCGACAGATTTCCGACTATTTACGCTGTTGGCTCTCAATTGGACCACAACCGATCGAGCATGGAGCGGACGTGCAAGAGATATGACGTCAAGGCAGGACCGTATCATCAGGTTAACCCCACCTACGGGATAGGTTTAAGACTGCAACGGAGACCGCTAATAAATCGCCTGGACTTCACAACATTCGAATATCGGACCAAACTAAACGAAACAGAATGTGTTTTGCGACCTACATTTACTTTTTTTGTCAAATTGTGTTGACGCCCGGTGCAAACTGTGTGTTTTCTTATTAATGTAATTTGCTACAAACAATATTTTATACAGTTTATAAGGTGAAATGTTATTGCTTTAAATGCATTACATTTTGTTTAAATCTGATTGGATGTCTTTGCGTTAGAAGGAATTGAAAAGGAAGTTGCGTTTCTTTTTTTGCCTAGTATATGTAAAATTGGATGTATGCACATTTTTTTAGAATAAAGAAATTAGTATATTGCAGGTTATTTTGTATTTCTTTGGATCATTGTAGACCATGATAAGCTTGCAATCCACATCTTTGTACTGAAAGGCGAGCAAACTATATTATATCTTTAAAGACCTAGTACAGACGATGAATATTGAATTCTAATAATGAGTTTTATTGGGATTTTACGCCGTTTTCAACTACCAGGGTCATATCGCGGTGGCTGGATCACCTACCCATATATTCCTGTTGTTTCTCAAACCAGTACTACCACAACACCCTTACCGAGCCTCCAGCTGCTCGCCCACTTAGGTTAACGATTTCAAACCCATTGGTGGGTGACAATTTTGTCAGAAAGGGTATTAGCCGCGGCCGGGTATCGAACCCGGGACCTCTCGTATGAGGGTCAGATGCGCTACCAACTGCGCTAAGGCCGCGGTCCTCTAATAATGAAAGAACTTGTGTATAATATGGCGGAGACAATATTGGGACAAAACAAAAAATACTGATTATCAGCATTCTGTTCTTTTGTCACAATGTTTCCCAAGCCATTTCAAATAGAGGCGCAAAAAATCAGGGTATATTTGGGAAAGAGTTGAACGTAATAACATCTTCGTGAAATTGAACCAGCACACCAAAGATTGAACTTAGGGTAACAGTTTTGACTATAGGAAATCTGAAATCAATATAGGCTATGTTACTATGTATTACCACACTCAGTACGTGGTTTTTGCTTAGAACTTATCAGTTAAATACTGCCTCTGTGGTGTCTGGTTACAGCTAATCAGATGGTGTCCGTCATTATGATAACATACCATGATGTCTGCCCAGGTCAAAATGGGGTTACAGCTACATGCATTACATAGCTGCTAGTCCTGTGAACCGTTATCTCTGAGTCCGGGAGCTTTGAGAAGAGGTACTTAAATAACATAGTGCTAAGCATTTGTCGTTAGGAAAATGGTTAACCCGTTCTCACTCGTTAACTTTTTTACTCCCCTACAGAAAAGGGCTTTGAAGAACAATGTGGAAAATTAATTCAAGCAATTTCTTCTTTTTCCACAATGTTTTCTAGCAAAAACGACCAAAGAATTTAACATTTCAACCTCTTGAAAGTATCGTCGGCAGCATCTTTGATTTTGGACCAGTCCAAAATTCTGTCGTCTGGTAATGGATTAAGAGAGCAGAGCGGGTTCTTATCAGTATTCGTTTTGGCGCAGAATGACCAGTAACCGTGGTGAGTAACCACGGTGTTTTGAAATGATGAAAGGGGTCTTATTTCAGACCCTGGCTCAAACGTGTCATGTTCTATAGATCTTGTGTGAAAGATCAATATGATCCTTTCCCAAACGTTTTTTTTAAATGCTTTGGACGTTTTCTCATAGAACAAAAATGATTTGAAGTCAGATAATGAAGCAAAGGAGGAAAATGCTGGTTTCAAGCTTTTGTCACATTTTCGATAACAAAATTATTCAACATAGGTCAGAATCTGGAAAAGTGTCCCTTAATGCTTTTGAGCCCAACATGGTCTGTGTGTTCACGTAGTCCATCAAATCCATGTTGTTCTATAATTATCACGGTGGAGATTGTGCATCATTGGATGGATAACAACTACGGATAATATAGTCTCGATTCTGGTCAAACACTTTTTATAACTTTCTTTATTTCTGCGTCAATTTTCAAAAGGTTTGTTGCAGGTATCCACCTAACTGGCCAATCTCTTTTCTAACATATATGAATTATTTGTGGAATTTTTTTTTTCCAAAAATTGATCCCAACCGACAAGAAAAAGAAATGGTTACATCTACGGCCAAATTAGCCCTTCTTCAGTTAAGAAATTGTACAATAGACCTAACTTTCTTATTTACGCGTCAATCGTTAAGTGGTTTGTTGCATGTACATGCCTAACTAGGCTCTCTCCTCAGATTTAGACTTGTATGAAAACTCTTCATATTTTTTGCAAAAATTGATCCAAACCTATCAGAAAAACGATCGGAAATTTGGCGTTTTTCTGGTCGGTTTGGATCAATTTTCGCAAAAGGTACTATAAGGTTTCAAAATGAAATATAATGAAATATATGAAATATTGAGGCAAAAGGAGAAACTGCTGGTTATCAGCAGTTTCTTCTTTTGTCTCAATATTTTCACAAGCCATTTATTTTAGGGACGTCAAAACAAGGTCTTGTTTGGGGAAGGGTTAACCACGTTATAGAACCACGTGACACATTGTCGATAATTTTGAATAATTCTGTTTTGAATACATGTACGTGATTTCAAAATTGCCACATTACGGGAATTCTACATTAAGTGAACCTTTTGTAACGAGACCTGACATGTAGATCATGTACGTCACTGGTACGTGTAACAGGGTTTGAGTTTATTGGGGTTTTACGCCGTTTTCAACTACCAGGGTCATATCGCGTCGGCTGGAGCACCTACCCATGGATTCCTGGTATTTCTCATACCAGTACTACCACAACACCCTTACCGAGCCTCCAGCTGCTCGCCCACATAGGTTAACGATTTCAAACCCATTGGTGGGTGACAATTTTGTCAGAAAGGGTATTAGCCGCGGCCGGGTATCGAACCCGGGACCTCTCGAATGAACGTGTAACAGGGACAGACGGTTGATAAACTCTGGGGAAGCCCTACAATCACGGTGGGGAATCGAATACCAAAGCAATCACAGAAAACCTTTAATAAATTTGTTAATATGTGACCAGATTGAATTTATAGGTTTATAGCAGAGAAGGCGGTAATACGTCAGGGATGGATATAGTAGCTCTTATAAAAATCTGATGACAATAAAGTTATTGATCATAAACAAAAATGTATTCTTTATGACATAATCGTGCAGTTACAGTGAAGACAGCAACATGGATCTTGATGAGACTTAACCCTTTACCAGATGGCAAAATTTTTGGCTGTTCCAATTTCAAAGGTGTTGCAGACGACAATTTCAAGTGAATGAAATTGTACATTCTTTGGTCTTTCTGAGTAGAAAACATTGTGAGAAATGAAGAAATTGCTTGTAACAATAAGTCAAAAAGAGTTATTGTGTGGGAATGGGTTAAATTCCCTTTGTCTTGATCGTGTTTTAATTATCGTATTTAACAGTATAGAACTTATGAATATCTGACTCATGAAAGCTGTAAAAAATAAAATGACCAATAACAAATAAATGTATAGCGGACGAGAATTGACCTGGCAGTGCATTGCATTCGATTAGCATGGGCAGCTCTGCAAGGTCATTTATCGTGAGGTATAAAACAAATTATCTGTCGGTTGCGTTTATTTCATTACAATGGAGCAATGAAGTACTGTATTAAATTTCTTATTGTGTAAAATTTTGGAAAAGATCGTATATGAAATTCAATCAGTAAAAGCCTTTTAAGTTTTCTATCACAAAGGTTACCATTAGAGGTCAATTACGGGGGTACTATATTACCCCATTACCCGAAAGCAATCTTTTAGACTGGTCCAAAAGATAAGACGTCAATTTCAAGTGAATATTCTGTTTTATTTATTTATTTATTATTATTTTTTCATTATTATGTATTTTTATTTTTGTCGTTGTAGAAAGTAAACCTTGTGGGAAATGAAGAAATTGCTTGCAATTTCTTCATTTTCCACAATGTTTCCCAATGCCTCTATCTTGTGTGCGTCAAAATGCGTCATTGTGTATGAATGTGTTAAGGATAACGGACTCTAGTATTTATGTTTTGAAATGGTCATTTGCTCGTAGTATTCATGTTATACATCCATTGAGGCATTCAAATACAGAATTCAAACAATTTTAACCGCACCTAATCTGAGTATTCTGCTTTTAAGCTACGCAACTCAAGATTTATTTAGAATTAAAAAAAAAAAGGCGTCTAAATTACAAAGTCCCGGTCACATCAAATCAACCCAAAAGTTGGTAAAATAGAGAGATAAAGTGCAGAATTGCCCTTATTAAAAGAGTGTGCAAGTCATGATTTTTGGTTTCATTGTCTAAAAGTAATCATTATTTGTCATGCTCTGAATAAGGGTAAATGTTTGTGAAATACATGTGTAAGTTCAATTTCGAATTAGCAGTCATTTTTTATGGTTTGGCAATAAGACTAATGACTGGCTATTTTTCCACGCATTAAGCTTAATGCATATAGTAAATAAAGCAACAATGTTACTACCTGGACTTATTGTCTAGGAATTAAGTTTATTGCATAATGTTACTAATTGCGGCTAACAAAAGGTTTTTTTTTCGAAATGTGGAATATTTCTCTCAAATCAATTTGAATGTGTTTACATGGTAGAGCGTAACGAAACTTCACAATTAAGTGGTCGTTTTTCTATAGCCATATTCATAGTATGTACAAGTAATAAGTACAAAACTATTTATTGGCTCTAGGTACATTGTTGTACTGTTCTGTTCTGTTGTACAACATGAGACATGAACAAAATTATCATCCAATTAAGATGGGAACATGTGATTTGTCCTACAGCCATTATAGGTTTTTTATTGTTATCATATTGGCGTAAATTTTGCGTGGCTATATTTTGGGAAAATACATACATTTGCCACAATTTTGGTCATCTAATGTGATTGCAGAGGGTGCACCAGCATGGATCAGATTGTGTTTTTGATTGCACAGTTTGATTTATCCCCGGGCCTCATGTGTTACTCGATGTTCACTGATTTTTATTTGAGGTTCTGGCTGTTGGATCTTTCCACGCATTTTAGAGCCGCATTTTCAGAATGATCTATTTCATAATGCCATAAAACTCTTATTACAAATATGCTTCATTATCAAAAGAAGAATGTACAAAATCAACAGATTTTATCGGCTAGTTTTTTTTCCATCATGCCCGAAAAACAAAAATTTAATGGGAGATTATTTATCGAAAAAAAACATAAATAACTTCATAGCAATGAGATGTAATACAATTGGAAAGTCCATTCTGGATACTTATTATAATCAGCATTTTATTCTTCTCTCTCAAATCGTCCAATACTTTATGTATGAAATAAACATTTGATGATTTTGATTTTGTATGAAATAAACAATTCCACATTTGTTTACACTAAATCCATAGTCGTCAGCAGTGTTCAAATTGTAACCGCATAATTTCCACCATTTGGGGAAGGTTAACTTATTTATTGAAAGACAACACTTTATGGCGCGATGAATGCGGGTCATTATTATGATAGAAAAAAATCAATTTCGCCCACAAGGTTTTTTTTTTTTTTTTTTTTTTTTTTTTTTTTTTTTTTTTTGTTAGTTAGTTTCAAACCTTTAGACAAAATTTCAGACTTAACAAATTGACGCCGTTGTAGATACGTAAGAAATGATGCTGAATACATAAATTGTGCATTTTAAAACACTGGAAATTACTACTGAAATCGAGCATTGCCATCCTCTATTTTTTGTTTCTCCGTAGGCCTAATTGCTTATTTTCCTAATATTGGATCTTCAAAACCCTTCCTTACTCGGAAAATGGTTAGTTTTTGTAACGCAGTTATTAATATTAATGTGGTAATTGTACACCCAACTACTTCGCGATTCATCTATTCATTACGAGTCGAAACCTGATTTCTGTCCCTTCCACAAACGATAGGCTTAAAGTCAAACATGCGCCGGGACATCTACTGCTAGTATAAAAAGTACTGGTACTGGTATAAATCAGAATTTTGCCTTAATTTTTGCCTAAACCAAGTTTTTATGACTTGCTCAACTTAAAGATGTTGCAGGCGACAATATGAAGAAAATGAAATTTATCAATGTTTGGTACTGCTGGGTAGAAAAACATTCCCCTCAATGTTTTGAAAGCCTTTATCTTGTGATGCGTCAAAAAGTGTCACCGTGTGATAATGGGTTAATGCTCTCTCTGCAATATTTATTTGGTCGTCAAGATACGACGCATGGATGGCGTCGGGTGAAGTTGATTAAAGACATTTTCTAGATTCTTTTTGCTGAATTTAAATTTTCTCATTTTTACATATTTGTATGCCTAGTTCAAATATGCAAAGAAAAAGTGGGGTCACCATATTACTTTTCCTTGTACCTGCATTTTTACAACACATCTGTAAATCTTTTTTGCATTAATTTTGGACTTTTTAGAAAATACACACTATCTTAACAAATACATGATTTTTCATACCTTTATCACATATCTAACTTAATTCTTAGATCATACAATTCAGTTTGTATTACAAACAAGAAGTGGAATTCATGTGATGAGTAGAAAAATAAAAGTACCAAAGGAATGTGGTTTTACAAATTGCTACTTATTTCGTCAAAGGCACATTTTTCCCACCAATTTCGTTCAAGTAATGCTCAAAAATCGAAATAAAAAAGTTTTACGAATTATTTTTTTTTAATTCACAGATTTTGTACATTAAAGGGATAATAGCTGTCAAAAAACTGCCAATTTGCAAAAAAGGGTTTACAGTATTAAAGTATGAGCAAAAAAGATGCAGAAAGACCGTATTTCAAGCGAGTAACCATGCGCTGTTTACCCACAATAAGCGCATGTATATTGACATTCTAACTTTCCACGGCGCTCAAAAGTTTGCTGGGTGTTTACAATTGTGTCTATATATAGATTTATATATTACATATTTCGGGTACCTACAAAAGCCGTAAATATTCGTTTATAGTCGGGTGATCATGTGATACAAAGGAATCTAATAAAAGTAACACGTCACGCTAAAAGGGAATTTACGGGAAGTTCATAAAACACAATTTCGAGAAACGACTCATACTAAGCAGACGGTAACTAGAAAATGAACACATATAGTAAGAAAGAGAAATTATTCAAGGTCCATTAAATTACCTACGAGTTTTGAGTCTCGAATCTTCTCTGTCTGTGCAGTCCGCACAGGCTGGATATTATCTATACCTTTATACTTTGCATAAGGTTCCTCTTTAGTGCGACGGGTAAACATTTTGAAATATTCCGATTTTCACGGGATTTCAGCACGTGCCTGGTTATGAATAAATGTTCAAGTCTTTCCCCAAATGACAAAAAATAAAACTCTTCTCAACTGAAATCGTTTGAAGACTGCATAACCGTGAATTGTTTACGATATGACATAGAAAATATTAAGGTAATAGGAATGACTGCTAACAATTAACATTCCTTTCTTTTGTCTCAATGTTTCCTGTGTTTTTGCAAAAAGGAAGTCCAAAGCAGGTATTGTATGGGAAAGGGTTAACCAGTTGAAGTTATTTTAATAGCCATGCTTCACTCTTTCCCAAACGGCAATAAGTTGAATACTCTATTTTGAAAGTTTTAAACACGACAAACTATGCACGTTAAGATACGATTTGTTGAATTAAATAAATCTGAGGAAATATCTATGCAACTTAGGAATTGTTTGTTATCAAGATTTTCTCCTATTACCTCAATGAGTTCTCAATCCCTTCTAATAATGACATCAAACAAGGTTATAATTGGGAAAGGGTCAGTTAGATTCTGCTTGACACGTCATGCTAAAAGCGTGCTTCTATGAATTCAACAGAAGACCATATTTCGAGAGACAGATCACATTTAGCAAACGCCAGCGACATCCTTATTTAGATAATATTATATAGTGTGAAAGGAAAAACATGTAAATCCAGAGTATCAACAGTTTCGATCCTGATCGTTTTGTACTTTCCTCGCAGACTGTTTAGGGTTGCTACACACTTCCCAAAAGGTCCCTTTTAAAGAGACATCTCTTTTTTTTTTTAATATACTGTTTATTCTCTGACGTCATTCCACTCCATTTAAAATAGATTCCGTAGACGCTCGCTTTTAACCGCTCAGGACTCGGATAATTCCGACTCGCCCTTGACATTGTAAACATAACATACTGACATACATTGCAAGAAAGGGAAAATGTACCAATGCACCATTCTTTCGCTGATTTTATCGGTTTTATGCAGTTGGAATAGGCTTTGCTCATATCATCAGATAATAAGAACTCGGTAACAGAAAAACTTCAATCGTGACAGCTATTACCGCTTTAAAGTATGGTGAAAATAATTGTAAAAAGAAAAAAAGGTCACTATATTCATTTGGTAGATAAACCGACATTTGTTGGCCTGGTGTAAGCCATTTTCCCCATTTTTCGAGGCTCGGATATAAGCATCAAAACAGGGATACCATTACAAACTAAAATAACCTAATTTCTTCTTTAAAAATAATTCCACAGGGAACTGTTATATTATTTCCTTTATTTCTAATGTCCACTCTTCTTCGAATTTTCGGTCTCGTGACATTATTCGAAGAAACAAAAATACATTATTATTCTCATTTATAACTCATCGGCTATAACTGTAGAGTTGTATACAAACACTTTACTTCTTGTTGTTGATAAATGGCCCAACACAAACACTTCCTCTTTTGGGAATAAAATAATTAGGACATTAATTCGCTCGTATAGCTCACGATAAATGGTTTGGTAAATGTTAAAACTATGTATTTGTTTTTTAGTGTTTGAATACAAGTCTACAGTTATAACCGACAGACTATAACATCCATTATTCCTCCATTGCTATTCCTCTTATGTGTACTACGACGTCAATGACATAAAATATATCAAAATAACCTACTCCAAACACCCAGTTTCTTGAAAAGGGGGAATACCAGATAGATAGATAGATAGATAGATAGATATTCTTTATTACCTCCTTTACAGAAGAGAATCATGTTACAAACAACATATAGAAACAATTACAATAGATCTACGTACAGACAGACATACAACTAGACATATATACATGTATATACTACACAACTTTACAGAAACAAACATTTACACACATATATAATATATAGGACTATATACACAGTATGTACACATGCCATGTTAAATTTGGTTTAACATTTAGACTTAATTATTCAAGCCAAAAGTAATGGTTAAGCCTTATTATTGGCTCACTTATGTTCATATACAGGGCTTACAAGTTTGAATGAAAATGTTCTAAGTGACATACTTACAGTAGAAAACATTGCGGGAAAGGGTGGAACTGCATGTTTTATGCAATTTCTCCTTTTCCGAACGAAATGTTTTCAAAGGCCTTTTATTGCAGAGGTTTACAGATGTTTATGTGAAGGAAAGGTTCAAAAGGCAGAGACAATTATTTTGAGTGTTCATAACATAGGCTTTGGATTCCGCATGTTATCGGCAAGCCATCCGCAAATATGGCTAAGATGAAACTGCATGTTTTGTGTCCGCAATGTTTTCAAAGGCCTTCTACTTCAGAGGTTTACATGTGTTACTGTGAAGGCAGAGACAATTCTTTTGAGTGTTCATAACATAGGCTTCGGATTCCGTTATCGGCAAACCATCCGAAAATATGGCTAGTCTTGACAAATAGGCCTACCAAGCGCTTCAATGCGCACAAAGTTGCGCACTAACAACTCCCGAAAATGTCTTTGAAGGAAAGATCCTACTCAACTAGCGTTTTGCACATCTTTGTGGATTACACTACTCTCATGAATATAGGCCTATGCATACTGCTAAAATGGCATTAATTGAAACCATTGAAAACAGACATTTTGAAGATCGTATCTTTAACATATTTTTAATTAAGAAAGATATAACCGTTTCTCACACAACTTTTGATATCTACAACCAAAGTCATTATTTACATAAGAATATCAAGTTGCATGTTAATGTATTTAAATGTTTAATTACTTCATTTCGAAACATGTATGTACAGCTTCAAATTGTTCCGCGAAGAAACTTGCTTTATGCTTTACAACTTACAGTCAATATTTTCCTATCTCAAACCAGGAAAATTTGGAGAAGGTTTTGCTTTAATATTTCAGAGGCAAATCGTCCGGTGATACATTATTTCTAAACGTGAATTGGAAGTGCATTTCAGACAAATCACTCGGACACGGAATTCAAACAGGCGGATACATGTTTTTTAGTTGGCGCAGAGCTATAGATCATAGGCACTTGGATTCAGGAATCTTAATAACTTACAAAAAATATAGTCCTATGATTATAACGTAATAATGTAAAGGTAGGACAGCGACCATTTTATTTGGGAACGGAAATGAACTTTGTACCCCTGGTTCTACTTTCTAATGAGTGAAACATATCCTGCGAAGGAAACCAGGATTACAAAGTTCATTTCCGTTCCCAAATAAAATAGCCTCTGTCCGACCTTTACTTTATCTATATTGCATAAGACTATATTTTTGTAAGTTGGTAGAATTCCTGAATCCGAGTGCCTATGCTACAGATAAGTGAGGTGAAGATATCCTAACCTTTTCATTTAAATACAAACCCTATGTTAAAGGTACTCATTGGCATCGTCTCGATGAGACGATTCCAATGAGTACCACAACATAGGGTTTGATGAACAAATAATGAAATATTGCATTTTGAAAATCCTTCAAGTCCTTGTATCTGTAGCTATGATATGATATCCCCGAATCTCTGAAACATTGTTTATATTTCATACTACTAAATCACTATTGAACACGGTGGAGATTGTGCATGATGGAATGGATAACGAATACGGACAAATTTGCCTCGCTTCATGTAAGAAATCGTGCAATATTTTTCTTATTTCTGCGTCAATTTTTAAGCGGTTTGTTGCATGTACCCCGCATTACTGATCTCTTTCCTCAGATATATGACTTGTTTGTAGAGTCTTTGTACTTTGTCCAAAAATATCCCAATCGATCAGAAAAAACGACAAAAAATTCAGGCCCTTTTTCTAGTCGGTTGGGATCGGTTTTTGAGAAAGGTACAATGCGTTTCCAGATAAGTAATACATCTGAGAAAAGGGCTCAGTGAGACGGAGTAAATGCAACAAACATCATGAAAATTGACGCAGAAATAAGAAAATTATTGCACAAATTCTTATCTGAAGCGTGGTTCATTTGGTCGTAGTCGTTACCATTTTGCTTTCTGGTCGGTTGGGACAATATTTCGGAAAAAGCACCATGAGTTACCTAATATGTCATACATCCGATGAAAGAGCTCGGTAAGGCGGGGTACATGCAACAAACCTTTTGAAGATTGACGCACAAATAAGGAAGTTATTGCAAAATATCTTACCAGAATCGAGATTATTTTGTCCGTATTCGTTATCCATCCCATCATGCACAATCTCCACCGCGTTGAAGTAAGAATTTAGTTACACGTCATTGAATAAAATTATGTACAACGGGGACATCCATCTTATCTTCATATCAGAAATTATGATATAAGAATCGTCGCTGTAAAAAAATAGGGCATTATACAGTACAAGAACTTAAACTTATTGAAAATAAACACGTCGTTTTTTACATTTCGAAGTAGCTATTAATTAATATTTATTTTTATTTATCTATTTGATTTAAAGTTTCCGAATATATAGACGAATGGTCTCTTAATAATTAATTGAAGGCCGGTGTAACGTAGTAAAGTGACCCCCATAGTAAACTGACCCCCCGGTCACTATTCTATATAGAATACTGACCCCCGGTCATAATATTATGACCGGGGGGTCATAGTATTATGACATCCCCACACGTAGAAAAGTGACCCCTCACGTAGAATTGTGACCCCCCATAAAATATTGACCCCCTTCCCCACATGCACACCAAACGTCCTACTCTAATATAAACCAAACTATGGTACACGTACAACATCATTATTTCCATCGATAGGCATCGGAGAAGTGCAATGGCACTCGTCCGTGCACGCGTCTGTCCGCACATACAGAGTGCTTTGACCACAACTTTTCATTCATTATTGGACGAACCCGATTCAAACTGACTGGTTAGACGCTTCCACCGCATCTGAATTGATTTGATTTATTGGAGTTTTCAACTGCAATGGTCATATTGCAGCGGCTGGAGCACCTATATGGATTCTTGGTATTTTTCGCACCTGTACTGCCACCAAATACAAACAGAGCCTCCGTCTGGTCTCTCATAGACGATTTACACACATTGGTGAGGGACAAATGACTTTAATCAAATGTCAGAATGGATACATGCCGAGTCAGGTTCGAACTGACGACCCATTGATTGGCAAACCCCCGACGTTACTAACTAAGGTATTCGGTCTCGGGGCATATGTACTGGTTCTTATTCGTGTACATGGATTACGACCTACTACCGATGTATATTTGTCAACGATTTGCGAAACGGTTTAATCCGAAAACTAGGACATGTATTCGCATGTGTCATGAAAAAGCAATGCAAAACCTCGTATCTCGTTTTTGGAAAATTTTAAAGGTGTTGTGTTGACCGAGCGGTTCTTAAGGGGGGGGGGGGTTGCTCCAGTTTCCTCAATTTTCCCCAATAATAGAATTTATTTATATTTTATATTTTGAAATATCTTGTAATTACCAATTGAAAAATTAAATGAAAATGGATGGTCATCGATCTTGTTTGAATTTTACAGACATTCGTATCACACACCCCTACGGCGAAAAAATGCACAATTTCTTGCACTTTTCCAAGGTCACTAAAATGCTTTTAAAATGCTGTATTATCATCGTTTAGTCCCGAAAATGGATTTAAAGTAACGTCTTACATTTAATAAGAACAGAAAATCCAAAATAATCAGTGTTATTATAAACGCGAACATGTATAAAACAGCATGCTCACTTGTTCAGTTAGATCAACGAAGCTGAAGTGTTTTATGAAAAAAGTGCCTATTTTTGGAAATGTTTTAAGTTCTACATAATAGAATTTGATAGAACTCCCTTATTGTATTAAGCAACATGTCCTGGTGGTAATGAAAAAAGAAAAGGTCATCGCACTTATTAGTGAATAACAGCAATTTTGATCAGGTACACCTGCAAACACACTTACAACTGTCTTGCTCTAATAAATAGATTTCCATCTTGAGGAAATCAGTTTCGCATAATAAATACGCTTTTACCTTCGAAAATGATAAATTGTAATGACGTGTTATAGACCCTATTATTGGAAATATGGTAGCGAAACATATATGGTACGAAACATTTAATTTTCTACAGCAATGACCGAGTGTTCCGAAAAACTGGAGCATTGCCCCTTAAAAAGTAAATCATAAAGACTGTTTCCGGAAATGATGCAGACACCACCAAGTTTCATCATTTTGACTACTAAGAGTTACCCAAAGTCTGGTTTTTTAGGACAATGTCGCCGAGGTATGAATAAAGGCTATCAAACGTCAGACGCACAAGAAAATAAATGATGCAATCAAGTAAAAAAAAAAAAAAAAAAAAAACGATGATGATAATAACAACAACAGCAACAACAACAAACAAAAGCCGTTAATAGTGTGTGGTGTAATCTGAATAATTACTCAAATATAAAATGTCATTTAATTCTATCTAGATTAAAAGAAAAATGAGAAAACACTTCTACAATAAAGCCCCTTTTGCCATAACACGTACAACATCAAACTGAGAAACCGAGAGAAAAGGTTCTTGACAGAATTTCATGAAGTCCAAATTTAAGTTTCGTCCAATTTGGTGCAAGAATTGAGAAGATTTTGCTTCGGGCAGACTCTAGACGCAATTATATACATTTAGTCCTCTTTTCACATGACAGGATTTTTGTACACGAATTGTTAATAGAATGAGCTACAGAACATCGCATTGATCACCGAAGAACAAAATTTCACTGAATTCTGGTCATCGAATGAAGAGAAATTAGAGAAACACCAATCTATACATTAAGGCCCCTTTTTATGAGACGCAGCCTCAAACTGAAATAACAACAACAACAACAACAACAACAACAACAACAATAAAAAAACACACGAGAAAACAGACTCAAAAAGTATTTCAGGGGTTACACTTGTGAAGCTTCATTGATTTTGGCCTAAAGGTTGCTGAGATGTGACTGTAAACGGACGGACGGACAGACAGACAGACGGACGGATGGATGGACGGAGAGATAGCATGGCGACTAAATGCTCCACGAAACTCTTTTCGGGGAGCATAATAACACGGATGTGATTTGAATCGATATACATGTAGTGTATGTTAAATAAGCAATAAGCTAGGTTGGGGGTCAGTATTTTATAGATGAAATCAGGGGGGTCGTTATTTTACATGGGGGTCAGTATTTTATAGAAAGGGGTCAGTATTCTATATAGAATAGTGACCGGGGGGTCAGTTTACTATGGGGGTCACTTTACTACGTTACACCGGCTCTTGAAGCCGGCTTCTTTGGAATGCTTTTTCGATTTAGACCTGTATGATGTGGGAGGCTAACAATTAGAACATTTTCGACATATTGGTGTAGAACTGACTGATTTGTAAGTCAATAATTGACGTTCACCTTGCAGGTTATATTTTTTAAATACGTGCTCCTTTGCGAGCAAAAATATCGCAAAATTGACCACTTTTGTATATCGTTCCAATTCCAATAACTGGCCGCCCCCGATCACGTGACTATCAGATTAATCACGGTCCATAGAAATACTGGAATGCACAAAACCGAGACGTACATAGAATGTCGATATATTATCTATTAAACGTTATCGGCAAGCTTTGGAAGTTATCGAAACGCATATCAAATCCGGCACTTAACCCGATCCCACGTGAACGTCTCTGTTGAAAGCATCCGATCATGAAATACTCATGCGTTTCGATATTTCTATGAACCCGATATACTGGGTTACTGCCCCTTGAAGGACCCGATAAATAAGTTATAATTTGTGTAGAATTTCAATCGAACGCCGTAGCTCAATCGGTTAGCCGCTCGTATATGCAGTTAAAATTGTATTCTACGCTGTGAGTACAAAACCCACTGTCGCTTGCGTCAACTTTTTCTCAAATACTTTTTTGAAAGGAACTTTTGTCCTTTGTTATATATTCAGTTAGGTATCCAATCTGATTTCTTTTTGTGTGCGTTAATTTTTCTAATATGTTTTGCATTTAAAGCGTTTAACTTTTTTGCTAGATCTACTTTACTAAAACTAATCGGAACAGTTTTCTTAGACTTACGTAAAGCCTTTGATCTTGTTGATCACGAAATACTATTACATAAACTTAAGCTGTACCATTTTTCAAACAAAGCGCATGGCCTTATGAAGTCATACTTATCACAGAGGAGACAGCTTGTACAGCTTGGCAATTTAAAGTCTAACTCACTTGAAATTAAATCTGGAGTTCCTCAAGGCTCAATTTTAGGTCCGCTTTTATTTCTGATTTATATAAATGATATATCATTTTCATCTTCTGGAGTTGATATTGATTTGTACGCTGATGATTCTACCATGTATAAATCAGGATATGATGTGATCTCAATAGAAAACACTCTTCAAGACAATTTAACTCACGTTCAAAATTGGTGTATTCTCAATAACATGGCTCTACATCCATCTAAAACGACATGCATGTTAATTGGTTCGAGGCATGCACTTACTGACGATAAAAAACTAAGTTTGAATCTAAATGGTAATGCACTGGAAAACGTGAAGGTGCAGAAAGTATTAGGCGTTTACATTGACAACCATTTAAATTGGAAGTTTCATATTGATTCTGTCTGTAAAGCAGTGAATAAGAAAATAGCTCTGTTCAAACATATAACTTTTTATCTAACAGACGAAATGAAAATGCTTTTCTATAACTCATACATACTACCAATAATGGATTATTGTTGTGTAATTTGGGGCAAACCTGAGCAAGGTTATGTAAACAAAATATTTGTTTTGCAAAAACGTATCGGCAAATTAATTCTTGGTAAGTCTAAAAGATTTCCTACAGAAACGTTATTTAAAGAGCTATATTGGTTGACTTTTCAAAATAGACGCAAGTATCATACTGCGGTCCTTATCCATAAAACAATCGGCAACAATGCGCCAAGTTACATGTCAGACTTAGTACGAGTATCGGTCAATGAAAATTATCATTTACGCTCAGAGACAAAAAACGATCTAATCCTGACTAAAAGACCTCGAACGAATATATACAAAAGTAGCTTTAGTTATTTCAGCGTTAATGTATGGAATTCAATTCCAATCCAAATAAGAAACGAACCAAAGCTGACCAATTTCAAAAGAAAAATCAAACACTATTTAATCGATAACATGCAATAATTTAGATCCTACGAGTATCTGTCAGATAACTGACTATTATTATTGATAATTTTGTGTGAATGTCAATACTGACTTTTGTATGAATGTTGTTTGAAGGCCTTATTGTAAATAAGTTAATCATTATGATATTGTGTATTGTAGTGATGTCTTAATAAGTCACCTTCGTTAAATAAAGATATTATTATTATTATTATTATTATTATTATTATTTACTTTACTTTATTTTCTTTTCATTATGATAAAAATCACACATGAAAACATGAAAACAGCCTGATTTGACAGAATGCCAATAGATTGCTGAGAACAACGTTCTCCAACAAAGGGAATTAACTCTGACAGCAGGAGTCAACAGTGACTAGGATTGATTTTGTGGCTGCATCAATTTAAAGTTGAAGTTTACAAATTGTTTAAAAAAATATAAATAAACACTTTCATCTCGCAATGAAAATGACTATAATGTCCTTATTACGAAGTTGCTGTATTTTTTTTTTTTAAGATAAATCATACTATCTGTAATTCTTTAGTCAGTAAAATACAAATATTGCATTGTATTAAAGCTGCAGTCCCTCGCTTGGTCAAATTGCAAAAAAAAACGGAAAAAATGGAATGAAACGCATAATTTTTATATTGACCACCTTTGGATTAGTAACGGAAGGCGGTTCAGACAAACAATGAACTAGACTAGCCCTAGTCGTTTCTGTTTGCTGTATTTGAGCAGGGGGTTTTCATTCTCCTAAAAGCTTGCCCCTATAATCCAAGTTCAGGGTTTTCATTGCTGAACAGAAACTTTCTAGACTAGGATGTCATTTAAAAAGGGTCTGCTCGTTTATACTATAACCTTAATACTAGGGTCTGGGCCAGACTAACAATGAACCTAAAATAAGATAGTTATTGCCGAAATTAGGGGAAATCCGTGGAAAAATGAAAATCGTTTGTCACGTTTTTCAAATCTATTTTCCTCATCTTTGTAAATTTTGCTCAGATGTAAACACAACATTTTTGTATAAAACACACTAAAACTCTTATAAAGTTATGACGTAGATACGGTGAAAATTTAGGTAGAGTGATTGAGCGGTATGTGTGCTGTACAGGACATCTGAGTTCTATCCTAGGTTTCGGCGATTCTTTTACTGTCTTTTTTTTTTCTTTTCTTTTCTTTTTGTCCATCATTAATTTTGTATTTTTACACAAAAAAAACAAGCTGTCATCTGCCTAGCAAATGAAATTTCGTAGCTAATAGCCATTGAAGACGAAGAAAAAAGTATAAAAAAAAATGTGCAGACAGCTGGATTCGAACTCGGCTCCATAATTGAAAACTGACCGCTCTACCTATCAACCTAAATTTTCTTAGTCATTACGCCACTAAATATTAAAAATGTATTGTTTTATCCATGTGCCAAAGGATCTTGCGCGAACTATAGAAGAAATCAAAATCCAAAAGACAGGAGATTTAGATCCAATCCTATCTTTATCAGGGATCAAACAGAGCGATGGAAAGGTGAATGGATATGCCTAATCGAAGCTGACACGAATCGAATCATGTTGCCAAAACGCTGATCGATACATCAATAGTGGTCACGTGAGAAGACGCTTGGAGGGGTGTCTGAGAATGACATCATCAAAGTCCTGCGAAATACTTTTTCTATAAAATTAATAGCGGTAATTTGTGGAAAAACCCCACCGGCATTTCGTTTTAAAGGAGAATTTCATTGCGTTGGAGTACAATTGAGCTTGAAAGGTGTAATGTTTAAAAAAATATTATTAATGACCCAGCGAATGACCACCAAATGGTTTTAAAGTTGATTTTTCGAAGAAAATTCGAGATAGAGCACCTTTAAATATTTACAAATTCTACATCAAACAATGAAACAATTGAAAAAAATAGAAAACAAATAACAAAATAACACTGATCTACAGAAGAACATGTAAGTAACGTGAACAAAATATCCATTTCTATGAAGTAAAGCAATGAACAAATATTTAGTTAGGTTCAGAACAATAGGTTTCAATTTTGTTGTTAAAAATTCGGTATTTTTAATTTAATCATGGTTATGCGAGCTGTTATTTGTTTTAAGTTAACCATGGTAATGTGAACTTGTGTAGGTGGTGCAGGACCATTCGCTGAGAAATCTAAAGGCAGCATAGTCTATTATTGCACTTGAGGTCACCCAAATGAGCAAACATGGCAATTTGCGGGACTTGCAGGATGTATACATGTTAAAAGTAGAAGTCACTTGAACTGTAAACAAACAATACGCTATCAGATAATTGCTACTGCAAGTCCACGATAATTCAGTTGGGGTCTTGATACTGTGAGTTCAACAAGACAAGAGGACCATGATGGTCCTATATCGCTCACATGAACCAAGATGATATGAGCCACAGTTATGTTTGAATCAATTAATATTTGTGACATTAAGACTGAAAACGAAATTAATATGGTCATCCACATTATGTCCCTGTTTCGTCTTTATATGTCAATATATCTGGTTGTAAAGAGTGAAAACAAAGTCAAAAATGAGAATTTTGTCCATTTCAAGGGCAGATAACTCAGCAACTGCTCGTCTAATTGTGCTGAAGTTCAAACTAATCCATGATCTTATGGTGATTAACCATTATATCCAAGATCAAAGTTTTGTCTCGATTGGTCACCATTAATTTTGTGGTTGTTAGAGTAAAAACAAAGTCGAAAACAGCAATTTGTCAAATTCAAGGGCAGATAACTCAGGACATTCTGGTCCGATCAAACCAAACAAAAACTCATCCGAAATCTTATAAGGTCACCAACATTGTGTCCAATTTTTGTATAGATTGGTCAATATTTGTTGATCTATGCTAGAGTGTAAACAATGTCAAAAGTAGCTTTTTTCATTCAAGGGCAGATAACTTCTGACTTTCTGGTCCGATCTGACCCAAAATCGGACTCATCCAAGATCTTATAGTCACTAATATTGTGTTAAAGTTTTGTCTTGATTGGTCAATAACTGTAGATGCTATAGTGTAAACAAAGTCGAAAACGCTTAAAAACGACAATTTTGTCAAATTCAAGGGCAGATAACTCAGGACTTTCTTGTCCGATCAAAGCAAAAATCAAACTCATTCGAGATCTTATAATCACCAACATAGTGTCCAACTTTTGTATTGATTGGTCAATATTTGTAGATGCTAGAGTGTAAACAATGTCAAAAGTAGCTTTTTTTACATTCAAGGGCAGATAACTCTGGACTTTCTGGTCCGATCTGACCCAAATTCAAACTCATCCGTGAGCTCATGGTTATACATGTTTTGACCAAGTTTCGTTAAGATTGGCTTATATTTGTAGATGCTAGAGTGTAAACACCAAATTGTTGACAGACGGACGGACGGACATACGGACAGACGGACAGACAGACGGACGGACAGACGGACGACAAAAAGCGATCACAATAGCTCACCTTGAGCACTTCGTGCTCAGGTGAGCTAAAAAGGAAAGATATAATTAATATGACATGGTTGAATCACTATCAGCAAAATTTTCATGGATGGCTACCAAAAAATTGCCGGCCTCTTTGATGCTATGCGTCAAAATTTTGTCTTGTTCGTCATTGTATTGTATTCCACGTGTGTTTTTCAGATGTAAATCAGAGATAAAACATGGCCCAGCAGACAAATAATTTCCTAAACATAAACTAACATCTGAAAAATGTGTCTGTGGTAATAAATGACTCCACCTGGTTGTTAATGTATTACCACACAGTGACTCTTTTTGACTCCCCACAAGAAACTGGCTATGGAAAACACTGTGGCAAATGAAGAAATTGCTTGTGACAAGCAATTTCTTCATTGCCCACAATGTTTTCGATCCAAAAAAGACCTAATAATTAAAAATTTCATTCACTTGAAATTGTCGTCTGCAGGATCTTTCAATTTTGACCGACCTAAAATTTCATCGTTTGGTAATGGGTTGATGTGAGTATAATTTGCTGGTTGTTTGGGAGAAATGTATGAGAGATAAAGATTTATCGTAAACGAGCCCCATAACCCATTATGTACTATTATATCAAAAGATCAGTTAGATCTATATGTACACAAAACAACAAACGAAATATTAATTGACCATTAGTCAAATCGAATAGTCTTCTTTTGTGAAAGAACCTGATTCACCATTCATCTTAATAAATACCATTATAATCGAGCAAAGGTGCGGGAAAATGTATCTTACGAAATCTGAGAACGACTTGGATCCGGACACAGTCTGATCAAGGTCCACGATGTTCTCTAACAGCGTGTTCATGACCTGGAGCAACTAGCAACTATAATATTAGATACACATCATTCATCTATTCTTGACTGTGTTTGACCACAGTCTTGGAAACATTGAAATAAATAGAGATAGATGCTGACTAATCTGGATTTTTTTAAAAAAAAATACTGTATCTCGTGTTGTATATAGTCCACCAAAAGTTTCGTGTGCAAAGTCCTTTGGTTGAGCGTCTTGACAAAACAATGTCGAAGTGGGGTCATTACACTGAAGATGTCTCTATTAATGCTGGTGGACTATACTTAATGTGCCGTTTGTTTATTTGTTAATATTTTGTTTCATGTTCCATTTTAGCTGTTTTGTTGGTTGTCAACACTTGTTGTTCGTATTTTTTATTAGAATAGGTTTTGAAACATATCAGAGACGCGGCAAAAACATGATTTAAAATCATTGTAAGTTCACTATGTCGAATGGCAGTAAATTTTGGGCTAAAAATAGACTATGTTAAACGTTATGTTTTGATAAACCGTTGATTCAAGCCTTAGTTACGAGATTTTATAACAAAACCCACGATAAACTATTTGTTTGTCCGAAATTACGTCACTGTTGACTAGATAAAATCATGCCCTATTTAGGTTCAACCCGAGTGACTGGGGTTCCATCCTCGGATGATTATAAAGAAAGTGTAAGAGAACAAAGTGGGTCTCGATCAGACAGTGTGTATGGTCTGCATGTTGGTCTGAAATGTTATTATGCATTATATTATATACTCAGTTCCAAAAGAAAGTGTGCACTTTTGCGTTTTACCTTTACCTTAATTTTCACAAAGTTGATGGCAATTTAGGGAGTAAAAGTGATATCATACTTCAGATTAGACCTTAAAGAAAATTGGCATCAAAACAGATGTCGATAGAATTAATCATATTGCATACACAGGGTCAGATCATTATGATATTGATGGTGTTGAGATTTGCACTCCTTACAGTTTTTCCTGTGAATAGAGTTACAAGCTTATATGCCGTTTTAGGGTTTGGCAAGGCCTTCCAAGCCATTTCCACGAGAAAGCTTGAACTCTCTTGTAGACGTTACGTGTACGTCAACGTTAGTAATCGCTACGTTAGTGGTCTAGTGAATTGCCGTCGAACGGTGCAATAACGTTCTAAAGCGAATTTGTTTGCCTTTAAGATGCCATACAAATGACCAATTGCTATTAGAAAATAAATACCGTACAAATTCAAATTTTCGGAAGGTTTTTGTTTTCACTAGGTTCGGTCTTGCTCACCAACGTTAATTGTAATTCGTTTCACGCTATTGCACTATGTACAAATGTAATGAACATGTGATTTTATGCTACGATATGCCAAAATGAGTGCAGCGAGTGTAAACTCATCCAGCACGTGAGGCATACGTAAAACAGTAAAAATGAAAAATCGCAATCAAGCCGAAAATTCTTGCGTGCCATGTGATTTCTTGATCAATATAATCGTTTGTCAATAGTCTTGAGATGTGTCGTACAAAATTTCCTTGCGGTAGACGGAATACTTTTGGAGATATTCAAAATTTAAAAGTGCACACTTTCTTTTGGAACTGAGTATATATAACAAGTGGTAATGGATTTTCAAAATACAAGGTTTCATTTAATAATGAGTAAACCATATGTTATGAAAACTAATCCAATGAGTAAATGAGTAACCACAACATAGGGTTTTGGATTTGAAATAACATTTACACGAATAATGCATTCATCGCCTTTAACCCATTACCACACAGTGACTCTTTTTGACTCCCTACAAGATAATGGCTTTGGAAAACATTGTGGAAAATGAAGAAATTGCTTGTGACAACCAATTTCTTCATTTCCCACAAAATTTTCTACACAAAAAGACAAAAAATGTAAAATTTCATACAAATGAAAAAGTCGTCTGGGACATCTTTGAATTTGGACCAGTAAAAAATTATGCGGTTAGGGAATGGATTAATCTATAGCCCTACTATAGGACATTCTGTTTTCATATCCTGCCCAGTCTGTGCCGTCTAGATCTATCGTCAATGTTAGCACAATCTGCCATTTACACTACAACATGAGTAACTCTTTCATTAAAGTGACATTTCAGAATTTTTTTGTCATAAATTTTAATCTTATTTTTATCTGAAAGAGCATAGATCTATTTCCTTATGAAAATTCTGAAAATTTCAAGCCAAAATACATATATTGCGCCGTTTACGAGAAATTTACATTTTTGTGTTAAAATTGAACAAATTGTTGTGGACAGCAGTTCGAATTTATATGCAATTTATCGATTATGTCTCAACTTTAAATGCGTGTTTCTCGCTTATTGGCAACAACTTAAAAAAACTAATAGTATTTATACTCATTAGAATAACCAATCTTGGCATCAAGACATGCTTTAAAAAATGAAAATGGAATGAAATGTCCCTTTAAAAATAAAAAAAGCGTTATGTAAGACGATATATTTACTGGTGGTGAACTAAAACAATTTTCGCTACAACAAGGTATAGCTATTTTGCGTTTAAATGTGAGTTTATAGATTTTTTTTAATGACAATGAACTTGTTCTAAAAACAGACCGGGTTTGCCGTTTTGTATTGACAAACTGTCGGTGTTGTTATAAAAATCGTAACTACGGCTTCGATAAAGCCGTAGTTACGATATTTTATAACAACACCGACGGAATAGGCCTACATGTACATTGATCGCGAAAAAACGTTCCTCGCCAGTTCACCACCAGTGATATTATGTGTGAATGGATAGGATTTTTGTGTACAACAAAAAACATTAAAAAAAATAATGAAGGAAAGTGAGAAAACGCTGCTTATCGTTTTTTACTTTTCTCACTTTCCCTAAGGCCAAACGTAAGAAATAAGCTTTGTTTTCCCAAAGGCAAATCTAATCCATTAATTGTGAAAGGGTAGAGCATTGAAACGCACTTCAATGCCAGTGACATTATGTGTTCGATCGCGTTTACAATGATCCCATTTCTTTAACCAAATACGATCATTTGAATACTGTTCAAGAGCTGTTCGATATAACAGACCTATATATTTTTTTCTGTTAAGAAAAAACGTGTCACAATTTCTTCACGAGTTTGTGCTGGAGGTGTGTATTTTTCGTGTTTTTAGACGAATAGTTTGAAAAAGGATACATGAAGCGGTGGTTATCCATGTGTAATATTGTTGGAATAAAGATTCAAGTGCTAAAAACCAGAAATTCTCTTTTTTTTTCTTCTTGATTTCAATGCCATAAACAATAAATTCAACACACAAAGTAACACCAGGTCTACTAATGTACTTTTGATTTTTATGAAGCAAGTAAAATTACTTAAGGAGGAATACTTTAGATTTTGGGAACAATCGGTCATTACTGTAGAAAATAAAATGTTTCATACCATATATATGTTTCGCTACCATATTTTCAATAATGTAACACGTCAATACAATTTACCATTTTCGACGGTAAATTAAGGCGTATTTATTATGCGAGACTGATTTCCTCAGGATGGAAATCGATTATTTAGAGCAAGACAGTTGTAAATGTGTATGCAGTTACCACTGTTTTGCGTCATTTTATTCATGTGTAGCTGACAAAAATGCTGTAATTCACTTAAAAGTGCGATGACCTATACATTTTCTTTTTGAATTATTACCAGGATATGTTGCTTAATACAATGATGGAGTTTAATCAAATTATAATTACGTAGAGCTTGAAATATTTCCTAAAATATGCATTTTTTTTACATAAAACGACTTCAGCTTCGTTGATCTAATGGAACACGTGAGCATGCTGTTTTATACATTTACGCGTTAATAATAGCACATATTTTGGGTTTTCTGTTCTTATTTTAAAAATGTAAGACGTTACTTTAAATCCGTTTTCGGGACTAAACGATGATTATACAGCTTCTTTTAGCATTTTAGTGACCTTGGACAGGTGCAAGAAATCGTGCATTTTTTTCGATGCAGGGGTATGTGATACGAATGCCTATAAAATTCAAACAAGATCGATGACCATCCATTTATATTTTATTTTTCAATTGGTAACAATATGTAACTTCAACATACAAAATATAAACAAATTCTATTATTGGGGAAAAATAGGAAACTGGAGCATTTCCCATAAAGTTGATAGAATAAATAAAGTTCGTTGACATTTTAACCCTATTTGAGTCATGTTCTAGCAATTTAAAAATTAAGTTCCAGGGGTTATGAAACAAAATTTAGCCACTCCGAATATTCGGGTTTTGATGAAACAATAAATCAACTAATATCGAACATTCGAAGCTGCAGTTACGAAGTTTAATAACAATGTCATACGAGTACTGTTATTCCTTTTCAGATATAGACTGCGAAGCGGTTCGAGATGTTAACACACAGAAAACAGTTCTATCTTGCGATATTATTGTTGGTTAGTGGTTTTATACTTACTTATTCTGTATTTAATGATCGAACAATTAAATTAAAACGGAACAATCAGTTGTCGGGAAACTCCCCCATTGACGATTTTCATGATTTCCCTTGTCTCCCGGGAGTGGAAAAAACACCAGAATCAGATGTTAATCCAAAATGTGTAAGGACGAAAAACCTGTTGAACAAACAAGAGATAGATGGCGGGTTTGGCTGCACTACGCTTCATGCAGGCAAGGATACCCCTATATGTACATATGACCCGACATTAGACTTAATATCAGGCTATCTCCACGATCATGGAACTTGGGAGAAATGGTTAGTGGATATAATGTTGAAATCGTTGAATGAAACGCCCAACATGATGCTGTTTGATGTTGGTTCTAATATTGGCGTGTATTGTATATCTGCCGCAGTTTATAACAAAAAGGTTACGTGTCTAGACGCCAATTACGAAAACATCCGAAGAATCGCGAAGTCTCTACAGCTTGGTGGACTGACGCGGAATGCGACTTTAATATGGAATGCTGTGTCAAACGAACACCAAAGATTGTCATTTCACATCGCAAAGGGAAATGTAGGTATGTCTCGTATTGCAGACTTGAAGAAGTGGCATACCGAACTAGAAATGAATATGCTTGTTGATACAATAACTTTAAACGATCTCAAAGACTTTACTGGATTTAAAAATCGTCCCATCTTTATGAAAATGGACGTTGAATCTCACGAACTATTTGTGTTGTTAGGGTCTGGCGACTTTTTCCAGAAGGTGGATGTTCGTGTGGTACAAATGGAGCTTGCTGAACCAGAAACAAAGTGGGAAGTGATAGAATTATTACAAAAATATGGCTTCACACCCCGCAGAGCGCCCACACTTGACGGCGATATTTTAGACAAGAAGACGGCGTTTATAGACTGGCCTGGAGACGTATATTTTGTTAGAAACTTACAGTCTTAACCCATTACCAAACGGCAAGTTGTAGACAGGTCCAATTTCAAAGATGTTGATGACGAAAATTTTGAGCGAACTAATTTCTAAATTTTTGGTCATTTGAGGTAAAAAAACCCCAACATTGTGGGAAATGAAGAAATTGCTTGTCACAAGCAAGTTCTTCATTTTCCACGATGTTTTCCATCCATTATCTTGTAGGGAGTCAAATAGAGCCACTGTGTGGGAATGGGTTAAGTTGATAAGCTGAATGATCTGAGGCTATATACTAGTACACAAGAAATTCTAAATACGTTGTCTAACTCCGAGTTACATTAAAATCTATTTGATTGGACAAGATGTCTGTGCCAATCGGATCGGTTGTAATGCCACACTGAGAATAAAGCTGGTTGGTTGATACAAAAGCAATATACTCGCTCTTCGAGTAACCACGAGCTCTTATTTTACAAACACACAATCGGTATACCAATTTTCTGTTCACCCAACCCACTTTGATTTAAGCTAAATTATGACACAGAATCTGCAACTTCTATTGGCATTCACTAAAATATGTGGACATTATAAATGCATTAAAAATTTTACGAAAAACGGTAGCAGTAGAATTAGTTTGATCAGCATTTTCTCCTTTTGTCTCGATATTTTCTGTGCTATATCGTGCATGAGCCCAATCTTCATCAACATCCTATTGTCCATCCAAATTAACCCGGGACAATAAAATTTTCGTGTGCAAAATCCATTAATTGAGCGTCTTAACAAAACATTGCCTAAGTTGGGTCATTACATATGCAAATGTCCCGGGTTAATGTTGCTTGACTATAGCAGCTTTAATTTTGGCCACTTTAAACATTGGTTTGGATACAGACGAGGGCTGGAAGAAGACCGACATGTAATGCTAGGTTCCCACTGCCGATCAAATTAACTCGATCAAACCCGACCAAGCGATCGAGAACCGGTCGAGGTCGGTCGGCAAGGGTGATCGGGATAAGTCGAGATGGTCGAGTTTGGTCTGCATCAATCGGTAATCCTGCCAACTTGTTTTGACACGTCAAAAAAATCCGTGTAGCGGTCGAGTAGAAAACACACCGGGAAGATGCTCGAGTATCAATTGTATAGAAGATCGAGCTGATCGACAATCACTCGAGCAGAGATTGTGTGTTTGAGAGTCGATATCTTTTACCGGGATTTGATTGGATGAACAGTTGGAGCAGAAGTCGAGTTGATCGGGAATGCGTTCGGGAATAACTAGTACAAGTCGAGGTGATCGAGTGCTTCCAACTGATCTATGGCAGCGGATCAACTCGATCTAATTTTTCCCGTAGGCAAGTCTGATGTTTTCTAATTTTGATTGATTGATTGATTGATTGATTGATTGATTGATTGATTGATTGACTGATTAAATATAGATCTGTGCAATCATTCTCGTTCTTCAGGCCAGATTTTTTCAAATTTGATTGGCAAATTGTTGGTTGATGGGGGCTTTAAACCTTGATTGGAAAAAATAACACAATGGACGGTCACTTTACACGTTTAATAACATTAAAGACATCATGTAAATACGTCTATACACTGTATAAATATGAACAAGGTGACAAATCTATACATAACATACTCATGAGCAATAGATAAGAGGGGGAAAACATTCTTAATTTGTTATTTCAATTTCATTTGTTTATTTGTAAGTCCAAACCCTATGCTGTGGGTACTCATTTGAATTGTCTCGACGAGACGATATGAATCGTCTTGACGAGACGATTCCAATGAGTACCAACAATATAGGGTTTAATCAAGAATTACTTGAAATTTGCTTTTTTAAAGAGCCTTTACCCCTTCTTTTCTATTGCTCTGTTACTCTATATAGTGTGTGTTACAAAAACTACACCTATCATTAAATGTGAGCATTGTAATTTGTAGCATAGAAAACATTGAAGGAAGAAGAGATGAAGGATTTTCTTCATTTCCTGCAAGGTTTTCTAACTCCAGGAGTCAATGTTTGGGAATGGGTTACAGTAAAATGCAACAGATAAGAGGGAGTAAAAGCATTTTTATCTTATGATTTCAAATCAAAACCCTACATGTATGTAATCGGTATTCACTTGAATTGTCACAATGAGACAATTCAAATCAGATCCAAAACATAGGGTTTGACGAACAATGAAATATTGCATTTCAAAAAGACATTACCTCCCCTTATTTGTAGCTCTGAAAATGCATAATGCTTATTTGCTTTACAGAAATCATGCTTTATTCTCATTCTCTCATGTATTAATTTTCAGACAATAATTCTTTCAAACATCCAACGCTAGAAACCCATTTACAATCTCTGGGTTTCATCATTGAAATATTATTGACAATTCATCAGGAGAAAATAGGAATGCTGATGAACAGAGTCTGTTCCTTTTCACTCAATATTTCTTAATTTCAATGTCATACATGTAACTTACAGATTTGATGCTCTTTTGTCATTAAAATTGTCTTCTGCAACACAGATGAAGGCAAAGAAGAAAACATGATGACTAGCATTTCCTCCATTTCCATAATGATCTCAAAGCAATAAATCTTATTTCAAACCTTGTCGCCAGCAACATTTTACAATTTTGCCTAAATGTTTTCCATAGTATGAATTTGTCATATGATTGTACATAATACGGGTTCCGGATCATTTACTGTCTGTCAAAATGATAAGATTGACAACCATAAGATACCATTCCATTTTTCTGGTTGTGTCAGATTTCTCTACTGAGAATATACAAATGTACTTGAACATAAGTTATAAGTAATCAGTACATAAACATACTGCAATGAGAACAATAGATTAGAGAGGGTTATTTCACTCTATGTCCATCAAATGCTATGGTATTGGAACTATCCCCTTAACCCATTCCCAAACAAGACCTGGTTTTGACGTCCCTTATAGAAGTGGCTTGGGAAAACATTGAGACAAAAGAAGAAACTGCTGATAACCAGCAGTTTCTCCTTTTGCCTCAATATTTTCTGTGCTGTATTATCCACAAGTTCTACATTTAACAATATCTCTTTTGTCGTCAGCAGCAGCTTTCTGATTGGATCATTCCAAAATTTTGTCGTTCGGGAAAGGGTTAAGACAATTCTGATGAGTATCAATATTGGTTTGAATTTGAAAATACAGATTTAGACAGCCTTTACATGTTCTTTATTTGTTTCTCTGTCTAACATTGACAAACTAACTGCTAACGGTGGGATTTGTTTGAGCCAGTATCTGGAAAAAGGGCCTTTATATTATTTGATTTGCAATGCATTCATAACATGGAATCATGGACTCAACAATGAAAGAAAATGTTCAATAATTCTATTAATATTTGACCGATTTGAAAATGGTTTGAAACATAGAAGGTAGAACTATGCAAGGAATTTGCTGGATGTGGTGGGCCTTTTAAGAATAGCTGATTTTGTTTGGTCATCAATAACTTTTTCATCAGATGCTGTTTAACCCTTTCCCAAACAAGACCTGGTTTTGACGTCCCTAATAGAAAAGGCTTGGGAAAACATTGAAACAAAAGAAGAAACTGCTGATAACCAGCAGTTTCTCCTTATGTCTCAATATTTTCTATGGCTAAATTTTACACAGATCCTACCTTAAATAACATCCATTTTGTCATAAGTGACAGTCTTTGAAGTTGGTCACCCTAGAATTTTTCCGTTTGGGAAAGGGTTAAAAGATTTTTCACATGCAGCACATCGGTGGCATTTACCTTTCTTCCCTGCTTTAATACATTACCAGATGGCAAAATTTTAGACAAATCCAAATTCAAAGATGCTGCAGACGACAATGAATAAAATTGTACATTTCTCTGTCTATTTTGGAAGAAAACATTGTGGTAAATTTTTAATCAGTTCCCAAACAACAAAATTGTAGAATGGTACAAGCAATTTCTTCATTTTCCACGATGTTTTCCACAGCCATTTTCTTGTGGGGAGTCAAAAGGAGTCACTGGGTGGTAATGGGTCAAACCTTTTTTTTTTCAAATTGGTCATATGATAACATAGTTTTTTAAAAAATATCGAAAGTGTTGTGTAATTTAACAATGATTAACCTCTGTGTTGTTTCAAATTTAGCTAGCAAAGATGAGAATACACACATACTAAATGTAAATACTCAAATTGTTGATACATAATTTTTACAGTAGCAAGTCCCTAATCTCTAACTTCAACAACATTTTACAACAAATTTGACTTATTTCACATGATGAAAAATGTTTAATAAACAAATATTCTATTCTTGTGATTCAACATCAATATTCAGGGTAAAACACCAGTTTGTGATTCATAAAATTTTACTTGCTTTTACACAAACTTTGCACTAATTCCATTATTTTGATAAAACATAATAATGAAGTCACTTTTAGTTTTCACTTCAAGCCACTTTCAAATTTTAATCATATGCCCTAACTTTTTTCATAATTTCATTTACAAGATAATTCAAGGCTGTTTTAATTATATCATAAGACAAAATTCTGCTTTTGAATATTTCAAGGAAAGGTTGAAAGCAGAAAAAGTTGTAAAGGCGAACATATCAGTAGCCAGACGCTTCTGTAGATGCATCTTCACACGGCCATGATTCTACCTACCCTCGACTCCTAAAATTTGTAAAGACCTTATAGTCACATACGATTCCATGTCCACATTGTGTCCACATCACGTCATAAACAAGCTGCATGGCTGACCTTTTTCTGGACATGATTCTGCAATGATGGACACAGAATGGTGTATGTGACCGGGTCTTAAGGTAGGTTTGTCAGGAACAAAGTAGATTTAGAACAATATAGTTTATATACCAATGATTAATTCTACAGTCTAGACAGTCATTTAATCAAATCGTCGTTGTAAATGCAAAACCTTGTATCTCGTTTTCGGAAAATTTAAAAGGGGACGGGGAAAAAGTGTAGTAACTTTTCCCAAACTGAAGTGTCTTACTTGACATTTGGAGATATTGTTCGCAAATAATGTGTCAATAATACTGATCAGTAAAAATATCTTAAAACCTGTGAGAATCGTCTACACAGGAAACACAAGTTTGTACATTGAAAATCGCAACAATCGACATACGAGGTTTTGCATTACATCGACGAAATGTTTTACACAATCAAATTTGAAAACTTTACCCAATACTATGGTAAGTGCATACATATCGCTGCTTTTTAATGAAAACCTCGTAACTGCAGCTTGTTTTAAGCTGCAGTTATGAGGTTTTCATTGAAAAGTGACAATATATCTATGTATATTTGAACATACATGTATAATGTACAATAGTTCTGTTCTAAACACATGAATCGTTTAAAATTGTTCTAAACTCTACAATTGCACAGTACCTCTATTTATACAAATCACATTCCTTTTTTTTTACATAAAACTGGAAACATTATTTCCATTTCTAACACAAGAACACTGCCTATAACAAACTATGTTTAAGCCTTGAAGCACATAAAAACCTGGTTTTGACATTCAAGAAAGTGGAAATAGAAGACAATGCTGTATTCTACATTTTATTCTATTTTCATCAATGATTTCCTATCATTTAACCCATTCTAAACATTGACACTTTTTGACACCCCCCAAGAAAAGATTTAGAAAACATTGTGGAAAATGAAGAAATTCCTTGTGACAAGCAATTTCATTATTTCCCACAATGGTTTCTACCCCTAAAAGACCAAAAACTTAAAATTTCTGAAGTTATAATCTGCAGCATCTTTTTGACAGGCCTAAAATTGTGCTGTCTGTTAATGGGTTAAACTCATGGAAAAGGGATCTTGTTTGGTAAATGGTTAATATGACTCCTCCAGTCTATGTGTTTGCCCTGAACTTTTATTTATCTCATGTGATATAACGTCAGTGTAGAAACTCGGACATGTCTTGCACATATCTCTCACATCACTAAAATGTCTTGAACGTCTCTAGTTTGGTCGCTGTGACATGTTTGGCCTGTCTGGAATTCTTGGAGCATTTGGGGGCAGTTGACCACCACGTCTGAAATATATAAAACATGATGATTTAACCTTTTTCTAAATAGCATGAAATAAGACAGTTCCAAATTAAAAGAGGCTTTGGACGACAAAATGAAATATGATAATGATAAAATTTGTTAATAAAATATAAGTTTGTGAAACACAAATGCCCCCAAAATGGCAAATGTTAAGTTTTTTTGACAGACAGAATGTACATGAGTAACGGGGGATAGAAAATATTGAGGCAAAAGGAGAAAATATTGGTTACTTCTTCTTTTGCCTAAAAGTTTTCCAAAGCCTTTATTCTGAAGGAGGGTCAAAATGCATCATTGTTCTGACATATGCCTTCAAGGGAAAATATTGATAATCCCCACATTTACACCATTTCTCTCAACATTTTTTTCTTTATATAATCTGAAAACTTTAAATCATAAGTAACATTTATTTTGCCATCTACAACCCATTCCCCCATTTTACCATGTTTAAACTTTGATGTTTGGGGAAAGGGTTTATGTATAAAGTAAGGCTTTTAAGATACCATCATTGCATATCACAAATGATGAATTATTTGGGGGCAATTCAATTTTTGAAAATGTGTTAATACTCAGGAATAAAACATATCTTTATTTTTTTTTACAACAAATGAATTTTTACAAAATAGAGCATTGAAATTATTTTTTTATTCATACAACTTTTCTTTGTTTCAATATCTATCAATTACAGTCAATCTTGTATTAAGAGACCACCCTTGGGGAATTCCAAAAGCGGTCGCTTAACAAAATGGTTTCTGAATACAATGTCTAACTTTTCATGCGAGTTCTTCCTTGCACACAATGTTTATCCAACATTTCTACTTCTGGAAAAGAGGGCTATTGAATAACGACCAACGGTATGAAAGATCAATTTATTGTTAAGTTAAAGGAAATATATCTCTGATTTAGGGAAAAATCGTTGATTTAGTCAACTTGTGAAAAGAAATGAAAGAATTAATGACATACAAGATATTATTTCACCATCTCTGGGTGATTAATTTCAGTTTCATTTTCCCGATTTTGGTAAACATTACAGTTCTATTTCCTTTTGTTTATTTATTTCAAAGGTGACTTGATTTATTTTGTTCTTAAATTTAATCGAACAAAAAATATTTTCACTTTAGATCTTCCTCTTTATATGGTTAAATAACGCATACTCGATTGGCCAGACTTTATTATTACCGATAAGACATGATCTGCCCGTGTTTTGCCATCTAATATTATTCTTAAATTCTGATCAAAGTATAAACAGATTATATGGGGAACATTATTCCAAATCAATTACGGTAATCCAGATTGCATAACAAACAAAACCCAATCTGTCATTTCATTAAACAGTTTTGATTGACTTCACTGGTGACTAAATTGCTGTTAATTAGGGCAATTTCACAGCTTTCATATCGTTTACAAACGTTTGACACCTTTCCTAAATGATCAGTAATGTGGGACGGTCGCTTAAAATAACATTCCATTGTTTGAGGGCCCCAAAAATGCCGGTCGCTGGTCGCGTTAGGGGAAAAACGCTTAATGCAACAATTTAAAGAAGGAATTTCATCGGGAGGACCTGAGAGTGGTCGCTTCAAACAAAAAGTCGCTTAATGCACGTGGTCGCATGAGCAAGATTGACTGTAATTGATAACAATATTTTCATTTTCCAATTGACTATTTGGAAATAATACCCAAAACTTTTTCTTCCAGAAAAATCCTTGATTGTAACAATTCTAGATTTAGTTTCATAAAACCCTCAAGAAAATAAATTCCTCATGTTCACTTTTCTTTGTACTCTACAGCAAATAGTATGATATTTTTGCTTTTGTAGGTGCACAAAATTAATCCATAAATGCATATTATGATTAATTCAATCATATCACCCACATTTTTTGTCTATGTCTAAATTCTTGCAAAACAGGAAAGACTTCGATCACATTCCAGTATTAATTGACATAATGCACATACAAAATGTGTAAAAAAGGAATACTAGTACATCACTTGTATAACCCTTCAGCAAACAACTCCTGTTTCAAAGTTAATAGTAAGATGAAGCATGGCTTCTACACTCTTGTCAAGCAAATTCTGAAATACTTTTGCTAGGGCATGCTGCCATGTGAGGGCTGTTCCAGACAATGTAACAGCTACTATTATAACAAAATAAATTTGCAAGCTATAGCATAGAAACCCATAAAGGTAAAAGGTAAAGGAAAGAATGCTGGTTATCAACATGTTCTTCTTTTCCTTGGGTCTTCTTTGGGAAAGGGTTAATTTTTTTATTAAGTTTTTTCTGTTTATCTGAAATTGTTTGTTTGATACAGGGTTTAAACATAGCAAAGAAACTACAAACAGTGAACATAGCAAGCTATACCAAACACCAAAACACAAAAATATTTGAGGTAGAATACCTTAAGGACTTAGTGCAAAACTATTGTAACTACATTTTGTAAAATTTTACAAAAGAGGGTAAAAACTAAATGACTTTCTCAAAGTTAAAATTTAATGTTTTTAAAATTCTAAATATACTTTTTAATTACCGTAATTATTCTAATAAACGCCCGGGCGTTTATTAGAAAAGTGCTCGATAGAAATTAGGGGGTGGGCATTTATTAGAGGTATTGTAATTTTGTAAGTCAAAACCTGTGAATCAAATGTCAATTCATGGACTCGAAGTTAATCAAGTAAAAGTTTGCAAAGCTTTGTTACAAGGACTGTAAAATACGATTTTTGGATGAAATTTCTTCATTATAAACGGATTGGGGGACAGCTAGGAAATCCTCTCTTTCATTGCTTTTGGAAGTGATCTTTGTTTATGACTTACATTATAATAATACTGAATCGGGGGATGGGCGTTTATTAGAATCACCCTTTCCCGCTTAAATTGTGCTTAAAATATGTACATTTTAGCTGAGATTTGGGGGATGGGCGTTTATTAGAATATGGGCGTTTATTAGAATAATTACGGTATACAGAATTGAAACCCAATATCTGAACATGTGACATGTTCCTTCCTAAAGATTCAGAATATGCAATAAGCAAGTTTCTGAAAAATATGTAGTTACAATAGTTTTGCGCTGAGCCCTCGACCAGTAATGAGGCCGCTCTGAGATTGATATGACATTAAAATTTTTCAGGCAACACTGTAAACATTCAGCAGTATCAGATCTACACAGATGAATTAAAAAGAGGGAAAATATTCCGAAAAATCTGTTGCCAAATGATTATGACAGATCTCCAGATAAGTTTTTGACATCATGAGAATCTCTTAAGTGCCCAATTAGGGGTTTTCTACCTTACTACGAAATAAGATATAAATAATCTGATTTTTTGTCTGCACTTTCTGTTTGAAATTTTGTAAAATATTACAGAAACTAAAACATGCACATAAATGCCTACGATGCATCACCCTGATCCTCAATATTCAAACCATTCCAATAATGACTGCATAAAAAGCATGCAAATGTATGTCTATTTCCTTTCAGTAAGTTTGCACACAGCTGAGGATAATCTGAGGGATGTTGAGAGCCCAATAACCCCGGAGTCCGATTGCTTTGACTGTAATGTGGTCGATTTGATTCATTGGGGTTTTAACGCAGTTTTCGACTGCTATGGTCATATTGCAGCAGCTTGAGCACCTAACCATGGATTCCTGGTATTTCTCTCACCAGTACTACCACAATTTCCAAACCGAGCCTACAGCTGCTCTCTCAATTAATGATTTACATCCATTGGTGAGAGACAAATGACTTTTGTCAAATGTCAGAAAGGATACTAGCCAAGCAGGAGTTCAAA
This sequence comes from Fragum sueziense, assembly GCA_963680895.1. Taxonomy (NCBI): domain Eukaryota; kingdom Metazoa; phylum Mollusca; class Bivalvia; order Cardiida; family Cardiidae; genus Fragum; species Fragum sueziense. The sequence goes on from OY804605.1 coordinate 26,874,631, forward strand.
CTCACAACCCCTGGATCGGCAGGCTCCGACATTACCGACAGAGCTATCCGTGATTGTAACTTGGTATTCATGCTATGACTATTTTCTTTTGGACCAGAGGTAAAAAAAAGTGCACAATGCATCTGTGCATGCTTGATTTGCTACAATTCTATTTGAATGCCTATTTTCTAGTCTGGACCCCTTAACAGCTTCTTTTAGATAGGAACCAAAGAGCTAAAGGAGAAAACAACTACTGGGTAGTAGATATTATCAAAGAGTGAATAAATTTACAATTAGAAACTGCTTATATAATACACCACAACCAGATCTCTATTATAAAGAAACAAGAGGACCAAGATGGTCCTATATCGCTCACCTTAGAGCGCCCTGAGACATACTTTTTAACAAACCTTTTAAATCTCCGAGGATTTTGAAAAGAGGATTGTGAAAAGGAGTCATACGACAATGGTACACACTTAATTTCAAAGCACAATTCGGGAAAAGATTGTCAAAGATTTTTCACTATATCTGTATTTAAAATCAGAAAATCCACAACATATTGCTGAATTTCCATTGCACATAGACAAATTGAAGCATTAATCTTGGAAAAAGGTCATTGGGCTATAATATTTAGAAACCATAGAAAGTTTGGAAATTCTAAGACAATTTTAAACCTGTTCCCGCTTTTTTAAATCTAGAATACCTCATGGTAGAGCTTATTTTCAAAGCAAAATGATAACTTGAACTAATCTGTTTAACAAGACAATATGACACACACAACTTATATGCACTTTTTTCTGTACAAAATGCAAGAGCCTAAAGCATAGGAATAATTCTAAAAGTTCTTAAACGAGGCAAAAAAATTATCTTCAGGCCTTAACAACTTGAAAAGATTGTCAAACATTGCCCTCTATCATTTATATGGAACCCACAACATAGGGGAAATATTCATTGAACAGTAAGGATTTGGCTATGGTAAAACCTTTTCCAAACAACATAACATAAGAGCAGACATAATTAAAAGCTGCTGTAGATGATAAAACAGGTGTTGATAAAGACTGCATTCATGTATAAAAATGCAGAGAAAATGATGAGGCAAAATGAGACAACACAGGCTATCAAGTTATCAACATTTTCTTCTTTTACCATATCATTTACAAGCCTTTTCTGTCCGTGAGGCAAACCTGTGTATGGTAGAGAAAGGGCATAATGCTTTCCCATACAGAAAGGTAAAGAAAGGAAATAGGCTGTCCCAATTTGAAAGTTCAGAATACAAAATTGACAGCGGTACAAATAGGATTCGTTTACAATGAACTAGCATATAAAATATTGAATAAAATTAAATAAAATATTGAGGTAAAAGGAGAACCAGCACTTTCTTCATTTGACTCATTAATTTCCAAAGCCTTTTCTAATGGGGACTTCAAAACAAGGTCTTTCCAGGAAAGGGTTAAAGTATTTAGTTGATCCCTAGATCAGTAAACAAACACTGTTTGCTCCATGCATTCTTTATCAGTATTATGATCTGCATAATCTGATTATAGGGATATGATATCGTCGGTGGGGGAGTCAAAACCTCGTAACTCCAGCTTATTCAAGCTGTAGTTACGAGGATTTGACTCCCCACCAACGATATGTGATAAAATCTACCTGGTCAAAACAATTCCTCACTTGAAAATTCCAGAACCCATAACATAGGGCTTCTTTCCTTGCAATGTGATGATTTTTAGTATTCTGTTAGAGGTTTAGGAGATGTAAAGTCATGCAAAATTTCAAGACTCTAGGCCAAATAGTCCTTGAGAAAACTGTGTTTCAGTGTGAAACCTTAAACCCCACAACATAGGGCAAATTTTTCTATAAGCACAATTATTTGAAGTATTTTGGTAGAGGGCATTGAGACAATACTACAAACAAAATTTCAAGACTCTAGACCTTATAGTTTGGGAGGAGAAGATTTTTTAGTAATTGTGGACAGACAGACGGACGGACGGACAGACGGACGACGGACGGTGAGCGATCACAATAGCTCACCCTCAGCACTTCGTGCTAAGGTGAGCTAATGAGAAAATGCACAACTTCACGGGTGGTAAACAGAGAAACTAGCTCCAAAAAGAGTCAACGGTATTTCGTTTCCTCGTGACATCCGGCCTCTACTGAGGTAGTTGCATAGAGCTAAAATCTGTATACAAAGGTAGGTCACGAACACATTTTTCTAAATTTTTTTCCTTTTACAACGAGTTTTTGAAAAATCCGGCGATGCTGTAATATGAAGAAATGGTCGAAGTTTGTTGTGCACGAGAATATACGGTGTTAGTAAGCAGAGTTTGAATATAATCGTTGAAAAACATTTCAAAATCGAAAGTAAAAACTTTTTTACTTTCGATTTTGAAATGTTTTTCAACCATTGTATTAAAACCCTGCTACTAATACCGTATACTCTTGTGCACAACAAACTTCGACCATTTCTTCATATTACAGCATCGCCAGATTTCTCAAAAACTCGCTTTAAAAGAAATAATTTTAGAAAATATGTTTGTGACCTACAAATTTTCGCTCTATGCAACTACCTCTTTTTGGAGCTAGTTTCTCTGTTTACCACCCGTGAACTTGGATTTCAGGAATTGAGAACGAACACTCATTATGGAAATTGTGAATTCAAATAGTTGGCCCATAGTGCATAATCATGAGCCAGAATCTTGGACCAATATAGATCCAGATCAGCTTATGTTACCAGATTAGCTCTCCTATTTTTTACATAGATGAGCTCGACCATTTATCACAGCAAATTTTGATAGCCCTAACTTGAAATCTGCTCCAGAAAACAAATAGAAGTTGATAAGGTTAGGTGTTCAAAATAGACAGGAAAATATATTGCAAAAGAGTAAGCATTTTCTTCTTTTGCTTAAATGTTTTCCAAAGCCTTTTCTATAAAATGTGTCAAAAAGTGTAATTGTTTGGGAAAGGGGGATTAGTCTACTTAAACTTATGATATTACTGAAATCCAAGTTGGACATTTTCTTTATGAAAGGTCTTTCAACAAGTATTAGCACAAAAACCAATCTCCTTTTCCTCCAAAGTTTGAATATAAAAGAAATACCTTCCGACTGACCCAAACTTGGCCGCTGTGCTCATCCTAGATATGATAAAATCACACATACAACATATTAACCCTCTATCAAACAGCCATCATTATCAGTGACAGGGTTTCTTGCAAGAATATGATGACTTTTCCCCTGATTAGGCTTTTGAAATTATGTTTTTCCAGAAAAGCCTGTGCCAGAGTGCAGTCTGATAAGGATCCATACTGATGCCTTACAGCTGATCAAGGTTAGGAAGAAACTATTACAGAACAGCATGGATCTTAATCAGACTGTGCATATGCCAGTTTCATCAAGAGATTTAAGTCATACTTTTGTCGTACCGATGTCTTATGCTACATTTACAATGAGACTCATGTATTGCGGATTATCCAAAACAGAGGTACCGGTAAAGATAATGTTGTTTTAAGAGTTTTGTAAGACATTGGCAAGTCAAAATTAGGTCATAAATGTTTTGATGAGACTGGTCCCTGATCTGCATCCATGCTGTTCTCATATACCATATCATATGGGCCCTTTTTCCTCATCCTGGCTCATATGTAATCTAAGTCGAAGGTAAAGGTTGACATTAATTTTTTTTTCCAGTCATGAAATATTGTTTATTTTCTAAAGCTGTTTGATAAAGGGTTAAAAGCAAGATACAACAATACACAACTACATCTATATCACATATGCATAGCAATAATGGTAAGCATTCAGGGTGGAAATAGTCCTGTAAACAACACAATATTGTACTACAAACTACTGTACTTTTGTATGTGATGGTTCAAATCTTGCATGTGTTTCACATCTGCAAGAATCAAACCAACACATGCACAAGAGATGTTTGTAAAACATATATGCCCCCTCAAGGGCGTACATTTGATGTAGGTCAAAGTCCAAGGTCAAGTTAACAAGGTCCAAGGTCATGGTCAAATATGAAAGGTCTTGGTAGGAGGTGTCTATGTGTGAAATATCAAGGCTGTATACATAAAAGTAAAATGAAATATAGGCCAGGTTAAAGTTTTTAAAAGTAGGCCAAGTGCCAAGGTCAAGGTCATGGTCAAATGTGAAAGGTCTTGGTTGGAGGAGTCCATGTATAAAATATCAAGGCTGTAGGTGTAAAAGGACATGATATGATATGTGCCTGGTTTAAGTTTTTTTTTAAAAGTAGGTCAAACTCCAAGGTCAAGGTTGCAATATTCAAGGTCATGGTCAAATGTGAAAGGTCTTGGTAGGAGGTGTCTATGTGTGAAATATCAAGGCTGTAGGTGTAAAATGATATGAAATATAGGCCAGGTTAATGTATCATAGAAGTAGGCCAAACACCAAGGTCAAGGTCACAAGGTCCAAGGTCATGGTCAAATGTGAAAGGTCTTGGTCGTAGGTGTCCATGTGTCAAATATCAAGGCTGTATGTGTAAAGTGACATGAAATATAGGCCAGGTTAATGTATCATAGAAGTAGGTCAAAGTCCAAGGTCAGGGTCACAAGGTCCAAGGTCATGGTCAAATATGAAAGGTCTTGGTAGGAGGTGTCTATGTGTGAAATATCAAGGCTGTATACATAAAAGTAAAATGAAATATAGGCCAGGTTAAAGTTTTTAAAAGTAGGCCAAGTGCCAAGGTCAAGGTCATGGTCAAATGTGAAAGGTCTTGGTTGGAGGAGTCCATGTATAAAATATCAAGGCTGTAGGTGTAAAAGGACATGATATGATATGTGCCTGGTTTAAGTTTTTTTTTAAAAGTAGGTCAAACTCCAAGGTCAAGGTTGCAATATTCAAGGTCATGGTCAAATGTGAAAGGTCTTGGTAGGAGGTGTCTATGTGTGAAATATCAAGGCTGTAGGTGTAAAATGATATGAAATATAGGCCAGGTTAATGTATCATAGAAGTAGGCCAAACACCAAGGTCAAGGTCACAAGGTCCAAGGTCATGGTCAAATGTGAAAGGTCTTGGTCGTAGGTGTCCATGTGTCAAATATCAAGGCTGTATGTGTAAAGTGACATGAAATATAGGCCAGGTTAATGTATCATAGAAGTAGGTCAAAGTCCAAGGTCAGGGTCACAAGGTCCAAGGTCATAGTCAAATGTGATAGGTCTTGGTTGGTGGTTTCCATGTGTCAAATATCAAGGCTGTATGTGTAAAAGGACATGATATATCGGCCAGGTTAAAGTTTTTAAAAAGTAGGTCAAACTCTAGGGTCAAGATCACAAGGTCCAAGGTCATGGTCAATTGTGAAAGGTCTTGGTAGGAGGTGTCCATGTGTGAAATATCAAGGCTGTATGTGTAATAGGTCATGAGATATGTGCCCGGTTTAATTTTTCTAAAGTAGGTCAAACTCCAAGGTCAAGGTCACAAGGTCCAAGGTCATGGTCAATTGTGAAAGGTCTTGGTTGGAGGTGTCCATGTGTGAAATATCAAGGCTGTATGTGTAATAGGTCATGAGATATATGCCCGGTTTAATTTTTTTTTTCAAAGTAGGTCAAACTCCAAGGTCAAGGTCACAAGGTCCAAGGTCATGGTCAAATGTAAACGATGTTGATAGGAGGTATCTATGTGTGAGATACCAAGCCTGTATGTGTACAAAGACATGAGATATAGGCAAGGTTAAGAATTAAGTGTAAATTCAACAAAGGGCAATTACTCCAAGAATTTCATCGGCAAGGTTATGGTTCCTGTGCACTGCACCTCTCCATAATGAAATCTATCAACCTGTAAAGTTTCATGATTCTACCTTACATACTTTTAGAGTTGTGCTCCAGACAAAAATCAAGTTATAAAATCAACAAAGGGCAATAACTCCAAAAATATGATCAGCAGAGTTACAATTCTTGTGCACTGCACCTCTCCATAATGAGATCTATCCACCTGTAAAGTTTCATGATTCTACCTTACATAGTTTTTGAGTTATGCTCCGGACAAGAATCAAGTTTGAAAATCAACAAAGGGCAATAACTCTAAAAATATAATCAGCAGAGTTACAGTTCTTGTGCACTGCACCTCTCCATAATGAGATCTATCCACCTGTAAAGTTTCATGATTCTACCAAACATACTTTTTTGAGTTATGCCCCGGACAAGAATCAAGGTTGAAAATCGACAAAGGGCAATAACTCCAAAAATTTGATTGGCAGAGTTACAGTTCTTGTGCATTGCACCTCTCCACAATAAGATCTATCCATCCTGTAAAGTTTCATGATTCTACCTTACATACTTTTTGAGTTATGCTCTGGACAAGAATCAAGTTATAAAATCAACAAAGGGCAATAACTCCAAAATTTTGATCGGCAGAGTTACGGTTCTTGTGCACTGCACTTCTCCACAATGAGATCTATCCACCTGTAAAGTTTCATGATTCTACCTTACATACTTTTTGAGTTATGCTCCGGACAAGAATCAAGTTATAAAATCAACAAAGGGCAATAACTAAAAAAATTGATCGGCAGAGTTACAGTTCTTGTGCACTGCACCTCTCCATAATGAGATCTATCCACCTGTAAAGTTTCATGATTCTATCTTTAAAACTTTTCGAGTTATGCTCCGGACAAGATTTGGTCTACGGACAGACCGACGGACCGACGGACCGACCTACCGACTGACCTACCGACTGACCTACCGACCGACCGACACTTGCAAAACAATATACCCCCTTTTTCTTCGAAAGGGGGCATAAAAATAATTATATTGAGACAATGCACTCATTTTCCATTGTTTACATGGGTACAACTTGTAAATGTGTGCCATAATAGCATGACTAGACTATACCCTATGGTGTTCTGCCAGATTTAACCCTTTCCCAAACAACAAAATTTTGGGGAGCTCCAAATTCAAAGATGTTGCAGACGACAATTAAAACTGAATGAAAATTTACATCTTTTGGTTTTTTTTTTGTGTAGAAAATATTGTGGGAAATGAAGAAATTGCTTGTCACAAGCAATTTCTTCATTTTCCACAATATTTTCCCATGCCTTTTCTTGTGAGGGAGTCAAAAGGTGTCAATGTGCAGTAATGGGTTAATGGGGGTTCAACTGACTTCATGCCATATAACATTTTTTCTTTCAGTTATTCCTTTCTTGAACAATGCCCGAGGTGCATTTGAAATAGCTAGATTTTTAAGCCACTCCATAACCAACCTTTTGACTACCTATAACGATGGAAATTTCCGTCACATGATCTCTATGTATACCATACATGACGTCTTTTTCCATTGCAACAGCTATACTACACATAAAGAACACTGGTATATCGCGAGGCTATATGATAAGAATATGCTTTGCATGCACAATGTTGGCAGTGATTGCCTTCTTTTCAGTGTATGTGACATGACATTTGCCTTCTGCCAAAACAGTGCTAGGTAAATTATTACCCGTTCAAATTTGCCTATGGTATATAAGGGAACATTTCCCATGGTAGTCAAAAGGTTAAAGATAAATGGAGTGGAGGAAGAGGAAATAATAATTTTATAGTTTATCACAAAATGACATGATTCTTTAACTCAAATATTAAAGCACAACATCCAGTGACCCACAAAACATGCTTCAACACATAACAACACCTGATTAATGTACTGCATGGGCTCTCTTTGTTCACAAGAAAATGTTTTTGGACATAAAATTGACTGGAAACTTTCTTCGAATGTATTGTTGATACAACACTTTCAGGTGTGGAGAGCAATACAGCTGTTCTTACTTCTTTACAGAAATACCATCAATTTTCAATCTGAGCGGGAAATGGTGATTCAAGTTTATTTAACCCTTTCTTAAAAAAGTCCTGGTTTTGATGTCCCTTATAGAATAGACATTGGAAAATATTGAGGCAAAAGAAGAAAATGCTGATACTCAGCATTTTCTCCTGGTTTAGTAACAAACATTTTTGTCTTCTACAGCAGCTTTTAAATTGGACCACCCTAAAAGTTTGTTGTTTGGGAAAGGGTTAAATAACTATAATGCCCACTTACGCCGGTATTGCAGGTCCACCACTGGGAGCTCCAGGGGCCGGGCGACTGGGTATATTGGGTGCGGGTCTGTTAGGTATCGAGGGCATGGCTGGGTTACTGGCACCACCAGGTCTGTTGGGTAACGGTGGTGGGGGAGCCCGACCTGGCTTAGGTGACGACGGACGACTGAAACAATGAAAAGACAAGTTTAAAGGAATGCATTGTGACATTGAAATTTTGAGTGCATAATATATCAAAGATTATTTTATTTGATATAGCGATAGTTGGAGGTCAAAACCGCATAACTTCAGTTATTCATCCTGGTCCAACATAGAAGATACTGACATAAAGTGTAATTATTGAATGTATGACAGCCCTTCCACTTATAGTTGAAAACTTTTGTAGCCTGAGGAAAAACCATACCGTTTTTCAAAAGAGACACATGAATGAGTCTATCATTATAGCTTTTCTTCAAAAACCTCATAACTGCAGCTTGTTTTAAGCTGCAATTACAAGGTTTTTGGCGAAGAGTGGAATAATTTTTCCAATCATTACCTACTTTGTGAGGTAGATAACCTTACACAGAAGTGTAAATATAAACTTACGCTGGGAACGCTCCGTTCGCCTGACCTCCACTATTCTCTACGGCCAGCCAATCATTATCTACGGGCGGGGGTACGGGGGTGGATACGGTGGATACGGACACATCCCCGATGATCTGTAGCGCCTCCTTGGTGGCGTGGTACATGCGCAGTAACTCCTCTCTCCGCATCGTCTCCTCTGCTGACTCTTCCATCATGGTGGCCTGGTCACAGCTCGAGTACAGGTGAGCCAGTAACTCTGCCCCAATAAACTCTTTAATCTACAACACAACCATAAAAATGAGTTTACCTTTTGCAAAATGACAACTAGACCAGGGCTAGAATTTCCCTAAAAAATTGACTCGCAATATTTTGCTAGTGGCTTTTGAAACCACTAGCAAAAAGGCAAATTCACTCGCAATTTGGTTTTCATTTTAAAAAGTAAAAGCTTAATATGGTGTATACAGTTGCTCGTTTAAAGGACATGTCTAAAACTAGTACAGTTAGTCAATATTTGGAAGTTGTTTTGTAAGCTTTTTCAGGCCGCATTGATAAATCTTGTGGGTGGGATATTTTTCCCACTAGCCAAAAAATTCTAGTGTCAGATAAAATCACTAGCAATATTTAATTTCAACCAGCAAATTGCCAGTATGCTAGTGGAAATTCGAGCCCTGTAGACAGCCCTGGCGGTCTGGAAGCGCTCCACAGGCCTGACTGTTTGTCTTGTTGAATGCAATTTCAAAGGTTCAGGTTGCGCAAACAAGCAAATGCATTACCAAGCTGAAAATTACAAGCAAGTAAAATCGTATGGTCAGTAAGATTCTGAGAAAGTTCTGTATTGATTAGTTAATTCTAATGGCTGTAAAAGTGAAAATAAAGCCGAAAATGGCATTTTTTTTTTCAATTTCAAGGGCACATAACTCATGATATAAAACTCAGATCAAGCTGAAAATTATGCCAAGGCAAGATCTTATAGTCAACAACATTCTGTCCTTGTTTTGTCTTGATTAGTCGATATTTGTAGTTGCTAGAGTGAAAACAATGTCAAAATAGAGCTGAAAATGGCAATTTTGTCAATTTCAAGGGCACATAACTCATGATATAAAATTCAGATCAAGCTAAAAATTACACTAAGGCAAGATCTGATCGTCACCAACATTCTGCACAAGTTTTGTCCTGATAATTGTAGTTGCTAGAGTGAAAACAAAGTCAAAATTGAGCCAAAAATATCAATTTTGTCAATTTCAAGGGCACATAATTCATGATGTAAAATTCAGATCAAGCTGAAAATTAAAACAAGGCAAGATCTCATTGTCTGCATCATTTTGTCCAAGTTTTGTCTTGATTGGTCACTATTTGTAGTTGCTAGAGTGAAAACAGTCAAAATATAGCCCAAAATGGCAATTTTGTCAATTTCAAGGGCACATAACTCATGATGTAAAATTCAAATCAAGCTGAAAATTATACCTGCGGGCAAGATCATATAATGACCATCATTCTGTCAAAGTTTTGTTTTGATTGTTCAATATTTGTAGATTTTAGAGTTAAAATAAAGTCAAAACGAGCTAATTTTGTCATTCAAAGGCAGATAACTCACGTTATTCTGAGTCAATCCAAATTCTTTGAAGGAATCTGAGAATGGGTCACCCAATGATCATTACTATTAAGTTTGATTGAAATCCATCCGGCAGTTTCTGAGAAGAAGATTTTTAAAGAAAAAGTTTACGGACGGACGCACGCACGACGGACACACCGCCATGACAATAGCTCACTGGCCTGACGGCCAGTGGAGCTAAAAATTTAATGTTCTCCTAATTGAAAGCAACTGCAGATGACAAAATGGATGTTTATAAAGATATGACTTGTCTACAATGTACTATAGCATTGAAAATATTAAGGCAAAAGGAGAAAATGCTGATTTTCAGCATTTTCTCATTTTGTCTGAATGTTTTCCCAAGCCTATTTTCTCATGGATGTCAAAACCTGATCTTGTTTGGGAAAGGGTAACCAGTAATGTAAATATGCTCAAATAAATACATGAATCCCTAAATGAAAGAATGATTGTTGTTATTTCTAATGCCTATTTCCTTTATTCCTTTCCCACACATTGATGCTTTTGAACGCCCCTCAAAATAAAGGCTTTGGAAAACATTGAGGAAAATGAAGAAATTGCTTGTAACAAGCAATTTCTTCATTTCCCACAATGTTCTGTACATAAAAAGACCAAAAAAATGTTCAATTTCATACACTTGAAATTGTCGTCTGCAATATCTTTGAATTTGGATCATCCTAAAATTTTGTCGTTTGGTAATGGGTTAAATGCACAGCAAGCATGGTGTTGAAGCTGACGATATTGTGTAAATGACTGACAACAGTTAAAATACAGAGTGTCCAAAAAAAACGGAACCCATTTTTGAAAGTACATTTCTCATGTATCAGGCAATATTTCTCCACAACATTTACATATGTAATAGCAACGACAGTTTTCTATTAGCAGTTAAAATTTGGTTGAAAAATAATGAATAGTTTTGAAAATATTGACATAAAAATGAATATACCCGGAAAACCATTTTAACACGATATCGATCTTTTCGTTTTGCAGCGCGCGCCTATACTCATTGAATAAATTGACGCTATACAATTAGTTGATATATTCAATACAATACAAATATGATTTTTAAAAATTGTATTCACAATAGTGCATTTTCATTTCATCTGTTTTGCTAATAAATAAACTGTTAATGCTGCGAGCTGCGATGTAACTAGACTGAATACAAACAAAATATCCAAGTGCATCACATACTCATGAATAATAATCATAGGCACTTATTTTATTTCTAACCAACATGCCGGTCACCGCTCAATTTAAAGTATTACAGGTTTCATTTAACCTGACACTGACCTTTATGCAAAACACAAATAACACAAAATTCACCAAAAAGAATTAAATCATAGTCCACAGAAATGTATACTATGCAAGAAAATTAAGGCTGGACTAATTTTAGGAAGCATACCAAGCTTGAAATTTATGAAAATAAAAGTTAAATCTGCGCCATGTGAAATGAATCACATAATAATTTGAAATTAATTCAAACAACCACCCTATGGACTCAATTTGGACCTACAGAACGTGTACATATTAAATTTTGAGAAAATCTGTACATATATGTACAACGGTACAGAATTCATTAGCTGGCCGTTAGTGCGCTTTCAAGATCAAACAAGACGCAAAAATCAATATCATGTCAGATCGGTTTTTTAGTGTCATTATTAATTTGCTTATAACTTTTGAACCGATGCATATTTTTAAGTGAGATTTGGAACACAAATGCAAAAATAATGTATCTTCAGTACTGCAAATTCAAAAATTAGATTTTTTGCTTACCCTTTCAAATATTTGACTTTGAATTAGGGTTCCATTTTTATTGGGACACTCTGTACTAACAAAACTAGTAAAATTTAACAGCTTTTTAAAGGTTCATACATTTCGTTATATCAATACCATTTATTTCTAGTCTACAGATATACGGCTACAGATCTGTCTTCCTCTTTGATCACAATTCATTTCAAAGCAAATGTCAAAACCCCTGCTTGTTTGGAAAAACATTAATTTTGAACTTGAATCAGACAGTAAATTATATGTATACTATATTTCCATAAACTGAAGGCAGAGATAAAGACAAAAGAAAATACATATAACTGGTAATTTCTCCTTTTCTCTAAATATTTTTTTATCTATAACAAAGTGCTGGTTCAAGTTATGATTATTATGCAATCTGAAACAAATTTCAACTTTATCTGTACATAGTTTTCTTGTCTTGTAAAGTGCAATGGCTTTTATAATTATTACATGTGCTTAACCCTTTCCCAAACAAAGCCTGGTTTTGGTGTGCCTTTTAGAATTAATTTGAGAAAACATTCAGGGAAAAGAAGAAATTGCTGATGATTATCAATTTCCCCTTTTCCCTCCATATCGTCTACACTATAATATACACATTCTATTCCTTTGATATCATCTACAATCTAAATGAGCTTTCATAGTGGGCCACCCTAGAAAGCACAGGTAAAAGTATCTACTGAAAACACGATGGAAAAATGACATTAGATAGATTAATGACAAGGTTGATTAGATGGAAATCCACTCGATTTTTCGGATAATTTTTTGAGCAATTGCAAGTAACTCAACTAAAAACTTAAACGTTTCTTTGAAGTTCATATTAATGACTTCACGTATGCGAAATTTCGTTGTCGCCGGCCTTATACTTTCGAAATGACAGGGAAAAATGCATAAAACAGTTTACAGGAGAAAGATGTGGTGACAATTTGTTTTTGTAAAACCGAATTTAAATGACGATTTCGCCGAAATATTCGCGATCATCACTAATAAATCAGCATTAATGGTAAGTACAATGTTTGTTTGTTTGTTTAGAAGCCTTAAATGTTTACCTTTTTCAGTAGGCATCTGTATTAATCGATATTGAAGAGCACAGTGCACAGTTTATTTTCCAAAGTCTTCCATCTTGCCTGGATTAGAGGTATCCGAATGATGTTTAGTGTCGCGATTTTTCATTGGCTAATTGAAACACACCTCCATTTTGTCATCGTGTCAAGTACACGGAGCCCCAAATATAATAACTATTTAAAGGGGCCGAGATCACCAAATGACCATTTTCCCCTTAAAATCACAATTTCAAATAAATTCAAAGGCAAACGTTTATGAAGATTTTATTATACTAAAAATTAGATAGATTTCAAATAATAAACCTACTTTTAGAATTATGTTACGTAAGTACAAAGAGAAAATTGATAGGTTGCACACTCCGTGGAATAAACCAATGAACCTATGACTCATCGATGTCATTGAAAAACGACCAATGAAATGCTTCCTTACAAAACGCTTCGGAATACTTCGATTGTCATCGATGAAGGTTCATGGCCTGTAAAAACGATTGACAACAATGTTGTGATAAAAATGCGTAGATACAGTCAGTAAAGCGTATTTGGTCAATGTAAGTGACTTGGTTCTGATGTGAAATGATTTAATTTACGTATCGCATTTGCGATTGAACGTTTTCTCTCCGTTTTTAAGTTTATTTTATCGATTTGAATACATTTTGAGAAATGAAATTGTCACCAGATCTTTCTCCTCCGGTATTTCCAATCTAATCAACCTTGTCATTAATCTATCTAATGTCATTTTTCCATCGTGTTTTCAGTAGATACTTTTACCTGTGCTAGAAAGCTGTTGTTTGGGAAAGGATCGAAATAGCCCATAATCCTTTAAAGTGTAGTTTAGTTCAGTCTTGGTCAACCTGCAACCAACAGACTACTTTTCTGATAAATAATTTAATATCGTCGGTGTAAATGCAAAACCTCGTATGTCGATTTTTGTGATTTTCGAAGTCAAATCTTGTGTGCCCAGTTAAGACTTTTCTTGTAGGTTTTGAGGTATTTTTACTGATAAGTATTATTGACAAATTATTTGTGAACTACATGTCCAAATTTAAAGTAAATCCTTTCAGTTTGGGAAAAGTTATTTCACTCTTTTCAGCCCCTTTAAAAATTTTCAAAAACAAGATACAAGGTTTTGCATTTACAACAACGATATACATAATTTAACATACAGCATAAACTTTTCCATGAATAGCATACAAAGAAAATTAACTAAGAAGTTGAAACTGAAAGCATATGTAGACAAACATATCCAACTGAAATATTTCCATGTTTAAGGAAACATTGAGTCAAAAGGAGTAAACTGCTGGCTTTTTTTCCCATTCAATGTTCTCAATTTATTTTATTAAAGGTTATAAAAGATGAACCTTGAACAGAAAAAAAAATATTTCAGGAACCCCCCCCCCCCCCAAAGAAAAAAAAAAAATATTTCAGGATCCAATAATGATATTTTTACATACTTGTAGGAAATATGTCACAAGATAAAGCTACAGATAAGAGGGGGTGGCTTCTCATAATGTAATATTTCACTTATTGTTTATCAAACATCATGTTTGAGATGATTATAATGAGTACCCTCAACATAGGGTTTGAATTCAAAATAACAAATTTAGAGTACCTTTACCCCCTTATCTGTTGCTCTGACAAAATATATAACATTCTGAGAATGAATACATGCAGAAAGATGTTGTGATGCTACATTATTTCACTAGATTTAACAAGAGCTGTCCGAAGACAGCGCGCTCGACTTTCTAAGTGCTTAGTATAAAGGGGGCATAACTCCAAATAGAGTGGTCCCAGGGTCATGGGCCCTGATAGTAAGGTAGAGTGTGTGATGGTGAATAAGTATTCCAAGTTTGGGTTGAATCCCTTTGATAGTATGGAAGTTATTGATGTTTGAAAAAACTTTAACCTTTGTTGCAACGCCAACGCCGACGCCGACGCCAACGCCAACGCCGACGCCTGGGTGACAGTAAAAGCTCTCATTTTCTTCGAAAAGTCGAGCTAAAAAGGGGGTTCAAAAATCTTCATTTAACTAAAGCATGCAAGTTACTTTAATTAATCATACATGTTTGGTAATGGCTAAAAAACCATGAAATAGCTCATTCTCAGATCAAAGCAACTCTATAGGCAAAAGAAAGATAAAGCAAAAATAATGTTAGTTCACAAACTAAATATGAATAAGCCATCCACATGAAAAAGGTCTAAATACAATATCGTGGTAATCAATTGGAAGTCAAATACAGTCAATCTTGTATTAAGAGACCACCCTGGGGGAATTCCAAAAACGGTCGCTTAACAAAACGGTCTCTGAATACAATGTCTAACTTTTCATGCGAGTTCTTCCTTCCACACAATGTTTATCCAACATTTCTACTTCTGGAAAAGAGGGCCTATTGAATAACGACCAAGGGTATGAAAGATCAATTTATTGTTAAGTTAAAGGAAATATGTCTTTGATTTAGGGAAGAATCGTTGATTTAGTCAACATGTGAAAAGAAATGAAAGAGTTAATGACATACAAGATATTATTTCACCATGTCTGGGTGATTAATTTCAGTTTCATTTTCCCGATTTTTGGTAAACATTACAGTTATTTCCCTTTGTTTATTTATTTCAAAGGTGACTTGATTTATTTTTGTTCATAAATTTAATCGAACAAAAATATTTTCACTTTACAGTTTCTTCTTCATATGGTTTAATAACGCATACTCGATCGGCCAGAGTTTATTATTACCAATAAGACGTGATCTCCCCGGGTTTTGCCATCCAATATTATTTTTAAATTCTAATCAAAGTATAAACAGATTATATGGGGAACATTATTCCAAATTAATTACGGTAATCCAGATTGCATAACAAACAAAAAGCAATCTGTCATTTCATTGGTTTTGATTGATTTCACAGGTGACTAAATTGCTGTTAATTAGCTATAATAGGGCAATTTCACCGCTTTCATAGCGATTACATACGTCTTGACACCTTTCCCAAATGATCAGTACTGTGGGACGGTCGCTTAAAATAACATTCCATTGTTTGAGGGCCCCAAAAATGCCGGTCGCTGGTCGCGTTAGGGGAAAAACGCTTAATGCAACAATTTAAAGAAGGAATTTCATCGGGAGGACCTGAGTGTGGTCGCTTCAAACAACAAGAGGCCCAGAGGGCCTTATCGGTCACCTGAATCAAATGAGCAGAAACAGTTAAGGAAAATGTTAAAAGTTAACTAATAGCGCCCCCCCCCCCCCCCCAGCACTACCATTTTTTGTCAGTCTTTTTTCTCTTGTACAAACTTATTTAAAGACTCAAATACCAAATGTGAATTCAATCCAACAATAGAACATTTCTTAATATGTACCCTATTTCCCCTCTTTTGGGGCCCCAAAGGGAGATAACTCCATGATTTGTAAAAATCTGAAGCGGCTTCCCAATGGGATGCTTCCTGCCAAGTTTGGTAGAAATCTGTCCAATGGTTCTCAAAAAGAAATAGAAAATGTTCAAAGTTAAGAAATAATGCGAACCCCTCCCATCACCCATCCCCAGCACGACCATTTATTGGCAGATTTTTTTCTCTTGTACAAACTTTGTAGTCCTCGCCCTAAAGACTTTAATTTCCAAATGTGTATCCAATGCAACAGCCGGTTCATGAGTAGAAGATTTTTTAAGATGTACCCTATTTACCCCCTTTTGGCCCTTTAAGGGACCCCAAAGGAAGATAACTCCATGATTTGTACAAAATCTGAAGTGGCTTTCTATTTTAAGATGCTTCCTGCCAAGTTTGGTTGAAATCTGTCCAATGGTTTTTAATAAGAAGTTGAAAATGTTAAGTTAACTAATAACACGACCCCCCCCCCATTTCCCATCCCCAGCACGGCCATTTCTGGACAGATTTTTTTCTCTTGTACAAACTTTGTTGTCCTTGCTCTAAAGACTCTAAATACCAAATGTGAATCCAATCCAACAGCCGGTTCATGAGAAGAAGATTTTTTAAGATGTACCCTATTTAACCCCTTTTAGGCCCCTAATGGGGCCCCAAAGGCAGATAACTCCATGATTCGTACAAATCTGAAGCGGCTTCCCATGGGGATGCTCCATGCCAATATTGGCTGTAATCCGTCCAATGGTTATCAAAAAGAAGTCGAAAATGTTAAGTTAACAAATAACGTGACCCCCCCCCTCCCATCTCCCCTCCCCAGCACGGCCATTTCCGGACAGATTTTTTTCTCTTGTACAAACTTTGTTGTCCTTGCCCTAAAGACTCTAAATACCAAATGTGAATCCAATCCAACAGCCGGTTCATGAGAAGAAGATTTTTAAAGATGTGCCCTATTTAACCCCTTTTAGGCCCCTTATGGGGCCCCAAAGGGAGATAACTTCATGATTCGTACAAATCTGAAGCGGCTTCCCATGGGGATGCTCCCTGCCAAGTTTGGTTGTAATCCGTCCAATGGTTCTCAAGAAGAAGTCGAAAATGCTAAAAGTTAACGCACGACGGACGACGCACGACGCACGACGCACGACGACAGACGAAACACGGTCGCAATAGGTCACCATGACCTTCGGTCAGGTGACCTAAAAAGTCGCTTAATGCACGTGGTTGCTTGAGCAAGATTGACTGTATACTTAAAAGTGAACTTGAAAAATTGAACAGACTTATGTTCTGTGTTAAGCAATTTTCAGTTACTGCAGTTACTGGTGCATCTAGCCAAATGTTCCTGGTATTTCTCCTACCAATACAAACACAACATCAAATCAGAGATGTCGATCAGCTGCTGTTTATCCCATGGTATTCATCCAACAAATGGATTCATCTATTAACTAGAACTGTCGCAAAGCGGACAAATACCCCCCACTAGCGCATTGTCACTGAAAAAGTGCTAAAGTTCAAAGTGGCATAACTCTGAAACTACTGCCTGGATCAAGATGAAAATTGCAGATGCACAACTTCATATGATAGGAAACAACCTGCTAAAATTTCAGCAAAATCGGTCAAAAACTGTGGGAGGAGAAGAGGACACAAAATTATGTCCACGGACGGACGGACGGACAGACGGACAGACAGACGGACAGACGGACGGACAGACGGACAACCTGAATCCAGTATACCCCCCCATAACTTTGTTGTGGGGGGTATAATGAGGGACAAGTGTTTTTCTTGTCCAATGTCAAGTATATTTTCCAAGTCCAGATTCCTAAATTGTTAGTCCGTGACATTATCCTCTTCCCACACAATTACAGTCACTCTTTTTGACTCTATACAAGATAAAGGCTTTGGAAAACATTGTGGAAAATGAAAATATTGCTTGTGACAAGCAATTTGTTCATTTTCCACAATATTTTCTACCCAAAAAGACAAAAAATGTAGATTTCTATTCTCTTAAAATAGTTACCTGCAACATATTTTAGTTTGGACAAATCTATTTTTTTACCATCCGGTAATGGGTAAATAATCAAAGCTTGACTGCAATATAATTGACAAAGCATACAAAACGTCATGACAGTGTATTTAGACCCTTTTCCTCAAACTTCAGCTCAGATAAGCCAACTATAACAATAATGAAACTCTGTAAATATAGGTTAGCAGTAACTACAACAATATGTGACACAAACCTATTATACGCCCACAACTTACATAATTTACTACGATTGCCATGATCGTTTTCGGGGTAAGGTCACGAGTCGTCTTATTGACAATTTTAATGTACGAGTCCACAAGATTACGAATTGTCTCGACTTGTCGTTCTAACTGCGGGTCCGTCGACGACAAGTCATCCTTATCCTGACCATGCAAAAACAGAAAGCATGATAAAAATTACATAAAAATACACATAAAAACATGCGACTAGACTTACATAGTTCACCACTATGTGCATAATGGTTTTGGGGACTAGATCGCGCTGTGTTTTTCCAACAATTTTGGAGTACGAGTCGACAAGGTTACGGATGGTTTCCACCTGCCGTTCTAGTTGGGGATCCATTGATCCAAGGTCATCCTTTGTCTAATGAAATAGATAAATATCAACATTATAAAATTGTTCGAAAAATCTGTCTGTAATTTGATGTCATTGATAATTTGTTACAAATAACAATAGCAATCAATTTGTCAGATTTGCAACAATGTTAAATAAATTTTGTTTCATAATTTAATCTTTATATACAAGTCATTTTTAGCTTACAATAATATGATATTAACAAATTACAGAGAGTATAAAAATAATTTATTTTTATTGGGACCAAACTAAATGTACAAGAGGACCATGATGGTCCTATATCGCTCACCTGAACCAAAATGATATGAGCAACACTTTTGTTCAATTCAATTAATATTATGACTTTAAGACTGAGAACGAACTTATGGTCAATAGCGTGTGAAAATCCAACTTATACAAGATCTTACGGTGCCCAACTGTGTCCAAATTTTGTCTTGATTGATAAATAATTGTAGATTCTAGGGTATAAACAATGTCGAAAGCAGCCGAAAAAGCAGGGCTTTTTTTTCAAATTCAAGGGCACATAACTCTTGACTTATTGATCAGATCAGACTGAAAATCGAACTCATCTAAGATCTTATGGTCCCAAACATTGTGTCCAAGTTTTGTCTTTATTAATTTCTAATTGTAGAGTCTAGAGTGTAAGACAGGTCGAAAACTGCCAAAAATGGCAATTCTATCAAATTCAAGGGCACATAACTCTCCACTTTCTGATCAGATCAGACTGAAAATCAAACTCATCCGAGATCTTATGTTCCCCAACATTGGGTCCAAGTTTTGTCTTGATTGATTGATAATTGTAGATTCTAGAGTGCAAACAAGGTCAAAAACAGCCGAAAATGGCAATTTTATCAAATTCAAGGGCACATTACTCTCGACTTTCTGGTAAGATCAGACTGAAAATCAGACCAATTCAAGATATTATGGTCTCCAACATTGTGTCCAAAATTTGTCTTGATTGATTAATAATTGTAGATTCTAGAGTGTTAACAAGGTCGAAAACAGTCAAAAACGCCAATTTTGTCAAGTTAAAGGGCACATAACTCTCGACTTTCTGATCAGATCAGACTGAAAATCGAACTCAGTCAAGATCTTATGGTCCCCAACATTGTGTCCAAATTTTGTCTTGATTGATTAATATTTGTAGATTCTCGAGTGTAAACAAGGTTGAAAACTGCCAAAAATGGCAATTTTGTCAAATTCAAGGGCACATAACTCTCGTCTTTCTGGTCAGATCAGACTGAAAATTTAACTCATCCGAGATCTTATGGTCTCCAACATTATGTCTAAGTTTTGTCTTGATTGATCAATAATTGTAGATGCTAGAGTGTTAACAAAGTCAAAACTAGCTATTTTTTACGTTCAAGGGCAAGTAACTCCAGACTTCCAAGTCCGATCAGGCCCATAATCGAACTCATCCTAGAACTTATGACCATACTTGCTTTGACCAAGTTTGATTAAGATTGGCCAACTTTTGTGGATGCTAGAGGGTTAACACCAAATTGTTGACAGACAAACAGACGGACGACGGACATTGAGTGACCACAATAGCTCACCTTGAGCACTTCGTGCTCAGGTGAGCTAAAAAACAAAACAAATCCTGCCCAAAGCAAAGACAAACATTTTGACCACCCTGATTAAAGAATCTTGGAATCACATTAAAGAAAAGACAAGAAATGCTGATAACCCGGGTTTCCTCAATTTGCCTTAATATTTTTGTCCTATCTTCATCAACATACATTTGTAGTCTGCAGTAGCTTTTGAATTTGGACCAGTCTTGCCATTTGGAAAGGTTTAATTACTCACTGATTCGCTGCTATCTTGAGACCTATCCGGGTAGACGCCAGCACGTAAAAATGACGCCTTCCAACTGTCCACTTCCTCCTGGCTCTCGGCGGACAACTCTAACTGCTTGTAGTCTTTATAAACATTCCTGATCATAGAAATAAGAAAGGGGGTTAATTTAACCCATTACCATACAATGACTCTTTTTGACTTCCTACAAGATAATGGCTTTGGAAAACATTGTGGACAATGAAGAAATTGCTTGTGACAAGCAATTTCTTCATTTCCCACAATATTTTAAAACATTTTGGACAATGAAGAAATTGCTTGTGACAAGCAATTTCTTCATTTCCCACAATATTTTCTACCATTAGAATAGACAATCTTTGCATCAAGACTTTTAAACAAGAGGCCCAAGAGGGCCTGAATCGCTCCACTGGCTAAAGTGGAAGAATTATCCACAGATTTCTTGTAAGCCTTACACAGCCAAATCTAGAAATTTGTGAATGAATTTTTAAAGAGAGACTCAAAGAACATTCTTGCAAAGTCTGGTTCAAATTGGCCTAATGGTTGATTTTTTAAAGAATTTTCTTATGATTTCTCTAAGTCTGATAAGCCCCTTTCTCCCTGCCACGACCACATTTTTTGACCAATGGAAAAAATTGTGAACAAATTTTAAAAAGAATGACTCAAGGCACATTCCTGCAAAGTTTGGTTCAATTGGGCACACGGGTTGATTTTTAAAGAATTTTCTTATGATTTCTTTAAGTCCGATAACCCCTTTCTCCCTGCCACGCCCACTTTTTTTACCAATGTAAAAATTTGTGAATAAATTTTGAAAAGAAAGACTCAAAGAACATTCCTACAAAGCCAGGATCAAATTGACCATATGGTTGATTTTTTAAAGAATTTTCTTATGATTTCTGTAAGTCTGATAAGCCCCTTTCTCCCTGCCACAGCAACATTTTTTGACAAATGTAAAAATTTGTGAACAAATTTTGAAAAGAATGACTCAAGGCACATTCCTGACAGGTTTGGCCCAATGGTTGATTTTTAAAGAATTTTCTTATGATTTCTGTAAGTCTGATAAGCCCCTTTCTCCATGCCACGGCCACATTTTTTGACAAATGTAAAAATTTATGAACAAATTTTGAACAGAATGACTCAAGGCACATTCCTGCCAGGTTTGGTTAAAATTGACCCAATAGTTGATTTTTAAAGAATTTTCTTATGATTTCTCTAAGTCTGATAAGCCCCTTTCTCCATGCCACGGCCACATTTTTTGACAAATGTAAAAATTTGTGAACAAATTTTGAACAGAATGACTCAAGGCACATTCCTGCCAGGTTTGGTTAAAATTGGCCCAATGGTTGATTTTTAAAGAATTTTCTTATGATTTCTCTAAGTCTGATAAGCCCCGCCCTGCCACGCCCACATTTTTTGACGAATCAAAAATTCGCGAACAAGTTTTGAAAAGGGTCTTTCAAGGAACATTCCTGCCAAGTTTGGTCAAAATTGGCCCACTGGTATAAGAGGAGAAGATGTTTAAAGAAAAAGTTAACGGACGCACGGACGGACGCACGACGGACACAACGCCATGACAATAGCTCGCTGGCCTTCGGCCAGTGGAGCTAAAAATGAAACAAAAGTGAAATGTCACTTTAAGTGGTAAAGCAAGCCTCATATTTTACTATTTTCACCTATTGCCTTTTGTCTATCCTATCTCAAACATTCAATTTGAAAAACCTAAAATTCCACCACTTTGGTAAACTTTGAAAGTTATTAATTTAATTTTCAACTGAAGCAAAAAAATCTGCCAATGATGGTTTGTTTGAGTATTAGTGAAACATACTGTTAAAAGAAATTCATCATGCTACTCTATATATACATGGATCAGCTAAGTATGAGTATTTGAGATTATCCCAGCCATAAGGCAGTGTTATAGCAAAATCTCTTAACCCATAACCCAACAACAAGATTTAAAGCTTAAAGAATTGAAGAAGTTGCAGACGACATTTTCAAGTTGATGAAATTTTAAAAATATTTCTATTTCCAGTTAGAAGACATTGCGAAAAATGAAGAAATTGCTTGACAAAAGCAATTTCTTCATTTTCCACGAAGTTTTCCAAAGCCTTTTTCTTCTAGGGTGTCAAAAGGTGTCAGTGTGTGTTAATGGGTTCAGTAATGAAACCCAACCTGATATATCCTGCATCAGCAGAAGAAGTTTTA
Source organism: Fragum sueziense (assembly GCA_963680895.1). Taxonomy (NCBI): domain Eukaryota; kingdom Metazoa; phylum Mollusca; class Bivalvia; order Cardiida; family Cardiidae; genus Fragum; species Fragum sueziense. The sequence continues at coordinate 26,897,656 of OY804605.1, forward strand.
ATTCTGACTAGTGATAAAATACAGCCATACATAAAAGAATAAAAGTCATCAAAGCCAAGAATGATAATTACTCAATATTTTTGTAACCTTCAATTTCAAAATACTTCTGAGATTCTTAATGATCCTGGCCAAATAAATGCTGTTACATTCATAATCAAAACGATTTAATGTTTAATTTATCATATCAACAAGGATACATATGAGCCTGGGTCTGAAAAAAGGTCCCATTAAGCATTTAACAACCAAGTTTCTAAATCAATGAAAGCCAAATTGGAGTCTGAATGGGATTCTCTCACAGTAACTACAGGTTATAAACTTGTTTTTTGGAACATGGTTATTGATCAGATTGCATGTAAACTGAGCTGATCTGGTGGAACAATGTTGTTCTCAAATACTACATGAATGGACCTTTTTTCCCAGATCCCGGTGTAACAGGGTAACGTGTCCCCCTGGGTAACGTGTCCCCGGGGACACGTTACCCAGGGGTAACGTGTCCCACCCCCTGGGTAACGTGTCCCCCCCCTTGGAAATTTTTTTCTTAATCGTATTGTGTATTTTCAATGCATATTTTGTTTCATAAGTATTAAATCTTTTAAAATAAGTTATTCTAAACATGAAATTTAAATATTTATTTTTTTTTTATTCTTTCACATTTCCAAAGAAGGAAAATATCTAATTGCATTGTAATTTTTTATTAAATCACTTTCTCCAAATATTTTTCAACTATCATTATTACCATTATTAATATTTTATGATAATACCAAAGTAAATTGCGCAGAAATAATGTGAAAATATTTTAAGAGGAGAGAGGGGGGGGGGGGGGGGGGGGGACATGTTACCCCTGGGTAACCTGTCCTCGGGGACACGTTACCCAGGCCTGGGTAACGTGTCCCCCCCTTTGATTTTTTTCCTTTTTAATTATAATGTATATTTTAATGCCTATTTAGTTTTATAATTATTGAATCTTTTAAAATAAGCTATTTTTAACAAAACATAAAAGAATTAAATTTTTTTCATTCTTTCACTTTTCAATGAGAGGTGGGACAGGCTACCCAGGCCTGAGTAATGTGTACCCCCCTTGGACTTTTTTCCTTTTTTATCATAATGTGTATTTCTATTTCATTATTAATATTTTGTGATAACACCAAAGGACATTGCGCGGAAATAATGTGAAAATTTTGAAAGAGGGGGAGGGGGGACACGTTACCCCTGGGTAACATGTCCCCGGGGACACGTTACCCAGGTCTGGGTAACGTGTCACCCCCTTTGATTTTTTTCCTTTTTAATTATAATGTATATTTTAATGCCTATTTAGTTTTATAATTATTGAATCTTTTAAAATAAGCTATTTCTAACAAAAAATAAAAGAACTTAATTTTTTCATTATTTCACTTTTCAATGAGAGGTGGGACAGGCTACCCAGGCCTGAGTAACGTGTACCCCCCTTGGATTTTTTTCCTTTTTAATCATAATGTGTATTTTTATATCATTATTAATATTTCGTGATAACACCAAAGGAAATTGCGCAGAAATAATGTGAAAAAAATTTAAGAGGGGGAGGGGGGACACGTTACCCCTGGGTAACATGTCCCCGGGGACATGTTACCCAGGCCTGGGTAACGTGTCCCCCCCCCCCCCCTTTGATGTTTTTCCTTTTTCATTATAATGTGTATTTTTAATGCCTATTTATTTTTCTAACTATTGAATCTTTTAAAATAAGCTATTTTTACCAAAAAATATAAGAATTTAATTTTTTTCATTCTTTCACTTTTCAATGAGAGGTGGGACAGGCTACCCAGGCCTGAGTAACATGTACCCCCCTTGGATTTTTTTCCTTTTTAATCATAATGTGTATTTTTATATCATTATTAATATTTCGTGATAACACCAAAGGAAATAGCGCAGAAATAATTTGAAAAAATTTTAAGAGGAAGAGGGGGGGGGACACATTACCCCTGGGTAACCTGTCCCCGGGGACACGTTACCCAGGCCTGGGTAACATGTCCCCCCCTTTGATATTTTTCCTTTTTAATTATAATGTATATTTTTAATGCCTATTTAGTTTTAAAATTATTGAATCTTTTAAAATAAGCTAAAATTGCACAGAAACAAGAGTGCCATGGTCACAATATACGCCGCCACTTATAAAACTTGAGACAAAAAAATGACATTGACAAGGATTTAAAAATATTCACACAAAAACCTGTAAAAAGTTGTGTTCACAAAAAGGTTTTTATAAATATCCAGTCAAAAACCTGAAAGGAATTGCGTTCACGAGGCTGAAGTATCAATAAGCCCCAGAGACTAAGATTGAAGGGGGCATAACTCAGGCAAAAATCAATGAGCCATAAAATCCTTACTTCATGCACATCTACCAATTAAGGTAATAACATCCACCAAGTTTCATTAGTATCCAGTCAGAATCTTAAAAGAAGTTGTGTTGACAAGGCTGCAATTTCAATAAGCCCCAGAGACTAAGTTTTTAGGGGGCATAACTGTGGCAAAAATCAATGAACCATAAAATCCTTCCTACATGCATATTTACTAATTGAGGTGATAACATTGACCAAGTGTCATTAATATCCAGCCATAAACTTAGGAGGAGTTGCGTTGACAAGGCTGCAATTTCAATAAGCCCCAGAGACTAAGTTTTAAGGGGCCATAATTGTGGCAAAAATCAATGAACCATAAAATCCTTCCTTCATGCACATCTACCAATTGAGGTGATAACATTGACCAATTGTCATTAAGATTTAGCCATAAACTTAGGAGGAGTTGCGTTGACAAGGCTGCAATTTCAATAAGCCCCAGAGACTAAGTTTTAAAGGGGCATAACTCTAGCAAAAATCAATGAACCATAAAATCCTTCCTTCATGCACATCTACCAATTGATGTAATAACATTGACCAAGTTTCATTAAGATCCAGCTAGAAACTTAGGAGGAGTTGCGTTGACAAGGCTGCAATTTCAATAAGCCCCAGAGACTAAGTTTTTAAGGGGC
>OY804605.1:26900856-27182945 GCA_963680895.1 Fragum sueziense
AAAGGGGGTACACGTTACTCTGGCCTGGGTAGCCTGTCCCACCTCTCATTGAAAAGTGAAATAATGAAAAAAAAAAAAGTTTTTTTTTTTGATAGAAATAGCTTATTTTAAAAGATTCAATAATTATAAAACTAAATAGGCATTAAAATATACATTATAATTAAAAAGGAAAAAAATCAAAGGGGGGGACACGTTACCCAGGCCTGGGTAACATGTCCCCGGGGACAGGTTACCCAGGCCTGGGTAACGTGTCCCCCCTCCCTCCTCTTAAAATTTTTTCACATTATTTCTGCGCAATTTCCTTTGGTGTTATCACAAAATATTAATAATGATATAAAAATACACATTATGATTAAAAAGGAAAAAATCCCAGGGGGGTACACATTACTCAGGCCTGGGTAGCCTGTCCCACCTCTCATTGAAAAGTGAAATAATGAAAAAAATTAAGTTCTTTTATTTTTTGTTAGAAATGGCTTATTTTAAAAGATTCAATAATTATAAAACTAAATAGGCATTAAAATATACATTATAATTAAAAAGGAAAAAAAATCAAAGGGGGGGACACGTTACCCAGGCCTGGGTAACATGTCCCCGGGGACAGGTTACCCAGGGGTAATGTGTCCCCCCCCCTCCTTCCTCTTAAAATTTTTTCACATTATTTCTGCGCAATTTCCTTTGGTGTTATCACAAAATATTAATAATGATATAAAAATACACATTATGATTAAAAAGGAAAAAATCCCAGGGGGGTACACATTACTCAGGCCTGGGTAGCCTGTCCCACCTCTCATTGAAAAGTGAAATAATGAAAAAAATTAAGTTCTTTTATTTTTTGTTAGAAATAGCTTATTTTAAAAGATTCAATAATTATAAAACTAAATAGGCATTAAAATATACATTATAATTAAAAAGGAAAAAAAATCAAAGGGGGGGGGGGGACACGTTACCCAGGCCTGGGTAACGTGTCCCCGGGGACAGGTTACCCAGGGGTAACGTGTCCCCCCCTCCCTCCTCTTAAAATTTTTTCACATTATTTCTGCGCAATTTCCTTTGGTATTATCACAAAATATTAATAATGGTAATAATAATAGTTGAAAAATATTTGGAGAAAGTGATTTAATAAAAAATTACAATGCAATTAGATATTTTCCTTCTTTGGAAATGTGAAAGAATAAAAAATAATTAAATATTTAAATTTCATGTTTAAAATAACTTATTTTAAAAGAATAAATAATTATGAAACAAAATATGCATTAAAAATACACAATAATGTTAAAAAAAAAATTCCAATGGGGGGGGACACGTTACCCAGGGGGTGGGACACGTTACCCAGGGGACACGTTACCCTGGGACACCGGCTCATATACACTGGCGCTCGATCCTATATTACTGAAATGTAGGTCATATGATACTATTGATAACATTGTATTGGGATCGAATGCCAGTGCTCATATAGTACAATTCACATTCATTTCAAATATTGAAAGGCAGATATTCTTTAGGAAAATTAATTTGATTTCAACGCATGTGGGAAAAGATTCTACAATATCATCATAGTAAATAATTCAGTAAATTAGCTCTTGTTTCAATGATAAACAGATACTATATCATAACACAGCATCATAGAATGCAGATCATAAATTAAACCTTTATACAATGAAGAATTAGTCAGAAAGTATACAGAAACAGTGTTGAAAAACAAAATCTGCGCTAACTTACCTATCACTATCAGGGGTGACATAAAAAATGTTTAGGATTATGACAAAGCAGTGATAACTACATACACAGCTGGGAATCACAAGACACAATATTGTTGATATTTTGAAATACGTCTTTTCACATATGACAGATTTATATCAGATTTGAAGCAGAGAAGGTTGGAAACACCAGGGATTTGCTGAATGCGAAAGACTATTTCAGAATCAGCTGATCACCGAAAACATATTTTTAAGCTCATTTCTTAAAGATCGACAACATCCAACTGAATTAGGGTGATTTACCACCTTCAATGTTTTAAACCGAATTCAAATTGGTAAAGTTTAAAAAAAAATATATAATGATTCCCCACCATGACAGTTTGTAACAGTGAAAATCCTACTCTTACAGGGTAGAGTTAGAAAGCTGTACTAGCTGATTAGTATAAAAGAGAAAAACAATGAAATCACACAGTTGCAGGCAAAGATACTAGTATTGACCCATTTAACATTTTTAAACACAAACACAGTATCATACTGAGTATCAATGTTTAAATCTCTTATTCAACCCTTTCCTGAGCAAGACCTGGTTCTGACATACATAGTAGAAATAGTACAAAAACATTACGAGAAAAGAACTTATTGCTGACAACAAGCAATTTTTCATTTTCCCTCATATCAATATTTCCTCTACAAAAACATACACATTTTCTACTTTGATATTAAGGACAGATCCTCCATTTATTTCCCACGGTAAGAATTTTTTTATTTTTTCTGTACTGATATTTAAATATATGAGAAGTAAAAAAATGACTTAAAAACTATAGGTCACCAAGCGAATTAAAAAGTTATTGAATTTCAAGGGAGACTACTCTTGTCTAAAATTGCAAAAATGAGGTGTCACTTAAATACCCACAAAAAGGTGTTCAAAATGACTAGGATTACATAAATAAGTCTTTATTGTGTTCAATATGTTTTATTCTGTCTAAATGAGTATCAATTTGGGAACATTTAGTGATGATTTTGAAATTTTTAGCAAAACATTCTTTCAAAAGTAGCTGAAATTGCTCTTTTTTCGCAACGTTTCTGATAATAAAAAATATTCCAGCGGTAAGATTTTTTTCTTTTTTGGTATAGACATAGTGCTTGGTCATACCTAGAAAAACAAAAAAAGAAAAATATATCAAACCAAGCGTTTTTCTTAGTTATAAGTAAAATTAAGTTTACTTTTTACAGCTCTGTCCGAAATTGTTTCACTATTTTTATCCATTTTCTTCCTTATTACCAGCTTTAGATAATAAAACGTGTCATCTTTTGTGTCCATCTGAAGCGGACTATCTCATAAAGACACCACGTTGCTTTTGTTGCTCCGTTTCCTATCGCTAACGCCACATTTTGAACGCGTAACAGAAAGCGAAATGTACCATCCGAGTACTATTACACTTTAATTGACCAAACAGAGAAAATTGAAATAACCGAAAAGGGTCTTGTCATTTATCAACCAAACATTAACAAAATGTAAGAAATACATTTGCTGAAAAAGGCCATTTACTGAAACAGCTTTATTTCGTTATTTAGGATATGCTCAGTAAGTTGCGCAGTAACAACTGGAGGATCTGTCCTTAAGTATTTTGTCTTCTGTAACACTTTTCGAACTGGAGCGGTCTGAAATGTTGTTGTTTAGGAAAGGATTAAATGCCTACATCATTCTGTTTTCAGATCACATCTAGAATCAAACAAAATCAACAGAAACGTTTGCTACAGAGTGACTTGTCAATGAAAAAGAGAATAACTTCAAAGGCAGATAATTTGGAAATACATAAAGATTTTGAAATATAAAATTTCAGGTGCTCCATGCTCTACTTGATACCCTAGATACACTGTCGCAAGTTCTAAATACATTTGATTCAAACTTTAGGAAGAGACCAGTTAACAGAAATTGGCAAACAGACATATGAAAGTAGCAGTAGACACAGGCAAATGGACAACCTAAACAGTAACACAGATGACCTTCCAGTTGTTATATATCTATAATGATGAATATTGCATGTGGCTGTCCGTATTTAAAAATTTCCCTCCATGATTTATTTAAGGAATGCAAAAACATGGTAGTGTTACAATAATTTATCAACATATTTGAAAAAGAGCAATAATCTTTTTTTATGTCAAACTTTTATGTTTGGGCAACTTTTAGTGTCCAAAACAACATAGAATTAGGACACAAACTACTATATAACTATGGTTTCATCCAAGACATGGTACCTGCATTGACAAGGCTTAGCAATGATTAGTTTTTATTCAAATGATGGTAATTGGTATAACCGAATTTTTCAAACTAGTATCTTTGCACTGTCAATACTTACCGAGTATCAGGATTAAATAATTTAAATGGATATTTTTTTGAGAAAATGCCACTTGTGTCGCTCTCTAATAATCGAAGACCGTCCAGCGGCAGCATAAACCTTTTTTCTTTCTCCTGTTAAAGAATTTACAGAAAGAAAAAAACACACAACATTAAACAAATGAACTTCTAACCAAGGGTGCTTTCCATCAACAAGTCTTAAATCTAATTATTATCATAAAATTACACAACAAGCAATCTGATTGGCCGGGACATACCTCCCGTCCAATCAGATTGCTTGTAATGTAATTTGGAATTAGGAAATAGATTTAGAATGTTGGTGAATATAGACCCAGGATATTTGACTGTACTTAACCTAAAGACACAAGAGCCGTCAGAGACGGACAATGCTCCCCGAATAAGGCATTGTCACAATAAATGTATGCCATGCAGAGCTAACATAAAGCTAACAAATGTTAAGCCCCCTTTTTGCATGACATAATTTTTATACCCAAATTTCACATAGTTTATTGTCAAGGGCATCTGATTTACTACTCAAATATGAAATTTCATCAAATTCTGACCATTAGACTAGGAGAAATTAGAGAAAAACTGTATTTGACCTTAAGTCCCCTTTTCCCATGACGAGGCCTCAAATCCAAAAACCGGGAAAAGTACATCGGCATTTTGTCATAGGAAGTTGACATGGTAAGTTTCATTTGATTTGGCCCGAGGGTTATAGAGAAATCACTTCGGACGGACGGACGGACGGACAGACGGACGGAATGACGGACGGACCGGACGGACGGACGGACAGACAAAGCGGCGACTATATGCTCTCCCTTCGGGGAGCATAAAAATACAGTACTGTAACAAAGGTCTACTTACCTTATTCAAACTAGAACTAACAATAACTCATGCAAATGTGTTTCATTATTGTCAAAACCATCTTATTTCTGACGATACTTCTTATTTTCTTATTTTTATCTTTTATTCCAAATAAAGAAGAAATAACATTATCAAAATTTTTCAAGAGGAAAATTTATATCCGCATGTATACTGCCAATATCAAGATGGTTTCACTATAACAAAAGTGAGTTGGAAAAGATATAAAGTGTGAAATTTGTTCTTAACTTAACTAGTAAATTAAATGGGCATGAAAATGATAGTCTGTTATGTTTATCAGAGTTGTAGTTACGACAATGAAACCTATGTTATCCTGTTTTTGTTTCATTACAATTAACCACCAAACATCAAAGAAAAGTCATTATGTTACGAATAAGGTGTCATGATCATACAATATTGCTTGGATTTATTTCTATTCAGAATCAGTGTAATGTGTAAAAGAAATATAACATTCAATTCTGTGGGACAAACTTTGGCAGACATTAATAGACATCACAACTACAATCTTCAAAACAGAGCAAGGGATTCAAAAGTAATAAGGAATTGAAAGAAATGGGACTAGATGCATATCCAAGTGTTTTAATAGATAGGTATGTGCAACTTTTGTATGTGCAAGAATGTATTTGAATTTGACTTTATTTAGTCGATCCATCCTTAGATATCAAACAATTTATGCTTCATTCATAATGGTCAGAGTTGCATAAGATGTTAAGAATTAAATGATGGATACAAAATGAAACATGATAACATTAAACAACAATCTGAAATTAAACTTGTTGAATGATGAATGGTATCTTTGGTATGTGTATTCAATAGGTCTAGATAGGGTTTTTTTTCAAATTCTATATTCCTATAATACAACAAATAGCACATCTATCAAAATTATTGAAAAACAGTCAACACTTGACAACAAGTATAAAAGAACATAGTTTCCCTAGTGCATGCACAGCATCCAATGGACAGATCTAATTTTTCTAATTAAGTTAAAATTTTTACTCTGACAAAACTTATCAAAGTTTTGACAATTCAAAAAGAATATGTCGAGGATGGTGCAGTGCAATGCAAACGGGTATGGGTAAAGTATTTACAACAGCATGGTGCATTATACTATAGGGACTGAAGCCAACTTTGAACAGAACAGAACGGAATAGAACAGAAAGATAACGGGTGATTGTAAAATACACATAGCCCACCTTGAGTCAGGATTGAATAAAGCAAACTTTTTTTTTTGCGTGATAAATCCCGTGTCTTGCATGTCACGTAAGTTTATATTGTCCAACGGTAGCATGTATTTCTTGTCCTTTTCCTGGGTTAAGTACAGAACATGTATTAATCAGTAGGAAAGATTTGTAATTTGTTTGTATATGGTCAACACAAAGTATTCCCTTCCCATAGCCACAGTTTTAGAGTGCAAAGACTTGTTTATTACATTATATTGTTTTCTGAATACTGTTTTCAGATTTTCTGCGTTTTTATCTTCTTTCTTCTTTCAAATTTAAAAACAATTGCAATTAAAACAGACAGTTTATAAAACACAATAAAATATAATGCTGCAATTCAGTCAATGTGTGTGTATCATTTTCAAAAAGCCATCCAAATGTATTTTTTCAGAATAAACATAATAGCACATATCAATCAATTTGTACTTATACATTTAGCCTCAAAAGATTTATTGCTTTGCCCATTGCATTGTCCATCAAAATGGAAAACTGAAAAGCATCTTTATTCAATCTGTATTCTGTGTAGTGTTAACTGGTGCTTACATCCCTCAACCAACTAAAGATAACAAAGCGCAATGAGTAAGCAACTCCCAGCAACTAAAATAGTCCCTCCATGCAAGTAATCTCCCTTGGTTTACTCATGCTTCATAAGGGAGGTAACTCTAATTGCACCCCTGGTACAAGCAACAGAAACTGATTACAACAGCGTTATTCAGAGCTGCAGATAATATGAGATGTAATAGCGCTTAAAATCACAGAACATTTCTTGAAATGGCTAAAAAGTCTATAATGCAAACACAACTAAAATATTCTCAAGAAATATCAAACTGCAAGGCTAGTTCATTTCTTTACAGAGAAAGTTAAAATTAGCCTTAAATTCTTTTAGGCCATCTAATTTAAGTCAATATATTTCTTACACACCAATATCTTTTTAATTCTAACTAATACAAGAAGCTTGTGGTAGAAGTATGCTCAAGCTACTCCAACATTATTCTGTCTCTATGTTATCTAGCCCATGTCCATTTAAAAATAACCAATTCTTAAATTTCAAAAGAGAGCTCATATGATTGAGTTTTGAATTGACATAATGAATTAATGAATTTAGATTAAACACTATATCACTCTTATATCTGCTGCTCTGTTTATTTGAAATGAAGGGTTTTCTCTCCGCCACATGGCATGCAAAGGTCACATGACCATGTTAGCCAATCAGCTAATGGTATGCAAATGTAGCATGATCAGGCTAGCCAATCGACCAGCATGTATGGGTCACATGATCACATTAGCCAATCAGCTAAGGGTAATGGCCTCCAAGTATACCAGTACCTATTCTCGGTATTGCAGAGAGCAAAGACGGGATGTCTTGAGAAAAATCCAGATTCTATGTCCTTCATAATGAGGTTGTCAAGAGGCAGGAGATATTTCTTATCCTTTTCCTGCAATCAATTAGGTGGACTTACTCTATGTAACATATATTGAACATATTAGCTTCTGCTTTGTGTATATCTAAGGTAGTATTTGACATTACAGGCAATGTTCAACTTCGATTTAGAGATCACATTTAAACAGACAGAAGGACAAAAGGAATGATAGAACAAATCCCTGATCAAGTAAAATGCAGTATGCCTTTGCAGCCAAGTAAGAAACCCTGCAAACATAACCTAGGATCTATCAAAATGATTAATATCAAAGACAAAGCTGTAACAGAAAGATATGAGTTCTTTAAACCAAGGAGGGATGTCTTCTTAAGTTCATTGAGATCTCTACAAGATTGGTTACCAAGAAAACATTTGCCGACTTTTTTTGTACTTTCAAGATGCATTAAATAATGACTTATTGTATAATTATCTCAAAAAGATATTAATTAAGCAACTTGAAACAAAATGTAGGTGTAAAAAAAGCTTGTCAAAATATCAATTTAAAGAACTCAAATCCCTATTATAATTAGTATCAATATGTTCAAGGTATCTATAACACAAACCCTTGCCATATGCCTCTTTTTTCAAAAGAATTTCGGACAAATTGAGACAAAGTTTAGACTCCAATGCAATTTAACACTTTCCAAAATGGCAAAAAGGATGGCTTAATATAAAGGCTACTGCAGACAACAAAATTGACATCAATGAAGGTGGCATTTGTGTACCATGTATCAGCATTTTCTTAGTTTGCCCCAATGTTTTCCCATACCTCTACATCTGGGGATGTCAAAACCAAGTCTTGTTTGGAAAAGGATTCAGCACACAGAGTAGACAACAGTAGGCCTGGTCACAGCACAGCTGTAGCCCAATTCTCATCTTATTATGTCATATGCCACAACAGAATGAATACACAGAGACACGACAAAGGGCTAATGTTTAAAACCCGTTTCAAACAGTTTTATTAAGCCATATCAAATGCATAACTTAAAAGCTGTCCTTAACCCTTTCCCAAACAACCTGCTTTTAATGACTACAGTTATTTAAGTTTTAGAAAACATTGTGAGGAAATATGAAAATGTTACTTTTTTTCCACAATATGTTCTGTCCTAACACTTGCAGATTTTCTTTTTTCAGTGCCTTTTTATGTTAATTTCATATCCCCTCTCAATTTGGACTTGTCTTAACCCTTTCCCAAACAAGACCTGGTTTTGACGTCCCTAGAAGAAAAGGCAAGGCTGGGAAAACATTGAGACAAAAGAAGAAACTACAGATAACCTGCAGTTTCTCCTTTTGTCTCAATATTTTCCATGCTAAATTGTACACAATTTTATCTTTTACAAGGTCCATTTGTCATCTAAAGCAGCTTTTGAAATTGAAATTTTGAAAATTTGCCGTTTGGGAAAGGGCTTAATGTGTTGTCTGGGAAAGAGTTATCAAGATAACAGACCTACAGATAAGAGGGGGTTATTATGGCTTTTCAAAATCCAAAATACCTTTCAATGTTTCAGAGCAATAGCATCTCCTTGAGACAATTCCAACTTGTCCCCACAACATAGTCTTTGAGTTTGAAATTTTTGAATGTATTTACCACCTCTTATCTGTTATTCTTAAAATAAGCGTGCTTCAGTGCAAAATACATAGCAAGATCTCAATCATCCTGAACAAAATAATTACTAGTTAACCCAATCCCAAAATACAAAACTTCTGCTACAATCATAAAGTTTCTGACTTTCTTTTTTAACATTTGAGCACAAAAAATATAATGTACAAATAAGAATATGCTGATTTTAAGCATTTTCTTCTTATATCTCCATGTTTTTCTTGCCATTTTCTTAATGGGAATCAATTCAATATCTTGTCTGGGACAGGGTTAAAACAACTCTTAAAATGGGGTATAGAAATTATTGTTTGAAAAGAACAAATTATAAATGCACAGAAAACATTAACATTGGTTATCAAGTATATAATTTTGGTCAGAGTAAAACTATTGTAACGGCATGATTTACAACAATTTCGCACTAACCCTTTACCTATTACCAGAAGGCAACATTTTAGACTTCCCCAAATTAAAAGATGTTAACAGACAACAATTTCAAGTGAATACAATTGTACAATTTAAGGTCTTTTTGATTAGAACAGTAAATACCGGTATGTTATTTTATTCCCACATAGTGACACCTTTTTTTATACGCCACAAGATAACAACATTAGAAAACATTGTTGAAATTGAAGAAATTGCATGTGACAAGCAATTTCTTCGTTTCCAACAAAGTATTCAACCCAAAAAAGACAAAAAAATGTAGAATTCAATTTCACTTAAAATTGCCGTCTTCCTCATTTTTGAGCTTGGATAAGTCTAAAATTTTGCCATCTCATGATCTGATAATGGCTTAATTGCAGCATAATTCGTTAAACATGATCAACTTTTCAACAAACAACAAAATTATAAACATGACTTTATCAAAGCTGCTGTAGATGACAAATTGGATGATGATACAACTTGATTCTAATGTACATTACAGTGCAGGAAATATGGAGAAAGAAGAAGCTGATAATCAGCATTTTGTTATTTTGTTGTTGTGTTTTTTAACCCTTTCCCAAACAACAAAAACTTACATTGATTCATTCTGAAAGCTGCTGAAGACGACAAAATGGATGTTACTTAAGTTCAAATTTGTGAGTAATATAGCTTAGAAAACATTGAGGCAAAAGAAGAAACTGCTGGTTATCAGCAGTTTCTTCTTTAGTCTCCATGTTTTCCCAAGCCTTTACTAATAGGGACATCAAAACAAGGTCTTGTTTGGGAAAGGGTTAAGTTTCTCCTGATAAAGACATCAAAACCAGGGCTTGTTTGGGAATGGGCTTGCCAAACGACAAAATCCAAACTTGCCTGTATTGGCATTAAGACCTTTATGGCATTTGTTTCCAAATAAGGCTGGGCTCTTTTTCTAGATTCTGGGGGCATATCACTGCTTTTCAACAAAAACCTCGTAACTGCAGCTTAAAACAAGATGCAGTTACGAGTTTTTTGTTGAACAGCAACATTATTTTTTACTTATATCGAACATACCTCCTCATCTTTGAACCAAGCTAAACTCTCGGCAGTCAAAACAAACCAGAACTCTTTAGACCCGCCCTTCATAAAGCTGATGTTATGAAGCGTCAACCAGCCTTTACGAATAACCTGCAATTACAGACAATAACCTGGAGTTACAGTCAGATTACACATTATCCACTTTTCATTTCTTTTTCCTAACTTGAGAAACAACCTTTTCCTTCATTGTCAATGGTTGAAAAGTGGCATTTACCCCTTCCCAAACAAGACCTGGTTTTGACGTCCCTAATAGAAAAGGTTTGGGAAAACATTGAAACAAAAGAAGAAACTGCTGATAACCAGCAGTTTCTCCTTTTGTCTCAATATTTTCTGTGCTATATTTTACACAAATCCTATCTTTAATAACATCTTATTTGTCATTTGTGACAGTTTTTGAAGTGGATCACCCTAAAATTTTGTCGTTTGGGAAAGGTTTAAACCAAGAAATCCAGATATTCTATATTCCATCTCTGGCAGTGTAAACTAATCTTTCAGTCTTTTTTGCCCACACATTCACTTTATGATACAATACTTGTAAAATATCAAATAACCAGAATCAAAAGGTTGTCAATGCATGCTTGACAATACTTATCCAACTATATTGCAATGACAATGTTTGAGATTCTTAGAGTCAAAAAGAGAATTGGTTAAATGTTTAAAGTGACATTTCACATTTATTTTCATAAATTTTACTTTTATTTTTATCTGAAAGAGCAAATTTTCTTAAGAAAATTCTGAAAATTTCAAACCAAAATATTAAACCATTTATGAGAAATATATTTATTGTGCTAAAATTAAACGAATTGTTGTGGACAACAGTTCAGATTTATATGGGATTTCTCATTTCTGTCTCAACTTTAAAGGGGTGGCTTATAAATAACAACTTCAAAAAACTGATAGCATTTCTACACATTAGAATTACCAATTTTTGCACCAAGACATACTCTAAAAAATGCAATCGGAATGTTATGTCCCTTTAATGCCACATTTATAAACTGTTTACTTATATTGCTATGGCAGATACACCTAGCCATGTGTTTCTAGTATTTCTCACACCGATACAAACGCATAATTTCCCAACATCAATCAACAGTAACAGATCCACCTACCTGGTTACCAACTTTCCTTTTTGTTGTATTATCTGACTTCTGTTGGGCACTGAAAATAAATTAAATGTACAAGTGAACAAAAGTTTGTTCTACAAAATGTTCATATTTTCCATAAAGTCTTGTTTGTCTTTCCATCGAAGATGACCATGACATCATCCATTTCAACTAATGTTGTTTCTATTTCCATAGCTACAATTTTGTTCGTGATAAAGTTATGAAAACATAAAATCCGAAAAGAATTATATTGGTGTATCAGACCAAGGAGCGACTTTAAGTAAGCATTAAGATTTTCAATAAAGACACCACAAATCTAAATGGAACTGTCCAAATTTCTCAAGAGATCAGCAATTTTTCATACTCCCCTCAAGGATATATCTTTCCTATCTACTATACACTTCCTGTTCTCAGTAATGATTGCTTGAACTTTCCCAACAACCTTAAATTTGGACCAGTATGTGAGTTGTATATCTACTAGTAATGTGAGTTGATCTTTACACGCTTCCTTCTCCCATATTCTAGTGTTATCTTGAAGTAATCTACATGTTTCCAAGTGTTTCTGAAGAGAATAATATGGGACTTGGTCAGACTGTGCGTATGCACAGGCTGATCAAGATCCATGTTGTTCTCAAAAGCCATGCAGCTTTGTTTGTTACAGCTTAACAGTTTTGCACTAACCCCCATACACTTACTTTGCAAATCCAATAAAGTCTTCATGGTTAGTGTTCATGTATGCAAGCTGTATATCTACGAGTAACATGAGTTGATCTTTACAAGACGCTTCTTTCTCCCTAACTCTAGTGTTTACAATACGCTCCGTCTCCTCACGAAGTCGGGGGTATCTGTTCATCTAAATATAGAAATTAAATAATTATATAATTCTTCATGTTTCTACAAAACACAGCTGATTGGAGTCATAATGTTCCTTAATCTTTCTCTATTGACTCAATGAAAGCATTGATCATCATGGTGTAATCATGCAACAAGAAGACCTGAAGGTCTTGAGTCGCTCCACAAGCCTGAGTTTCATGTAATATTTAATCCAAGTTTTGATTAGATTGTTCAATGCTTGTGTTTCATACAGCAAAAAGAAAGTTACAAAACAAGATTGTTCAAAATGTTTGGTTCTTGAAGCAAAGAAAGTAAAACTATATGATTGCCATTTGAGAAAGGGTAAAAGGAAATGGTATAACATTCCAGCTTAGGATGATACTAGCAATTAAAATTTTCCATCTTCCAAACAGATCTAAATTAACAGACCATTGATTACTCCAAAATAGTTCATATTTCTAAAAATAGATTTTGAGCTAAAAATAGATTTGGGGAAATCCCATATTCCAAAATTAATGCAAATGGTTGATGAAACCTGAATTTCTTGTCATATCAAGTCCAAGTTTTGACTAAATTTTTCAAAACTTGTTGCTCTTAAAGCAATTACAAAGTAACTAGAAAGCTGAAAACACATTCATATAAGATCAATTGGTTACCAAGCTTTGTCTTTATTAGAGTGAGTTTGGCTGTTAGAGTGAAAAAAGTCACAATTAGCAATTTTGTCAAATTGAAAGCCATATAACTGAGGATTTTATATTCCTATCTAGCTAAGAATCACACTAAAGCAATATCTTAACTTCACCTACATCTTGTTTCAGTTTTGACTTGATTGTTCAATGTTTGTGGGTGTAAAGTGTGTAAAATCAAAGTCGAAAACAGCAATTTTGTCAAATTCAAGGGCAGAAAAATCCTGATTTAAGATTCCTATGAAGCTGAAAACTACACACATGCAAGATCTTATGGCCAGTAAGATTACGTGAAAGTTTCGTGTTGATTAGTGGATATTTATGGTTGTTTGAGTAAAAATAATGTCAAAAATGGTAATTTTGCCAATTTCAAGGGCACATAACTGAAGACATAATATTCAGATCAAGCTGAAAATTGCACTCAGGCAAGAACTTATCAGCACCAACATTCTGACCAAGTTTTGTCTTGATTGATAAATATTTGTAGTGGCTAGAGTGAAAACAAGGTCAAAACAGCCATTTTTTTAATTCAAGGGCAGATAACTCCAGACTTTCTAGTTCAATCAGAATCAATTTTAGGAATCTGATAGAGGACCACCTAGGGATCATTCCTGTGAAGTTTGATCGAAATCCATCAAGTGGTTTCTGAGGAGAAGATTTTTAAAGAAAAAGTTGACGACCGGACGGACGGACGCACGCACGCAAGCACGACGGACACAGCGCCATGACAATAGCCCGCTGGCCTGAAGGCCAGTGGAGCTAAAAACGATTAACTAAGGACAAAATGGGCCAAAATTCAGCCAAAATTTTGTGGCCTGTAACCAACCACAAGGTATTTGTAATTTACCAAACCCTATGATAACAGATAAAATCAGCACTTCAGAGAAGAACAAGTCTTTTTGCATATTAAAATCTCTTAACAAACAGTTTTCACTGCATAAATTGACATCTGACATGCCCATAAAAACTAACCACAACCTTAAGAGAGAATCCGATGATCAACCATTTCCCAAACAGCCAAATTTTAGGGTGGTCAAATTTGGAAGCTGCTGCAGACGGTAAAAGACATGGGCTGACTTCGTTTGGCACTAATAGCTTGTGCGAACGGGAACTATCATTGGGAACCATCGCTGTTCTGTCTATTGAATTCCTCCTTGTTCTGAGTCAGCCAATCAAAACCTTTGTTTACCTCGACACTGATTGGTCCGCTGTTATCCGAGGAGTTCCGAATGACGTAATGGCCAGGCAACACTTTTTCCGGTGGTCGGACTATAGCTCGCGCCATTGCTGTTCGATTGGAGCTATAGCTACGGAAGTGACTTTAATAGCTCGCACTATCGGTGTTCGATTGGGCGATGGTCTGAATGATGGCGCGAGCTATTGCCAATCGAAGTCGGCCATGATGATAAAGTTATCATTTATGTGCGGTATAACCCAGAAAATATTGAAGCAATAGGAGAAAATGCAGATCATCAGCATTTTCTTCTGTTGCTTCAATGTTTTGACAAGCATTTTATATGTGGATGTCAAAACCCAGCCTTGTTTGGGAAAAGGTAAAAGTTAAATGCATGAAATATTTATATACCTTTTCACTACTTTTCCTGATAACACTGGTTAACTCCTGTATGACCATGTCACAACATTTCAGTGACGGTGCCCTTAACTTTTCTATCTGTTTTTTAACAATGGCCTCGAATGCCATGTCAGGTGTGAACAACCCACTCCTGATACCGTGAATATTCTTAATGGCGTAGCTAATCTCTCTGCGTAGTTCCTTCTCATCAAACTCCATCTGAAGACAGATATAAGGTTGTAATTTAAACATATTTTAACCCATTACCAAATGGCAGAATTTAAGATGGGTCCATATTCAAAGATGTTGCAGATAACTATTTCAGGTGAATGAAATTTTATGTGTTTGGACTTTCTGGATAGAAAATATTGTGGTTAATGAATAAACTGCATGTTTTTCCAAAATGTTCTCAAAAGCATTTATCTTGTAGAGCATGAAAAAGCACCAATAAAAGAGAATGGGTTAACCAATTATTAATCACTTTTAATAGCCTGTAAAAGGATAGTTTCAGAACACAGTGTGACAAGAGCATCGCTGAGTAGCGCATAATTCTATAAAATTCCAATTGAATCTGTAAGATATTGCTAAAGGGCTGATGGACAAACAGATGGACAGACAGACGACCAAGGCCATAACATAATATGACCCTTCGGGCCCATAAAAACAAAACAAGGAAATGCTATCTTCATAGTGAAAGAAATAGTTTGCCAAAATAAGCATTTTATTTTAAGGTATTTCATCAATCATTAGATACCAAACACTTCTTTCAACATGGGACATCATCCATGGCAACAGAAATTGACCAGGGATACCCTCATCAATTTCCGTTGCCAAGGTTGACGCCCGGAAATTGATGATAATATTATTTATGACATATTGATGCTTTCTTCCATTCATTTCTTAACAAAGCTAATCCTACCTTGACAAGCTCAAATGGGAACCTCTCATAGAAGATTCTGTTAATTTTGGCTCCCCCTGACAGCTCCTTCATGTTGATTTGATCCCCAGATCCTTCAATATTCTTCTCAAAGTCAACACCAAACTGCTGTACAAGTCTGAAATAGTCATCAAGAGGTCCTTAATCACTCACCTTAACTTACGTAGCGTGAAAACCCCAACGTTGTCAAGTTCTTATAATAGTAAACAATTGAGCGTCTTAATACTTTCACAAACACTAACGTTCAGATGCTCCTAAAAGATGTGTTTGTGAAACACAAATGTCCCCTGTATTCAGATGGAAAGTCATCATGTTCCACACACAGACAAACCTTCAAGATTGTCCTGAACCCCATCCAAAGCAATGTCTGGTTTTGACCTCCCTTATAGACAAAGTTTGATAAATAGCATTCTCTCCTTTCCCTAAACATTTTCTTTATCATAACATACAGATATTATATTCTAATGAATGTGCCTTTTGTCTTCTGTAGCAACTTGTAAATTGAGGCAAACTAAAATAGATTTAAGAAAGGGTTAAAGCATAAAGAATTTGGCCTCTGGAAAGTAAATATAGCCAAGTGATTAGAGGCAAAAGAGCTTACAACAAAGTTGAACTAACTATTTCAAAATTGGTCAATTAACCCTGATTGTGTTGATCCTGGAATTTTAAGTCCCTTTGCCTAACAGAATAGAGTACAATAAACCTGCACATATGGGCAACCTGGTCTTACTGTATTCTACCAGCCTTAAAAATTCAGCATGTAAAGGTTTGAAGGGTTCAAATTAAACAAACCACAACATGCTCAGGGGCTGACCTGACATACATTATTCTACCCTACAATTTGTTTGGTTAAGTCAGAATGCTACCTACGTCATCATAGCCTTTGTTTTCCTGGCTGGGTCGTCTGGTCTGAAGTTTTTGAATTCTTCTACATCCTTTTCCATAGATATTAACTGTGTTTGTAGTCTGTTACGGAGGGCAGGTAGCGTCTCTCTTATATGATTTGTAAGTTGTTGGTTCAAAATTCTCTGAAATGATATACAGGTAACAAGAGGCCCAGAGGGCCTTATCGGTCACCTGAATCAAATGAGCAGAAACAGTTAAGGAAAATGTTAAAAGTTAACTAATAGCGCAGCCCCCCAGCACCACCATTTCTTGACAGTCTTTTTTCTCTCGTACAAACTTATTTAAAGACTCAAATACCAAATGTGAATTCAATCCACCAATAGAACATTTCTTAATATGTACCCTATTTACCCCCTTTTGGCCCCTTTTGGGGCCCGAAAGGGAGATAACTCCATGATTTGTAAAAATCTGAAGCGGCTTCCCATTGGGATGCTTCCTGGCAAGTTTGGTAGAAATCTGTCCAAAGGTTCTCAAGAAGAAGTAGAAAATGTTCAAAGTTAAGTAATAACGCCAAAACCTACCATCCCCCCTCCCCAGCAGGGCCATTTATTGACGGATTTTTTTCTCTTGTACAAACTTTGTAGTCCTTGCCCTAAATACTTTAACTTCCAAATGTGTATCCAAGGCAACAGCCGGTTTTTCCTACAACATTTAATTCTATGATACACAAAAACCAGGATATGTTTGGGAAAGGGTTGAAGGCTATTAGAACAAAGTTACCAGCTCAGTTTTAGTTTATGTGACAACATTTGCACTCTAGTATTAACTAGTTCATGAGTAGAAGATTTGTTAAGATGTACCCTATTTAACCCCTTTTTGGCCCTTTATGGCACCCCAAAGGGAGATAACTGCATGATTTGTACAAATCTGAAGCGGCTTCCTATTAGGATGCTACCTGCCAAGTTTGGTTGAAATCCGTCAAATGGTTCTTAATAAGAAGTCGAAAATGTTAAGTTAACTGATAACGCGACCCCCCTCCCATCCCCCATCCCAAGCACGGCCATTAAATTCTGGACGGATTTTTTTCTCTTGTACAAACTTTGTTGTCCTTGCCCTAAAGACTCTAAATACCAAATGTGAATCCAATCCAACAGCCGGTTCATGAGAAGAAGATTTTTTAAGATGTACCCTATTTAACCCCTTTTAGGCCCCTTATGGGGCCCCAAAGGGAGATAACTCCATGATTCGTACAAATCTGAAGCGGCTTCCCATGGGGATGCTCCCTGCCAAGTTTGGTTGTAATCCGTCCAGTGGTTCTCAAGAAGAAGTTGAAAATGTTAAGTTATATAATAATGCGACCCCCCCTCCCATCCCCCCTCCCCAGCACGGCCATTTCTGGACGGATTTTTTTCTCTTGTACAAACTTTGTTGTCCTTGCCCTAAAAACTCTAAATACCAAATGTGAATCCAATCCAACAGCCGGTTTATGAGAAGAAGATTTTTTAAGATGTACCCTATTTAACCCCTTTTAGGCCCCTTATGGGCCCCAAAGGGAGATAACTCCATGATTCGTACAAATCTGAAGCGGCTTCCCATGGGGATGCTCCCTGCCAAGCTTGGTTGTAATCCGTCCAATGGTTCTCAAGAAGAAGTTGAAAATGTTAAGTTATATAATAACGCGACCCCCCCCCCCCCTCCCATCCCCCCCTCCCCAGCACGGCCATTTCTGGACGGATTTTTTTCTCTTGTACAAACTTTGTTGTCCTTGCCCTAAAGACTCTAAATACCAAATGTGAATCCAATCCAACAGCCGGTTCATGAGAAGAAGATTTTTTAAGATGTATCCAATTTAACCTCTTTTAGGCCCCTTATGGGGCCCCAAAGGGAGATAACTCCATGATTTGTACAAAGCACGGCCATTTCTGGACGGATTTTTTTCTCTTGTACAAACTTTGTTGTCCTTGCCCTAAAGACTCTAAATACCAAATGTGAATCCAATCCAACAGCCGGTTCATGAGAAGAAGATTTTTTAAGATGTACCCTATTTAACCCCTTTTAGGCCCCTTATGGGCCCCAAAGGGAGATAACTCCATGATTCGTACAAATCTGAAGCGGCTTCCCATGGGGAAGCTCCCTGCCAAGCTTGGTTGTAATCCGTCCAATGGTTCTCAAGAAGAAGTTGAAAATGTTAAGTTATATAATAACGCGACCCCCCCCCTCCCATCCCCCCTCCCCAGCACGGCCATTTCTAGACAGATTTTTTTCTCTTGTACAAACTTTGTTGTCCTTGCCCTAAAGACTCTAAATACCAAATGTGAATCCAATCCAACAGCCGGTTCATGAGAAGAAGATTTTTTAAGATGTACCCAATTTAACCCCTTTTAGGCCCCTTATGGGGCCCCAAAGGGAGATAACTCCATGATTTGTACAAATCTGAAGCGGCTTCCCATGGGGATGCTCCCTGCCAAGTTTGGTTGTAATCCGTCCAATGGTTCTCAAGAAGAAGTCGAAAATGTTAAAAGTTAACGCACGACGGACGACGGACGACGGACGACGGACGACGCACGACGACAGACAAAACACGGTCGCAATAGGTCACCATGACCTTCGGTCAGGTGACCTAAAAACAGTTAACAATACCATAGACAGTAACAGATGAAATTGTTTGGGGGTAAATAGAAATCTAGATTATGCAAAGTAGATGATAATAATACCACAGAACTAAGAACACCAGAGCAGAATTCAAGAGCTGCATATGCTATATATTAACATGACAACATAGCTTTCTGTGATTGATTGATAAATGATATTTCTTACATCCATCTATCTTCTGATATTGCCGACGCTCTTGCAAGCGCATCTTACAACATTAACATAAGTTAACTTTTATGTCCCTTCAAAAAGACAAATATACAAAATTTATTCCATTGCAGGTTTTCAAAGATTACTAGTTGTGACATAATTAGTGTAGCTTTCACCCATTATCAGAAAGCAAAACTTAAGATTTGTCCAAAATCATATGTTGTAGATAAAATCAAGAGAATGAAACTTTACATTTTTTTTTGTCTTTCGAAGTAGAAAACACAGTGGGAAATGAAGATATTACTTTTCACTAGCAATTTCTTAATTTTCCACAATGTTTTCTAAAGGGCACTTAAGGGCACTTTCTAAAGCATCATTAAGTGGGATTAGATTAAAAGCTTTCAATTGAAACAGAAATCCTGGAAAACATTTAAAATCTATGACATTTTGATAATGATCATGTCCCAACATTACCTGTAAGAAAGGTGTGCCCATCCTGTCTGCCATATGTCTATATGAGGGATGACTTAAGAAGTATTTTCTCTCTGACGCCAGCGCAGCTCGAATATCTTTACGCCCCTCAATGTCCTTTTGGCTTCTGTTTACAACACCAATATAACCTGGATAATATGGAGAAACAAGTGAATCAAAATTTTGTATCATTTCCACACACCAGCTTTTTAACTTGTTAAAATTGAAAGCTATTGTAACAATTTATGATGATAAAAATAACAGATTAAGCCATTGAAAATTATGTCTACAAGGTACGGAAAAGCTAAAACCTTCCACCTTACACAATGTTTCAAATGCCATCATTTACCTTTTCCATAACAAGACCTAGTTTTGACGCCCCTATTAGAAAAGCTTTGGGAAAACATTGAGACAAAAGAAGAAACTGCTGATAACCAGCAGTTTCTCCTTTTGCCTCAATATTTTCTTAGCTATATTTACTCAAATCCACCAATGAATATCGTTCATTTTGTTGCCTGCAGAAGCTTTTGAAATGGATCATCCTAAAATTTTGTTGTTTGGGAAAGGGTTAACAAAGATACTAACAGCTCTTCTTTCGGAATCAGGTTTAAATTGAGCATAATTTATCCTCATGTTCTATAAGCCTCGGAGATTGACTTGCTACTACAATGCACCAGCAAAGAAGTTTGACTGGAGTAACTGTACATCACCTTTTAGAGTATTTCAGTCATATCTTCTCTGCTACAGCACCTTAGAATGGATTCTTGGTATTTCTCACACAAGCAGAGACATTACTAAAACAAAGTATTTTGGAATGAAAAGCCCAGAACAGTGTAATTATACACAATTACCTCTCCTTAAAGGTAGAAGTCTGTTTTCTAGAATATCTCTAGCATCTGTCCCATCATCCATCAAATCTAACTTTGTCACCACACCTATCGTCCGCAAACCTGCAGGGGAGATAAAACATGTATGGGTAACAAGCACTTGGCCAACAAACACCCTGGCTCATAGGAGGCTTTCATTATAGACAAATTCATGTTGTCTGAAATTTCAACCTTTTTCAGCCAATAAAATTTTAAATGGGTAGATCTATGAATTCAAGGTTAATAAAATGATAGTCTCAAAGACATGCTATTGTTACTTTGTATTGTAATCTAGACTGAATGTAATTGGATTTAATGACAAGCAGATTGTTCTTTAATTCTTAAAGAATCGGTACTATTCAAGTCTTACTCACCATGAGGATCCATCTATTAAGCTATTTAGAGAGTCTCAGAGTTTGCAAGATTGTTGTTAACTTGGGGAACATGAACAATAATTTATAAGATGATTAGAGAACATATGAAAAACCATAATTTTCGTTGAGCCTTCCAAATCTAGTTACAAAGTCTTGAAATCTAGTTACCATCTTTAACCCTTTCCCAAACAAGACCGGTTTTGACGTCCCTATTAGAAAAGGCTCGGGAAAACATTAAAACAAAAGAAGAAACTGCTGATAATCAGCACTTTCTCCTTTTGTCTCAATATTTTCTATGCCATATTTTATACAAATTCTATCTTTAATAACTTCCATTTCGTCATTTGTGGCAGTTTTTGAAGTGGATCACGCTAAAAATTTTGCCGTTTGGGAAAGGGTTAACAAATCTAAGGTAGTGTAACCCACCTTGAGGATCCACCTCTTTAGCTATTTTGAGAGCGTCAGAGTTAGCGAGATCTGTGTTAGCTGGACTGACGGCCAGGATCAGACAGCTGTCTTTACTGATAAACTCCATCAGCATGCCCCGGATCTGTGCTTCTATATCTGCAGGCTGATCTCCCACAGGGACTTTGGTCATACCTGGTAAATCTATCAGGGTCAGGTTTAATACTGAAATACAAGACGAAAATGATAATTAAAAGATTTGACTTGAGCAAAAGGCTTATAGAAGTCTTCATTGACTTCTTGCCTTTTTCTGATCAATGAGTTTCAGGCACACAGGCAGTATAGAATAACACATCGGACTGAAAATATGTGCAGATGTTATTCTTCACTGCCTGTCTAAAACACAAGTATCACCACAAGAAAAGAATGCACCACATGAAATTCATTGACAAATAGAGAGACAGGACACAAACTATGTACGCCATTCACAGAGGCATTATCCATAAGAAGACATCATAAACCATTTTCAATATCAAAATTTTTAATCTTTGAAGATGGATGTCAAAGCTGCTTGAATTCAATATAAAGAAATTCCACAAGGTTTCTAATTTTTGCTTTGATATGGAAGTAAGCTCTCACCATGTGGAGAGTAGACCCTCAGGTTAATTGGAATGTTGGAGATCCCCTTATTTGACCCCGTAACTCGATCTGTCTCTGCCTCAATCTCCTTACGAACTTGGTCAAAATCTGAAATTTTCTTCCCCTTCTGGTGTAAAAACTCTGCATATTCTGTAAAGGCATGAAATAGAGATACAGTCGACACTCGTTGTGTCGAAGTCGGAGGGGCCGTCAAAATATCTCGACATATCCGGAGTTCGACTCATCCGGTTTATGTTCAGTTTCGACTTGAATGACATTTGATCATTTTTGTTGCTCATCAAGAGAGTTCATTATTGAAATATAGTAGGAAAAGGAAATAAATTGCTCGAGACGAGCAATTTCTATCCTTTTCCTACTAAATTTCAATGGTCATATTTATTACGATTTTTTTTGTTTAAACTTTTTTATGTCCATTGGTGAGGACGGGGTTAGACTTTTACTTCGACTTAAGTGGAAATTCGACTTATCCGATGTCGACATAACGAGTGTCGACTGTATGTAATGATGAATGATCTTCAAACAGTCTTTATATCAACTTGGAATAGAATCTTTCCAAAACATTAATACTTTAAGCAGGTCCAAATCTAAAGGAGTTGCAGACAACAAAATTTAATCAATGCTAACTCATATAGAGATCTCTTTTCCCCACAACAAAATCTTAAGTAGGTCATGTATAAATGCAGCTGCAGAAAGCAAAACCGATGTTGATAAAGAAAAGAATTTTGTACAAAATATTTCACAGCAAATATTAAGGCAAAAGTATTAAGGAGAATATGCTGATTATCAGCATTTTCGTTCTTTGTTTTAATGTTTTCCCAAAATTTAGTTGATTAGGCACATCAAAAAGTGACATTGTTTGGGAAAGGATTAACCCATTACTGCACTGTGACGCCTTTTGACTCCCTCACAAGAAAAGGATGGGGAAAACAGTATGGAAAATGGAGAAATTGCTTGTGACAATCAATTTCTTCATTTCCCAAATTCCCACAATGTTTTCTACACTGAAAGACCCAAAATGTAAAATTTCAATCCACTTGAAATTGTCGTTTGCATCATCTTTGAATTTGGCACTTTTCAAAATTTTGCCAACTGGGTAATAGGTTGACCCTTTCCCAAACGATAAGATTTTAGGGTGTTCCGAATTGAAAAGATGCTGCAAACGACAAAATTAAGATTGAAAACCATTGGATTTTTGTAAAATATAGCATAGAAAATATTGAGGCAAAAGAAGAAACTGCTGTTTATCAGCAGTTTCTTCTTTTGCTTCAATGTTTTCCCAAGTCTATCCTATAAGGGACGTCAAAACCAGTTCTTGTTTGGGAAAGGGTTAAGAGATATGTGATAGAATACTGACTGTGATTCCTATCTACCCCAAAAAACTTATTTCACCAGATATGAAGATAAAAATATATCTCAGAAACAGATCAGAGGGCATAAAGGCATTCTGAATTTATTCCAAATTCACACCCTACATTGTGAATACTCATTGGAACCATCTAAATGAGAAAATTACAACCAGTACCCTATCTTATTCCAACCAGTACCCTATCTTTTGGGTTTGATAAACATCAAATGAAATTTTACATTTTGATAACTCATTACCCCCTGTTTTTAACCCTTTCCAAAACAAGACCTGGACACACCTAATAGAAAAGACTTGAGAACATTGAGGCAAAAGAAGAAAGTGATGGTAGCACTTTCTCATTTTGCCTCAATATTTTCTGTGTAATAACATGCACAATTTCTACTTATAACACCAATTATTTGTCGCTTTCAACTACTTTCAAATTGGACCACCCTAAAATTACATTGTTTGGGAAAGGGTAAAGCTCCGATATATCTTCCTCTTTTGTGATTTATACATAATGCATATAAACTATCAATTAATTTTAGATGTAATGATTAACATCACTATACAATTTACATCCTGTTTATATTTGAGAAATATACAGCAAAACTACTGTCAGTGACAATTAATTATCCATAAATAGACAGCTTGCTTGCTTTTTGCCTAAACGCTCGCCCAATATGTTAAGTGGAAAATCGTGGTGATTGTCGTCCAACACCCTACATTGTGAATACTCATTGGAACCATCTAAATGAAGTATATTTGTATCTTCATCCCCAGTCTGAATTCAAAAGTATTTCTTAAAACAAAATCAATGTAACCCAGTATGTCTTTGCATTGGAACAAGTGATCATGTGATGGTGATCAATATTTTTTTTTCTATGTTGTAAATGCCTTTCAAAGGATTCTTTGAAGATGTCAAAACCAAGGCTTGTTTGTGAATGATTTAATAAAGCAATATTCTCAACATGTAAAAGAAATGTAGTCACTTTAAAATTTCCTCTTTGCTTGCTTTTTGAAAACAACACAAGCCAAATATTTTGTTATCCGGTAAAAGGTTAACCCTTTCCCAAACAAGACCAGGTTTTGACGTCCCCAAGAGAAAGGGTTTGGGAAAACATTTAGACAAAAGAAGAAACTGCTGATAGCCAGCAGTTTCTCCTTTTGTCTCAATATTTTCTATGCCATATCTTACACAAATCCTATCCTTAATAAAATTCATTTTGTCATTTTAGGCAGTTTTTGAAGTGGATCACCCTAAAATTTTGCCGTTTGGGAAAGGGTTAAATGAGTGTTGATACTATATAATTAGTAGATGAAAGCTATCAATTTGAATATATTTCTAGCATCATTCCTAATTTGGTATTCAGATCTCAAACTGGATGAATGCTTAATTGAGTAACTGAAAACTTTACATGGCTTTTTTAGAGTGTAGCAACTTTCAGATTGCAGCATAGATCCTAATGAGACTGCAATTGATCAGCAGGGTAATCATCATTTGGAAACAGGGTTGACTGAAATCCTATAAGGGCCCTTTTTCAGATCCAAGCCAGGGTTGGCGCTGCCTATCGCCATTGTTGCCAAATGCGACAAAAAATTAAAAGTGGCGCAAGAATTTTTCATTTGGCGAAAATGCCTGGCGCCAACAAAATTCAAATGACCCCAAAAATTATCAAATGGCCCTAAATACATGATAAACAAATGGGTGATTTCAAAAAAAAAGAGGATAAAGTGTGACATTGGGTGTCAAAAATTAAAATTATTATTTGCTGATGTTTTCTGTAGAAATGTTTTGCTAATATGTCAAAATTTCAGAAAATATACATGGGAAGGTGAAGGACAAAGACTATTTCCTTTTTAATTTTGAATTTGTTCAAATCCATTGACTCACTTTTTAGGGATATCTGATTTTTCCTAGACATATTAAAGCTTGGAAAAGTTATATAATTGAGAGATTATTTGTCTTTTATGTTTCAAGCATACATAAAGCTACAATCCGATACAAAAATTTGCTACTTCTGCGAGATGTATCAAATTTTATGACAATTTGAAGAAGAGTTTTGCTCTGGTTTTTCATTTATCACTAATAAAAGTTTCTGTAAAAGATGCAATATGTTAGGAAAATAGCTGTAGTTCTATCTGATGTGACAATGAACACATAGCTATAGATTAGCCAAAAGCCGTTTTTCTACAAGTAGCCACAAGTAGTTTACATGGCATCAAAGAAACTGGAAAGTCTGTTTCACTGGGGACAAAAATATGAACAAAATTGTCTTTAAAAGCCTTCTTCTTTTTAGAAGCTGATATAATGTACATAAATTTTGTATGTATCATTGACAAGGCCTTGTAGATTAATAAATTCTGGTATACTCCCGTGGTCTGAAACAACCAACTGGCACATATTTCTAAGCTACACCTACATCTTTTATGTTAAGATACCGAAATAAATGGTAGAAGAATTCAATTTGATTCTTGTTTAGTTTGAATGTAAAGAATATTGTCCAAAGACTCAATTAAAGGTGTATACAAATTGAAATAGAAAAATATTCTGAAAAAATGTCACCAGATACAAATGCAGCTGAAACCGTTTCACTGGGGACATAAAATTGTTAGGCTCAGGATAAATAAGACTAGTTTGTTATTGTTCATAGTTCATTTTTTCTATAATTTCAAACATGGCAATTGCTTTTTAGATTTAATATCAATATATAAATACAATTTTGATGTCAGAAATTTAGAAAATGATGTCTTTGATATTTTACCTACACCATAGGGATATCAAGAAAAAATTCTTGTAAAATATTAGAAAATAACCTATCTTTACAACAAGTAATCAGAAGTAACCAGGCAACATCCTAAACTTACGATATTTTAACATTTAGACTGATATATTGTCATGCAGCAAAATTGCGTTTCACTGGGGACATTTGTTTTCGGATGACAGATACCAAATGCACATCCTCCTCTCATTTATTCTATTGCTGGTGATCTTTTTGGCACAAACTCTCTTGGAAAATAAATGAGACTGCACATTTGAAAAAGATGGGGAAAAATTATAAGCTGCCAAACACAAAATGTTTCACTGGGGACAATTTGGGGTACCTACAGATATAGCTCTAGAAGATCAAAGTGTAAAGACATGCAACAATAGTTTTATGCTTATTTTAATCTTATAATATCAAAATCATCAAATTAAATTAATCAACAGGTTGCAATTCTACAGAAATCAAATAAGACCAAAGTAAATTGAGAATCAAGTAAATTTTGACTAAATTTTCGTCAGCATGTTGTTTGTTATAAACCCAGAATGTATAGTCTAAATAAGGTAATATGCATCTGAAACCTTTAAGAAGATAAAGATTTTAAGTCAAAGTTTCCTTTAAATACTAAGATTCCATCACCAAATACCTACACTTTATGTAACAAGAGATGTTTGTAAAACATATATGCCCCCTCAAGGGCCTACATTTGATGTAGGTCAAAGTCCAAGGTCAAGTTAACAAGGTCCAAGGTCATGGTCAAATATGAAAGGTCTTGGTAGGAGGTGTCTATGTGTGAAACATTA
Organism: Fragum sueziense; assembly: GCA_963680895.1. NCBI lineage: Eukaryota > Metazoa > Mollusca > Bivalvia > Cardiida > Cardiidae > Fragum > Fragum sueziense. Next base: position 26,928,000 of record OY804605.1, read on the forward strand.
AAGCTGTATATGTAAAAGTAAAATGAAACATAGGCCAGGTTAAAGTTTTTAAAAGTAGGCCAAATGCCAAGGTCAAGGTCATGGTCAAATGTGAAAGGTCTTGGTTGGAGGTGTCCATGTGTGAAATATCAAGGCTGTAGGTGTAAAAGGACATGATATATATGCCTGGTTTCAGTCTTTTTAAAAGTAGGTCAAACTCCAAGGTCAAGGTTGCAATATTCAAGGTCATGGTCAAATGTGAAAGGTCTTGGTAGGAGGTGTATATGTATGAAATATCAAGGCTGTAGGTGTGATAGGACATAAGATAAAGGCTAGGTTAGATATTTCTAAAAGTAGGTCAAACTCCACGGTCAAGGTCCAAGGTCATGGTCAAAGTGAAATATCTTGGTTGGAAGTGACCATGTGTGAAATATCAAGGCTGTATATGTAAAATGACATGAAATATAGGCCAGGTTAATGTATTAGAAAAGTAGGTCAAACACCAAGGTCAAGGTCACAAGGTCCAAGGTCATGGTCAAATGTGAAAGGTCTTGGTCGTAGGTGTCCATGTGTCAAATATCAAGGCTGTATGTTTAAAAGGACATGATATATCGGCTAGGTTAAAGTTCTTTTTAAAGTAGGTCAAAGTCCAAGGTCAAGGTCACAAGGTCCAAGGTCATGGTCAAATGTGAAAGGTCTTGGTAAGATGTGTCCATGTGTGAAATACAAAGGCTGTATGTGTAATAGCACATAAGATATAGGCCTAGTTTATTTTTTTAAAAGTAGGTCAAACTCCAAGGTCAAGGTCACAAAGTCCAAGGTCATGGTCAATTGTGAAAGGTCTTGGTAAGATGTGTCCATGTGTGAAATATCAAGGCTGTATTTGTAAAAGGTCATGAGATATATGCCAGGTTTATTTTTTTTAAAGTAGGTCAAACTCCAAGGTCAAGGTCACAAGGTCCAAGGTCATGGTTAAATGTGAACGATGTTGATAGGAGGTATCTATGTGTGAGATATCAAGGCTGTATGTGTAAAAGGACACGAGATATAGGCAAGGTTAAGAATTAAGTGTAAAAATCAACAAAGGGCAATAACTCCAAGAATTTGATTGGCAGAGTTACGGTTCTTGTGCACTGCACCTCTCCATAATAAAATCTATTCACCTGTAAAGTTTCATGATTCTACCTTACATATTTTTTGAGTTGTGCTCCGGACAAGAATCAAGTTATAAAATCAACAAAGGGCAATAACTCACAAAAGTTGATCGGCAGAGTTACGGTTCTTGTGCACTGCACCTCTCAATAATGAGATCTATCCACCTGTAAAGTTTCATGATTCTACCTTACATACTTTTTGAGTTATGCACCGGACAATAATCAAGTTTGAAAATCAACAAAGGGCAATAACCCAAAAGATATGATCAGCAGAGTTACGGTTCTTGTGCACTGCACCTCTCCATAATGAGATCTATCCACCTGTAAAGTTTCATGATTCTACCTAACATAGTTTTTGAGTTATGCTCCGGACAAGAATCAAGTTATAAAATCAACAAAGGGCAATAACTCACACAAGTTGATCGGCAGAGTTACGGTTCTTGTGCACTGCACCTCTCCATAATGAGATCTATCCACCTGTAAAGTTTCATGATTGTACCTTACATACTTTTTGAGTTATGCTCCGGACAAGAATCAAGTTATAAAATCAACAAAGGGCAATAACTCAAAAAATTTGATCGGCAGAGTTACAGTTCTTGTGCACTGCACCTCTCCATAATGAGATTTATCCACCTATGAAGTTTCATGACTCTACCTTTAATACTTTTCGAGTTATGCTCCGGACAAGGTTTGGTCTACGGACAGACCGACCGACATACGGACCGACCGACCGACCTTCCGACCGACCGACCGACCTTCCGACCGACCGACCGACACTTGCAAAACAATATACCCCCATTTTCTTCGAAAGGGGGCATAATAACGGTCCTAATAATGATGTTATCAGAAAATGTCACACAAAAATCGTTTCACTAGGACCAATTTTAGCATCATTTTTGGTCATAAAATTTTTATTTATCAAGATATGTTCATGAAATTTTGTAGATATCTTAACACAAAGGCAACACTTATTTAAGGACAAAAAGTTCACCAAAAGCTTTTAAAATATTTTCTGTAGCTCACTTTGAAAAAAAATCCTCTTTATTTTTGAAACCACCCAAATACCAATAAGAATATACATAACCAGACTGCAAACATGGTTCGCACAGGTCTTGAAAAACCCTTGAATTTGACCTTAGCCTTATAAAACCCTTGAAAATGGATGTTAGCCTTGTAAAACCCTTAAAAAGCAAACCTGAGCCCTTAAAAACCCTTGAATTACATTTCTCTATGGTTTTCTACGTACATGTTAATCATTTTCACCTGTCTTTCAATATACATGGAAAACTGTTTTCATGCAATTGAAAAATTCATTTATAAAAAGACATAGATAGGAAAGGATTAACAATAACTGAATTGCTTGTCTGCGAAGAAATTACAAACAAAACAAGATGTGTTTGTGAAACACAAATGCCCCCGAAATGGCCATTTTTCGAAAATGTTAAGTTTTCGTGGAGTAAAGGGTTGATAAGGGTTAATGGATGACCTTGAGGCAGGTCAAATTGCATGGAACAGATAGATATTGTTGAAAGGAAGTTGCATACCAAATTTGAGCTTTGTATGTCAAATAGTTTTGGAGAAATGGCAAAGGTTAAGTTTTCAGGTTAAGTTTTCGGACAGACGGACGGACGGACAGACAGACGGACAGATGGACAGACAGACAGACAGACAGACAGATGGACATGAGTAAAACAATATGCCCCCGATCTCTCGATACGGGGGCATAAAAATCAGTATGGGAAAGTGTGTGTTCAATAAAAGTTGGTTAACAGATCAAAGATATGAGAATTTAAGTTGGACAAACCGATGAATGAACCATGTTTGAGCTTAAATTATTGAATGTTAGTAGCCCTTGAATTTCAATGTTGAGTCCTTAAAAAAAACTTAAAAAACCCTTGAATTTTCTCATCAAAATTTTGTATGAACCATGGCAAAATATCAACAGCTATCGAGCGCTGTCACATTTGCCATTATAATCAAGCATCTTTATATCGCTGGTTACTCTAACAAGAGGACCATGATGGTCCTATATCGCTCACCTGAACCAAAATGATATGAGCAACACTTTTGTTCAATTCAATTAATATTTATGACTTTAAGACTGAGAACGAAATTATGGTCAATAACATGTGAAAATCCAACTTATACGAGATCTAATGGTGCCCAACTGTGAACATTACTGTCCAAGTTTTGTCTTGATCGATAAATAATTGTAGATTCTAGAGTATAAACAAGGTCGAATGCAGCCGCAAACAGCAGTTTTTTTCAAATTCAAGGGCACATAACTCTCGACTTCCTGATCAGATCAGACTGAAAATCTATCTCATCTGAGATCTTATGGTCCCGAACATTGTGTCCAAGTTTTATCTTTATTGATTGATAGTTGTAAATTCTAGAGTGTAAACAAGGTCGAAAACAGCCGACAATGGCAATTTTATCAAATTCAAGGGCACATAACTCTGGACTTTCTTGTCAGATCAGACTGAAAATCTAAATCATCCAAGATATTATGATCTCCAACATTGTGTCCAAAATTGGTTTTAATTGGTCAATAATTGTAGATTCTAGAGTGTAAACAAGGTCGAAAACAGTCAAAAACGGCAATTTTGTCAAATTCAAGGGCACATAACTATCGACTTTCTGATCAGATCAGACTGAAAATGAAACTCATCCGAGATCTTATGATCCCAAACATTGTGTCCAAGTGTTGTCTTCATTGATTAATAATTGTAGATTCTAAAATGTTAACAAGGTCGAAACAAGCCGAAAATGGCAATTTGATCAAATTCAAGGGCATGTAACTCTGGACTTTCTGTTCAGATCAGACTGAAAATCAAACTCATCTGAGATCTTATGGTCCCCAACATTGCGTCCAAGTTTTGTATTAATTGATTAATAATTAGAGATTCTAGAGTGTTAACAAGGTCGAAACCAGCTGAAAATGGCAATTTTGTCAAATTTAAGGGCATGTAACTCTGGACTTTCTGATCAAATTAGACTGAAAATTAAACTCACCAAAGATCTTATGGTCCAAAACATTGTGTTCCAATTTTGTCTTGATTTGTCAATAATTGTAGATTCTAGAGTGTAAACAAGGTTGAAAACTGCCGAAAATGGCAATTTTGTCGAATTCAAGGGCACATAACTCTTGTCTTTCTGATGAGATCAAACTGAAAATCGAACTCATGCAAGATCTTTTGTTCTCCAACATTATGTCAAAGTTTTGTCTTGGTTGATCAATAATTGTAGATGATAGAGTGTTAACAATGTCAAAACTAGCTATTTTTTACGTTCAAGGGCAAATAACTCTAGACTTCCAGGTCCGATCTGGCCCATAATCGAACTCATCCGAGAACTTATGACCATACTTGCTTTGACCAAGTTTGATCAAGATTGGTCAACTTTTGTGGATGCTAGAGTGTTAACACCAAATTGTTGACAGACAGACGGACGGACGGACGGACAGACGGACGGATGGACGGACGGACGGACAGACGGACGACGGACATTGAGTGACCACAATAGCTCACCTTGAGCACTTTGTGCTCAGGTGAGCTAAAAATGCTGTAACTACAGCTTATTCAAGTTAGTTCAAACTGTAGTTACAGCTTTATCGAACATTACCTACGATATATTATCTCGGCACGCGACACGACAAATAGCGATAACTGTTAAATTACCTTTAATTGCCATCGATATCCAAACACATTATGACATAACAAAGCGATGGGAAAAATCAATAAATACACAGTAGACAAGATTCGGGTAGTTTACTAGTGCCATGTGCAATAGAGCATAACACATTACATATAGTTTGTGTGTACTTTCGATATTGTTTTAACTTGATTGACAGGTCGAGTTGCTCCAGTTAATTCTTTACTTTACGAAAATTTCACTCGACATGGAGTTGTTCAGAGCCAAACTTGTAGCAAGCAATTGTTAAGATCGCAGTAGTTACGGCGGTTGCTGAAGTTTGATGTTTCGGATAAGTTAATTTGCGTAAAATTTGTGGAATTAACTAGACTTTTTTTTGTGCTTTTTATCGCGAGAATACGGATCCCGATAAAGTTAATTATTGGAAGACAATAAAGGCTAGCGAGCAAGGTCATGATTCCTACTTGAATCAAAATTTAATCGGTACCGGGTTAATCTTCTTTTCTCCTTTTCCAAACTGGTATTTTGTCATTGAATATGATTTTCCGACGTCAGGGAAAAGGGGGGGGGTGGTATGTGGCCCCTACTTTCATTGATTTGGCTCCAACTTTTGGAATTTGGCCCCAACTTTTAGAAATTGGCGAAAGTGATGGCGACAACTTTTTTAGAGCCAGGGTGAACCCTGCAAGCTCAACATAATTGTATCTGTAGTAGGTCCAGGATTTATTAGGGTTTTTTGCCATTTTCAACTGCTATGGTCATATTGCAGCAGCACCTTCCCATGGATTCCTGTCATTTCTCATACCAGTACTACCACAACACCCTAACTAAGCCTCCAGCTGCTCGCCCACATAGCTTAACGATATCAAACCATTGGTGGGTGACATTTTTGTCAGAAAGGATATATGCAGCGGGGTTGTCGTTTGACCCCCCATCCATTCTGGATGCGCCACTGTATGTTTCATAACAATCATTGAAAGAATGATTCAGCCTACCTGTATTTGAGTTGATAAGCTGTAACACTAATGGTCTTCTTGTGACTATACCACTACCTCTCGGTAAAAAATCTCTGAAAATACACATAGTAAAATTGTTAGCAACACCTTAGAGTTTGGACAAGCTGTTTGGGAAATGGCATTAATGAGAAGACAAATCTAGGACTGGTCCAAATTAAAGGGAATTCTAGACTACCAGATTAATTATGTATACTATGCTTACTTAACCCTTACCCAAACCAAAAAAATCCAGACCATTCAAAAACGGGGATACTGGAGGGTGTTTTTTTCTAAAGCGTATAATTTTCTTTAGGATCAGAAACTGGCTTAATTGGATAACCGTGACATATTGGACAAAAACGCTTGTGTAAGAAGATGTTCATTTTTCCCAATTTTGATTTGGGAAAGAGATCATCAATTTAACCCTTTCCCAAAAAAGACCTGGTTTTGAAGTCTCTGATAGAAAATCACTGGGAAAACATTGAGGCACAAGAAGATTTTCTCCTTTTGCCTAAATATTTTCTGGCCTAACTGACCACATATCATTTCTTTATCAACATCAACTTTGTCATATGCAGCTGCTTCCACATTGCATCACTCTAAATCTTTGTCATTTGGCTATCCTTGCATGACAGAGCACTAAAATGCTTTGGGCAAAAGGAAGTTTAAACATAATTTTATATGTAATATCACATGTCGCAATAATTACACAAAACTGAAGTACAAATTTAAACGAGTGGTTACCAAAAACACGCATTGCAAAATTGAATGTAAAATATCAGCTTTTCTTCAAATCCTAAATTGTAGGTACTGATCATGATTGTTAAAATGATATGATTGAAATGAGTACACACATCATAGGGTTTTTTATTTGAACAGATAAACAGACAAAAACAACGATGAAGCAATTTTTCTAAACAGCAATCCCTTCAATCTCTCATTTTATGATTTATCCATCCAAAGTATATACCCTACATAGTCTTGCGAAAAGGGTAGCAAGCATTATCAAAATGGTAGCTAGAACTTTGTTTTATAACTTTCATTGGTGGAAAATAAAGTCATCTTCCGACCACAAAAACTATGTTGTCATAAATCTTTGACAAACCAACATTAATCTGGCAAATAATTGGAAATGACAAGCCAATCAGTACAAAATATTGATCTATAAATCTGCCTGCCCAAGTCGGATCTCGTAATACAGACAAAAACATGGGAGACTTCTAAACATCTTGACAATAGAGCGCAAAACATGGCATAAAACCCTTTCCCAAATGAATTATCTGTGGTTTTGAACTTCATGGCCAACAGAGAATGCTTGAAAACATAGAGGGAAAAGAAAATACATATAACCATTTTTTTTTTCAGTTTAACTTAATATTTATTTTTCAGAAATGGAATATCATTCAGATTCAAATTTTATATCTATATCAATATTTTATCAATTAATGCATTTATAAAATATTTCAAATCTAATTTCATCTTAATATTTTATTTTTTCTAACATAAAAAAAATATTTGAAAATACTGCAGTAGCAAACATTAGATTATTTCCACAACTTTTCTTCTTTTCTCCATGTTTGTCTTAGTTTGCTCTGTTATAATGGGTTGGGAGAATCCCTGAATCATATGAATTATTACAATTCTAAAATAGGGCAATTTTTCTAGACAAGAAATCTCTGCCTTTCCCCTAGTATTCCTGAGCTACGATATCTATTATTGGCAAAACCGGCATTTATCTAAAGATCAAAGTCTGGTAGGCTAAAGTTCATAGTAAACATCCCAAACTAGGAAAAACCTATACCAAATCAATGATAACATCAACAAATCAGACTTAATCAAGTCATTTCTCATCTAAAGCCCTACATTGTGGGTACTCATTAGAATCGTCTCAACGAGCCGATTCTAATGAGTACCCATAATATAGGGTTTTAGCATTCACAAATGATGTTTTTTCATTTAATTCATCATTCCTTTTTGTAGCCTAGAGCATTGCCTTTAAACACTGAAGTTCAGTATAAGTATTGATCAGGACCCATACAAGCTCTGTAGCTCTTTTACTTTGTTCCAGAGAAATATATCTTAACCCTTGGCATAATGATGAATAATTATGGTCCTGAAATGTTTTGGGATATTTCTTCTATGACAGGAAGTATAGATACAGATCAGTCTGTACACAATAATGTGCAGTCTGATCTTGGTCACTATCTTCACTCCATTTTGCTAGAAATACTTTTTTTGCACCTTTTAACAAAGGTGGAAAACAAGTATTCAGATGAAAAGATGTATAAATTAACCCTTTCCCAAACAAGACCTGGTTTTGATGTCCCTAATAAACAAGAGGACCCTGAGGGCCCTAAATCGCTCACCTGAGTAATGTTTTAATAATGCCAAATAACTTTGCATATGTTACGCATTGTTGTCCCAGAGAAGAATTTGGCCATGTAGTTTAGGAGGACATGTTGTTTACAGAAATTGATCAGCTTTTATGACATTTCCCATTTTCTAATGCCACAGCAACAAGAGTTTTTCATAGATTTCAATTCTTTTAGCAATTTTTATAAGGGACCACCCAATGAACATTACTGCCATTAGTTTGGTTGATTTTGACCTAGAAGTTAAGGAGATGTCATTAAAAGAAGTTGTTGAGCTTTTGTGAAAATTCCCATTTTCCGATGCCACGGCAACCATAGTTTTCCATGGATTTCAATTCTTTTAGCAATTTTTATAAGGGACCACCCCAGGAACATCTCTGCCATGTTTGGTTGATTCTAACCCAGAATTTAAGGAGGAGATGTCATTTAAAGAAGTTGTTGAGCTTTTGTTAAATTTACCATTTTCCGATGCCACGGCAACCAGAGTTTTTCATGGATTTTAATTCTTTTAGCAATTTCTATAAGGGACCACCTAAGGAACATTTCTGCCAAGTTTGGTTGATTTTAACCCAGAAGTTAAGGAGGAGATGTCGTTTAAAGAAATAGTTGAATTTTTGTGAAATTTCCCATTTTCCGATGCCACGGCATCCAGAGTTTTTCATGGATTTCAATTCTTTTAGCAATATTTATAAGGGACTACCCAAGGAACATTTCTGCCAAGTTTGGTTGATTTTGACCCAGAAGTTAAGGAGAAGATGTTGTTTAAAGAAATTGATGAGCTTTTGTGAAATTTCCCATTTTCTGATGCCACGGCAACCAAAGTTTTTCATGGATTTCAATTCTTTTAGCAATATTTATAAGGGACCACCCAAGGAACATTTCTGCTAAGGAACATTTCTGCTAAGTTTGGTTGATTTTGACCCAGAAGTGAAGGAAGAGATGTCGTTTAAAGAAATTGTTGAGCTTTTGTGAAATTTCCCATTTTCCAATGCCACGGCAACCAGAGTTTTTCATGGATTCCAATTCTTTTAGCAATTTTTATAAGGGACCACCCAAGAAACATTTCTGCCAAGTTTGGTTGATTTTGACCCAGAGGTTAAGGAGGAGATGTCGTTTAAAGAAATTGTTCAGCTTTTGTGAAATTTCCCATTTTCCGATGCCACGGCAACCAGAGTTTTTCATGGATTTCAATTATTTTAGCAATTTTTAAAAGGGACCACCCAAGGAACATTTCTGTCAAGTTTGGTTGATTTTGACCCAGTAGTTTAGGAGGAGATGTCGTTTAAAGAAATTGTTGAGCTTTTGTGAAATTTCCCATTTTCTGATGCCATGGCAACCAGAGTTTTTCATGGATTCCCATTCTTTTAGCAATTTTTATAAGGGACTACCCAAGGAACATTTCTGCCAAGTTTGGTTGATTTTGACCCAGAAGTTAAGGAGGAGATGTTGTTTAAAGAAATTGTTGAGCTTTTGTGAAATTTCCCATTTTCCGATGCCACGGCAACCAGAGTTTTTCATGGATTTCAATTATTTTAGCAGTTTTTAAAAGGGACCACCCAAGGAACATTTCTGCCAAGTTTGGTTGATTTTGACCCAGTAGTTTAGGAGGAGATGTCATTTAAAGAAATTGTTGAGCTTTTGTGAAATTTCCCAGTTTCCAATGCCACGGCAACCAGAGTTTTTCATGGATTTCAATTATTTTAGCAATTTTTAAAATGGACCACCCAAGGAACATTTCTGCCAAGTTTGGTTGATTTTGACCCAGTAGTTTAGGAGGAGATGTTGTTTAAAGAAATTGTTGAGCTTTTGTGAAATTTCCCATTTTCTGATGCCACGGCAACCAGAGTTTTTCATGGATTTCAATTATTTTAGCAATTTTTATCAGGGACCACCCAAGGAACATTTCTGCCAAGTTTGGTTGATTTTGACCCAGTAGTTTAGGAGGAGATGTTGTTTAAAGAAATTGTTGACGCCGTGACGGACAGACGGACAGACGGACGCCGGACATTGATAGATCACAATACCTCACCTTGAGCACTTCGTGCTCAGGTGAGCTAAAAAGGCTTCGGAAAACATCAAAATGCTGATAAACAGCAGTTTCTCCTTTTGTCTCAATATTTTCTGTGCCATATTTTACACAAATCCTATCTTTGATAACATCCAACTTGATGTTATAGCGCGCTGGCTATGTTGTTGGTAGGGTTGACTAAAATTTAACTAAGGCGATCTCCCGGGATAAATAGGCTTTTAAAACTAAATAAAACTCGTAAGTCAATGTAAAACAATAAAATATTTAATATAACTCCTTTTCTCAAAATAGTCGTTCAAATAAATAATCCTAACCTTTTATTATTATCAATAAATGCGTTAACGACCGTCGTGGAGTTTGCTTCCGAAAAAATCAAAATTTGGGAGATGACAAATGGGGATTTGTCGGGGTATTTATAGTAAATGCCAGTGCATAAACTTTTCTGTGCGGTGCACAAGCTTTCGTGTGCGGTGAAAAATAGCGCACAGGAAATCCTGTGCGCTTTCTATAGTAAAATGCGCAAGATTTGTTGCGCGGTAAGAGCGCACAAAAAATGTGCGGTGCACAAGATTTTCGGTGCGCTTTTACGGCGTTCACCCGACTGACAAAAATACTGCTCAAACTCCGTAAACATGAATGAAAGTTCACTCGAAAATAATGAATTTAAGAAGAAAAATCCCTTAAATGGCGAATACGTACATTGGAATATTGAATTAAGTTTTATGACTAGATTTGACTTTTTAGTTGAAGGCTAGGCTTAGAACACCAAACGAACGCGGAATGACAAGTTTGACATTTCCCACAATGCACCATCAGTAAACATTCAAGATGGCCGCCGCTAGTGAAGCGGGGAGGGCATGCATGTGGATAAAACACTAAAATATAGGATTTAAAGCTTTGTCATAAGTTAAATACTACATCTTTTGTCAGTATGTATGTTAAGGAACTGAGCTAGAATACTCGTAACTCGCATCCCTAAAGCACTACTGCGTAATTCGCGATCTAAAGTGAGGTAGACAAAATCTCAAAACTAGGTCAATGTCAGCAACTGTCAAACGACTAGAAAACGAATAAATGCACTGCCTGTGCGTTAGAGATAATACTCGATGACTCGTGGTATCATAGTCTAAGGCACAAACAGTGACTGTAAATCATTATGGTAAAAGGAAAATTACTAAAATTGCTTGGATCAGTCGTCAAACTGCCAGTCCGCTAACCTGGCCCTTACATTGTCTTGTACAGATCTGCAGGGCATTCCCATGGGGATGCATCCTGCAAAGTTCAGTTAACCCTTTCCCAAACAACAACATTTTGGACTATTCCAATTTGAAAGCTGTTGCAGACGACAAAATGGATGTTAATAAAGATTGACATTTTGTGTGATATAGCCAAGAAAATATTGAGGCAAAAGGAGAAACTGCTGGTTATCAGCAGTTTCTTCTTTTGCCTCAATGTTTTCCCAAGTCTATTCAATTAGGGACGTCAAAACCAGGTCTTGTTTGGGAAAGGGTTGAAATCTGTTAAAAGATTCTTCAGAAGCCGAAAAAGTTAAAAGTTAACTAATGATGTAACACCACCAACATCCCCGAGCATAGCCATTTTTAAACAGATTTTTTTTCTTGTACAAACTTTGCCCTAGAGACTCTAACTAGAGTGAAAACAAGATCGAAAACAGCCGAAAATGGCAATTTTATCAAATTCAAGTGCACATAACTCTCGTCTTTCTGGTCAAATCAGACTGAAAGTCAAACTCATCTGAGATCTTATGGTCTCCAACATTGTGTCCAAGATTTGTCTTGATTGGTCAATAATTGTAGATTCTAGAGTGTAAACAAGGTTGAAAACAGTCAAAACCGGCAATTTTATCAAATTCAAGGGCACTTAACTCTTGACTTTCTGATCACATCAGACTGAAAATCACACTCATCCAAGATCTTATGCTCCCAACATTTTGTACAAGTTTTGTTTTAATTTATTAATAAAAAATTGTAGATTCTAGAGTGCAATCAAGGTCAAAAACAGCAAAAAATGGCAATTTTGCCAAATTCAAGGGCGCATAACTCTCATCTTTCTGGTCAGATCTGACTGAAAATCGAACTCATATGAGATCTTATGGTCCCCAACATTGTGTCCAAGTTTTGTCTTGATTGATATATAATTGTAGATTCTAGAGTGTAAACAAGGTTGAAAACAGCCGAAAACGGCAATTTTGTCAAATTCAAGGGCACATTACTCTTGACTTTCTGATCAGATCAGACTGAAAATCAATCTCATCCAAGATCTTATGCTCCCCAACATTTTGTCCAAGTTTTGTCTTGATTTATTAATAATTGTAGATTATAGAGTGTAAACAAGGTTGAAAACTCTTTCTGGTCAGATCAGACTGAAAATCGAAAGTCATCCAAGATCTTATGGTCTGCAACATTATGTCCAAGTTTTGTCTTGATTGATCAATAATTGTAGATGCTAGAGTGTAAACAAACTTAAAAACAGCATTTTTTGACATTCAAGGGCAGATAACTCAGCACTTACTGGTCCGATCAGGCCCATAATCGATCTTGTCCAAGAACTTATGATCCTACTTGTTTTAGCCAAGTTTGATCAAGATTGCCTAACTTTTGTGGATGCTAGAGACTAAGAGTGTAAACACCCCAAATGTTAACGGACGGACGGACGCCGGACAAAAAGTGACCACAATAACTCACCTCGAGCACTTCGTGCTCAGGTGAGCTAAAAAACCAAGTCCAATCCAACAGCTGGTTAGAAGATCTTTTAAGATGTACGCTATTTACCCCCATTTTGGCCCCTTATGGAGCCCTAGGGAGTGATAAATCCATGGTTCGTACAAATCTGAAGCAGCTCCCCATGGGGATGCTTCCTGCCAAGTTTGATTGAAATCTGTCAAATGGTTCTCAAAAGTCGAAAACATTAAAAGTTAACGCACGACGGACAACGCACAACCATGTAGGATTTAATGGAGTTTTACATCCCACTCAACTGCTAAGGTCATATGAAGACAATGCCTCAGTTTAAAGTCTCATCCGAAAGACTGGAGAAACGGGGATCAAATCTGCGACCCCTGTGTTACAAGTCCACTCCAGTGCGATACCACTGCACCAAATCCGCCTCTACGGCACATGACGAACAACGACGGATGAAACACGGTGGTATTAGGTCACCATGACCTTGGGTCAGGTGCCCTAAAAATGCTGATAATCAGCATTTTCTTCATTTGCCTGAATATTATATTCTCAGCTCCATTGTACAGGAATTTTATTTCAATTTACATAAAATTTCTCATCTACTGCACCTTTCCAGAGTTAAGTCAATACAAGGGCATTTATCGTCTGCAGTTCTTTTTTTACAATTTACAACTGTGACAATGTTTCAAGGTTAAATATGTATGACCTGTATGACATCCGCAAAAAAAAGGCATTGGAAAACCTTGAGACAATTGAAGAACAAGAGGGCCATTGGCCCTGAAGTGCTCACCTGAGATATTAGCTTTCTGTATTACAGTATATGATGTAGCTAGCCTCTTAATGCAATAATTATACTAAGATTTGAATTAGTTACCTATTTCAAGACCTCATGTGACCAATATTCAAACTCTTCAGAGATATAAAGGAAACAAAAAATCTGAGCATGTTCAGGACAATCTTTCTGAATCAAATTCAGGTTGATTGGGCAAAAATTGTGGCCTCTAGAGTGCACACAAGGTTATTCAAGATTTGACCCTGTGACCTAGTTTTTGACCCAAGATGACCCAATTTCAAAATTCTCTGAAATTTTATCAAAACAATCATTCTGGCTAATTTGCAGAGATTTCTTGTCTAGAAAATTGGGAAATTCTTACTTTTAAATTGGGAAAAAAGGAGCCATTTTCCAATTGGGAAGCCACCGAATTTCGGCCTCTGTTATAGAAGATAAGCCCTGGATGAACTCCTGCACGCGAATTCATGTGAAACACGAATAATTCATGTGAGTTGACAGGTATGATCGGGAAGCAAGTTTCTTCAACTTTTTTTTTTAATCCTTCTCGATTGTGCTTCCTAGAAATACACCAGTCGTCGTGCCAAATATGTGGGTCAATGAAAAGAACAACAACGGCTACCGGGGATCGAACTCGGAACCCTGCGGCTGCCGCGGATCCAGGATTTCTGTGAGGGGGGGTTCAAATCTACAAATAGGGGGGGTTCGTTTTCCTAGTATTACATAAATTTGACTGAATTTCTGCATGAAAATGAAATAATTATGCCCCCGATAGGGAGGCATCATAAATTTGACTTGTCCGTCCGTCCATCTGTCTGTCTGTCCGTCCGTCCGTCATTCCGTCCAAAAACTTTAACATTGGCCATAACTTCCTTATTACTTAACATATTCGCTTCATACTTTACCACAACATTCCTTGGTACATTACCTTTCTGTAGGCACATACTTTGGTGACATTGACCCCTGGATGACCTTGACCTTGAACATAGATTGGCCATAATTTAAAATCAAAGCGGTGTCGGGGGCATTGTCATCTTACAGTGACAGCTCTTGTTTGGCTATAGAGGGGAGGCGATTGAACCCCCTCTGGATCCGCCACTGGAACCTCTTAGTCGTAAGGGCAGCGCTCTACCTCTCGACTACGGACACCACATTTCATGGGTAAGGGACTAATCACAGTACCAGTACTTTAATTTTTTAAAAAACAATGTATGGGTCATTCTCTGAAAACGTTTTGTAATTGGACAGCATATTTGCGTATTTTCAAGTTTCAGAAAATCGCACATGTAATTAATGCATTGGATATATCAAACTGTGCACTTTGCAGTGTCCATGATTTGCAAACACTGAGACAATTTGAGAAATTAATGATGGTATTTGACAAGGTGAAAAAAATGTCTCTACCATCACAACAATATTCAGAGGTTATTTTAATGAAATGGCTGAAAAACAAACACTTTTTTATTGATCATATTGTAGAAATAGGTGATACTCAACAAACAAACATTTACAGGAACTCTTTCTTAGCTTTGCAATCATATGGGAATACAATCATGTACCCGAGTTAAAAATGGTCATAAACTTGATTGTGTTTTTTCTAAAATATCAGTTATCTGGGAATTTGTATTTGTACTTCAGACTTAAAAGGTACATTGAAAGTTCACCAAGCATGGAAGTATGCCTTTATTTTTATGAACATTGTAAAGTAACATATTATCATGAAAATTACGTAAAAATCGCTTGTTATGGTAAAGACATCATGTTATGGATGTGACGGTAGAGACCAAAATAGTATTTTTTTCATCATTAAGAAATATTTTCGTCTAACAGCGAATTGACAATTCGATATTTGTAAAATTGATATAGGTATAAGCTACTAACACCAGGTTTAAAAGGCATTTAATTATACCATGTCATCACCATCACGAAACGGTACAGACAATTTGTTACGGAGGAGACTGTGACAGTAGCAGACATTTAAACAAAACATGCATTTTTTGTGGATATTCAACAAATTTCAACACAAACTAGCAAATGAAATGGGAACGTGATGCCATAATCATCAATTGATTCGTACAAGTTTGATTGTAATACAATTCGCCTTCATTTTGATGACCGTTCGGTAAACTAAAGACTGTAAAAAAGGTACGTTTTCGGCTGACGACACTTGACCCTGAATTTTCACCAGCCACTGCCAATGAATTGCATGGCAAAAAGGAAGTTGATTCCGATTCAATGTGACAACACTCGGTGACGTAATTCAAAAACATGATGAATATGTATAGCCCATTTGATTTCTACACGATTTTCAGCATGTGACGGTTGAGAAAAGAAATTGAGGGACACTTTAGGTAAAAATTTAGGTGTTGAACAATTATAAACAAAAACTATTTTGAAGTTACCACAGGGTTTACAGAGCTTCAGATTGTTTCAGAGACCTGTGGGTCACAGGGCCCACCATGCAGGATTTTGAGGGGTCATTTTCCAAAACAATAAGCCACAATTAAGCGTTCATATCCAAACTTGGGGTTGGAGTTATTTACATATTTGCTGTGAAATCATCACTGTATTGTTGTTATTTCAGTGGGGGTCCCTTTCAGTGGATGCATATAAGCATTGTTAAAATTAAGAATACTAGCAATTTTACCCGTCTCGAAATTTGACCTTTGACCTCGATGACCTTGACCTATCCGGGGCTGACCTTTGACCTCGATGACCTTGACCTATCTGGGGCTGCACTCCACCTAATCCCATCCCGTAACCCGTAAAAACGATAAATTTGACCTTTGACCTCGATGACCTTGACCTTTCAAAAAATGAACCCCTCAAGCTAATATCCGGGGCCGCCCTCCACCTTCCCTCCAAGTTTGGTGAAGATCTGCCCAAGGACCTGGGAGAAGTAGGGGAACAAACAGACAAACGTTGCTCAAACGTATGATTTCACTTCATTTATTTATAGTTATTTATTTTGTGTGTGTTAATGATTTGAATTAACTTTTCCCTAACAATAAATTTTTTATAGTATACTAGTCCAAATTGAAATGAATTGCAGATAATGTAATCAATTGTTGTCCATGATTTTTTTTAATATCAGTGAGTGGTAGTACTGCTAGACATATCCAGTGTTCTGGCGAGGTAGAAAAAAGTATGGAACAAATGTCTCATGCCTACTCAAAAGTTGGGGACATTTTGGACAAACTAGGGGACACATTTTAAATCCAAAATAACAACTTTAATTAAACTCCTGTGCACCAAAATTAATCCAAGATATCTGCATATACATTGTAATGGTCCCAATTCGGCGATGTTTTCTTGAGACACTCAGCTAACAAAGCTTGTCCGAGGAAAATAAGTTGTCCCGATTTAATTTTGGTGATCATACAGGCATGATAAATTTACAAAGCAGACGATAGATCCTGTCTTTCGTCAACGGGATTTTCTGCCGCCGACAGCCCAGGCATGGGTTTATTTATCTGGTTTGAATTTTCAAGAATCGAATTTCACTGTGCCTTTAAAGATGTACTGAAATAATTCAGGATATTCTTAGTTTTCTTCATTTTATCTGGTGGAAAAGAATCTGATGACGGCATTTTTAGATTCTGCAAATACAGGTGTATTCGTTTTTAAGTAAATATTGATGTTCAGTCAATGATTCAGTAATTTTATCGCTTTGATAATGATAGACGCAAATAAATATTTAATTGTTTTAAATTCTTAACATGTATGTGTATTTTTTATTATCAATCTAAAAATCAGTTTCGGTTAAATGAAATTATTCAATTAAATCTGTAATGTTGGTCGATTAACTAGCACTCCGCGCGCGCATGTAATTACAAACCGAACCCGACCTATAAACAAAAAGGCCCCGGAACTTCAGTAGCGTGCAACGGTAAATTGATATGAAATTACAGCGTTTCCTAGTCTAATGCTCGTTCAGGGCCTGCGAATTGAATTCTGGGTAGGACATAATGAGATGAATGATCCAGTTTCACGGGGTATAACCTGACGTTCGTAACTGCAGTTACGCACGTCCAATATGGCGGAGGGACAAAAAGGCGAGTTTTACAAGCATCGATTTCAGGCACTATGTCAATGCATTTGATATATTTTTTGACGAACTTGATCAATAATAACCATGTTAACAATGTCACACTCTCTTTATTCTGACATATTTATTTAGTAGGCCAATATCAGAGCTCGAAAAAATCGTATGAAGTGCGTAACTGTAATACATGAAGTTAGTAACTGTGTCATTGCATTTCTTAAATGACGTGCCTAACTTATTATAAATTCTATACATGCAACTCTAGGTCTCGTGCTTTCCGTCATCCATATTAAAAAGGGGGAAAAGTTTTCGTTTTTGTTATCATTAGTCTTCCAGTCCATTATCGGTAATCTTGAGTAAAGGGTGTAATTATTGGAAAACATTTTGTTTATCTTAAATATACGGAAGTTTTGCTAAAATGTCTTATCTTTGGTGTAAAGATACGTTGGTTACGAAATTATTCACACAGTCTTACAGTTTATGACCTTTCCAGGCGATTGTGATATGAGCTAATAATGTCCGCTATTTGGGTCTGCACTGTGTCGATCACTACTGATTCACTGACGCATATCAATTGGGTCCCCTATAAACCTGAAAAGGGGTGTTTTAGTTTACCAAAAGCTACGTAGGCTATCGGTGATAAAAGAATTCTTTGTCTCCAGCGGTTATCTCCCTTGATGCTTCGATCCTGGGAAAGTTCTTTCCCTTTATAAAACTGCCGCCATTATGAAATGTTAGGAAAAATGTCAACAAAGCTTGAGCATTATCGATAAACTCATTTTGAGTTATGATAAGAGAGAAAGTGAAAAAAAGACATGGAAGACAAAACATTGTGTGAAAAGGAAAAATACTAGGTGCATCAAAATTGTTTGTCCTGCTTATCTCGAATCTGATCAGAGAAAACTCGGATTACCTTTTCGGGTAGGCAAATATATTGTTTCGTGTATATTCTTATTGATTGTTCATTAAATCATTTAAAGGCTGCTGAATGACATATTATTCTTTCTATGTAAGCGAAAAGTTGTCTAATAAAAGGAAAACTCTTCGTACCCAAACCATTTCGTACCATAGTTAACTTTCGTTGTATGGTTTGGCCATTTCGTATCATATTTTGTACCATATGATTATGTACAATCTTATTATTTATTCAGTAGACCTGATTGAATATTGAGCAGAGTTTTCCCTTGACTTTTGCTAGAGGGGGTCAATTATGTCCCCATTGTCTTCAAATTACGGGCCTCGGGTAATAATACTGCTGATAATTTTTAGAGAGTCATTTGAGTTAAAACTGCGCAAAAACCCACAAATTTGCATGCGATAAAAGTGTCGTGGGTACTCATTAGAATGGTCTCGTTGACATGATACAAATGAGTACCCACAACATAGGGTTTGAATTAAGGATAAAGAATTTAGAATGTCTTCACCCCCTCATACTTGTTGCTCTGGTTAATCTATAGAGTCAATCAACTTTTGTCAAATGTCAGAAATTATTTTGGCTGAGCCTGGGCTTGAACCTGTGTCCCCTGGGTTGTAACATGTTAGACGCCAATATTACAGACTGAGCTAATCAGTCCAATTTGAAAGCTTAGCACTACAGATGTATTACTGCTTTTCAACGAAAACCTCGTAACTGCAGCTTAAAAACAATTTGCAATTATGAGGTTTTCTTTGAGTAGCGACAATATGTAAATATGGATTGAACTTATTATGTTTTTAATGAATTTCTTTTCAGAAATGAAAACATCATTGAAATGTGGATTCTGTTAATACTGTCCAGAGGTAAATATGACAGTGTATTGTTTTTGAGCTTTTGAGGAAAAAAGCTACTTGTAAATTGTTGCTAAATCAAATTTTAAAGTGACATAGGAGCACAATCAGGTTTACCACTATATAGATCAGGGTTGAATTTCAACTAGCATACTGTCAATTTGATAGTCAAAAATGAAAATTACAATTGTTTTTTTCTGCAACATTTTTTTGCAACAAGATTTTTTTTGCAAGTGAAATGAATCAAGAGAAAATAAGATTTCATTGCAAATGCACATTTCTTTGTGGCGTAATGGTGATATTATGATTTTTCATCATGTTTGACAGTTTTCTTGCATGTTAGTTTATCTTTGTGCTAAATAAGTGGTTTCAAAAGCCACTTGCAAAATTTTGCTAGATCTAGTCAAATTGTTAGGGAAATTAAATTCTAGCCTTGACTTTTAGCCCAATTTATGTTTTCTGCTTCTTTTATCACCTGCACCAATCAAGTTTATAACATTTACACATTGAAAAGGGCACTCATGGCTTCAATTGAACTTTCAATATTTTTCTTCATGAAATACACATTTCAATTTTGAAATATTGAGCGATAATGTCATTTTTATGTCCCTGTATTGAAATTGTCACTTGTGTCTGTCTGTTTGTTCATCAATCTGTCTGTCAATCAGTCTGTCCATCTGAAAACATTGGCCATTTCAGGGGCATTTTTGTTTCACAAACACATCTTGTTTGATCTAGTCTTGCTTGTATCATGCACATTATGACTTGTGAGAAAAGGTGATTTGGTGGGAGCCAAAATCCCTCTCTCAATGCAAAGTCGATTGTTTTGAGCTTCAACTGTGATTGGGCCGAGACCCGACAGCTCAGTCGGTAACATCGGGTCTGTCAATCCAGGGGTTGCAAATTCAAACCCCGGCTGGGCCAGTATCCATTCTGACATGTGACAAAAGTCATTTGTCTCTCCTTAATGGATGTGAATCATCTATGTGAGACAGCAGCCATAGGCTTGGTTTGGATATTGCGTGGTACTGCAGAGAGAAATACTAGAAACCCATGGTTAGGTGCTCCAGCTGTTGCAATATGACCATAGCAGTTGAAAACAATGTAAAACCCCATTAAAACAAATCAAATATGATTGGGGTTTATTTGTTGCAAGGCATATGACTGTCATTTCAACATAATTGTACCTTTCTTTATGTTGCACAAGGTAAAGGTTTTGAAAAGCATTGAGAAAAAAGAAAAGAAATGGTTGTTAAAAACAATTTCTTCATTATTCACAATATTTTCTACCCAGAAAGACCACCTTAAACTGTTTTCTTCACCATCTTTGTATTTGGACCAGTCTAAAATTTTGATGCCTGATGAATGATTGATTAATTTATGCATGCTTACAGCAGCTGAAAAATACATATTTTGAAATGCATCTCCTTTGTAATGACACATTTCTATAATTTGGTCAATTTAGAATGGTATTATAGTACTTGAATGCTAAACCGTTTTCAACTGAATTATGTGTTTTTATCTCTTTGCAGGTGAACAGTTTATTGCAGTGAAAAATATCAAAACAGTGAAGTCCTAAAGAACAAAGGAACATTGAGAGTTTCCCAAGTGTGGTCTATTGATACAAGATTGACTATACATTGTACTTTGAAATAAATTACCTGAATATGAATGTGTTGTTTTGTTATTCAGAGCAACAGATAAGATGGTTTATGGGTTTTCATATGCAATATTTCATAATTTGTTCATCAGAAACCCATGCTGTTGGTATTCAATAGAATCATCTCTTTGAGGCGGTTCAAATTAGTAACCACAACATTTGGTTTGGATTTGAAATTATAACAAATTAAGAATGGTTTCACCCCTCTTTTCTGTTGCTCTGGTTATTTAAATTCCAATAATTTCCCAAAAATGAGCTGATTTTGACAACCTGGGTAGAAAATAGTTTTTTGAAACATTGAGAGAAAAGAAGAAAGTGCTTGTGATCAGCAAGTTCTCCTTTACTATCATTTTTTTCAATATTTTGTGAAACATTAGAAGTTTACATTGTTTATGTCAATATTTCTTGTTGCTGTAACTCCTTTCAAATTTGGATGAACTTAAGGTAGTCCACCCCCAATGCGATTTGCACGTCATCAGAATTATGCGGGTGACGTTGCAAACATTTGGAATGGAACTTTTCACCGCCGAATATTTACGACTGAGTCCGAATGGCTTCAGATACGTATCGACGTCGCTTGAAATTATCTGATATTTTCTGAATCTCAAAATGGCCACATTATGGGTACTACTTTAACGTTTGGCTTTTTGGAAAAGGTTACATGTAATGTTTTCTCAAAATATCCCTTTCCCAAACAGCAAATTTTCAAAATTTCCATTTCAAAAGCTGCTGCAGACGACAAATGGACCTTGTTTAAGATAGAATTTGTATATAATATAGCGCAGAAAATATTCAGACAAAAGGAGAAACTGCTGGTTATCAGCAGTTTCTTTTGTCTCAATGTTTTCCCAAGCTGATTCTGTTAGGGACGTCAAAACCAGGTCTTGTTTGGGAAAGGGATAAGGCCCACTTTTCATGCACTTATGTGTTTTGGAAAACATTAAGAGAAAAGAAGAATATGTTGACCCTCTGGATTTACACCTCCAGAAACCCAAATCGCTCACTTTATTCAGAGCTACAGACAAGATGGGCAATGGATTTTCAATATGCAATATTTCATAAGCTGCTCATCAAAATCCATGTTGTGGGTTGGCTACTCATTGGAAGAATCTCATGGAGACATTCAAATGAGTACCAACAACACATGGTTTGGATTTGAAACATCAATTTTAGGATGGTTTCAACCCTTTCACCTGTTAGTCTGGTTATTTATTGAAAAGAATTTTCCATTTTTCTAACAGATGCATTCTTTTGTACAAGACCTGCGTGAGACAATTTTAGGGTGGTCAAATTCGAAAAGCTGCTGCAGATGACAAAGTGGATGATGATCAAGCTTGGATTTGTGTACAATATAGCTGAGAAAATATTGAGACAAAAGGAGAAACTGTTGGTTATCAGCAGTTTCTTCTTTTGTCTCAATGTTTTCCCAAACCTTTTGTATTAGGGACGTCAAAACTAGTTCTTGTTTGGGAAAGGGTTAGCATATTTGCTTGTGGTCATATATTGGTATCAAATACTCCATCCGATTTGTCCACTTCCAAAACCACTAATCTGCTATAACCCTTCCGTCGATACGCTTTTATACAGTTACTAACGTCATATTCACCAAGTTACCAACTTCTTGTCCTATTTTCAAGTAACAGTTACGCACGTCATTGTGATTTTTGAAAGCTTTAGTACAGCTTTTATACAGACCTAAACAATTAATGTTCGATTCAAACTCTTTTTGATATAAACAAACATCGTATTGGTGAAGAAATCCGAACGAATAACACAACCAGTTATACAAATAAAGCTTGAGAAATATTCCCCTAATTTTGAAGTCGCCATATTGGACGTGCGTAACTGCAGTTACGAACGTCAGGTTATACCCCGTGAGTTTGGATTTCTCCTTTTACTTTCGATTTCGAGTACAGTAAAATTTGTCAGCGGCCGTAAGTAACAAAATTCGATCTCATTATTTTCATGCGACAGAAATCGCATCTTGACAAAATTTTATGCGACATTTACTTTTTTCATACGAGAATGTCGCGGAATCACGGCCTCGCCAGAACACTGCATATCATGCAAAAAAGTCCACCAACTTGTCTAGAGTGATAGCGAGTTGCTAACATAAATCAGATATGAATAATATTCTATTTGCTTGAATCAAAGACCCCTAAAGCCAGTGTGAATGAATGGGAAGATGAGTGACAATTTGTCACGTATTCAGATCCGTCTGCTAGCCAAATTTTTAAGTTCGAATCATTCCACCGAATAATCGACGATTATTGACTAATTATCCGCTTGATTTAAAAATGCAGCCGTATGTTCTTTGTATGTGATTTTACCCGTATCTTCCTCCGATTTTTGTTTGAAAAACGTTTTAAAATTGTTTGAGACATCGTCGAAATGATAGTTGAAACAGCCGGATGTTTTTCACTCAAATTGTCTGGTTACCGATTTGAAACACAAAGCCAGGTACCGTCATGGACTCAGATACTAACAAGAGCCGTCAGAGACGGACAATGCTCCCCGATTAAGGCATTGTCACAATAAATGTATGCCATGCAGAGCTAAGATTAAGCTAACAAACGTTAAGCCCCCTTTTTCCATGACATACTTTTTATACGCAAATTTAAAGTAGTTTATTGTCAAGGGCATCTGATTTGCTACTCAAATATGAAATTTCATCAAATTCTGACCATTAGACTATGAGAAATTAGAGAAAAAGTGTATTTGACCTTAAGTCCCCTTTTCCCATGACGAGGCCTCAAATCCAAAAACTGGGAAAAGTACATCGGCATTATGTCATAGGGAGTTCACATGGTAAGTTTCATTTGATTTGGCCCAAGGGTTATAGAGAAATCGCTTCGGACGGACGGACGGACGGACGGACGGAATGACGGACGGACGGACGGACAGACGAAGCGGCGACTATATGCTCTCCCTTCGGGGAGCATAAAAATAGTAACATATCGAAGGCGAAGCAGGGTTTTCCCTGGATCTTGTAAAGAAGGAGTCCTTGGGACCCTCAGCAATGATATTTGAGAGTCCTTTTGTTAATTTCAAGAGTCCTATCTTGGGAAAATCAGAAGACTATAAACCCCAAATATTGATTTATAATGACCAGTCAGAAATAACGAACAGAAGTGGAACTGTCTACTAAACTGCAATAGATCTATTATATTCTATCATAATTTAGTTTATGACTTCAAAGAACATTTAGAGCTGGAAGTTGGTGATTCAGAGTATAAATGCTACCCAGAAAACAGGAATATGTTTCATATCAAAACACTTTTCTGGTCTGGGAGTAGATCTAGTCTTCTTGACTTTATAAAATCTGGTAAAAAATACGAAAAGTGACAGAGAAGTACAAAACAATTTGGGTACAAATCCCTTCATTTCTAACCCCCCCCCCCCCCCCCCGCCTATAGGAGTATTTCTTATAGTGAGTAATAAAAATGGAACCTTATGCAAGCGTAGGGATGGGCATCATCAGGATTTAACCGATTCCGATACCTACTCGATACTTTTTAACCGATTCCGATACCAATTACTTTACATTGTGAGCATGCTATAAGTATTATTTGACAAGTTAGTATTTTCTTCCAGTGACCAATAATAAAAAATCAACTATATGCAGTACAACAGATTCATTATTCATTTCTTGTAACAAAACTAAACATAACTTAACCCTATCGGACTCAGACCAGCCAAAACCGTACCTGTTGGAATTTCCTCAGACCGGCCAAAACCGGCCGTTTTATAGGTGCTCCATTTACGCAGTTTTACAAGTTTATTTTCAATCAAATCACAAATTATCCAACATTGGTAGAATAAATACAAATCAAATTATCTTCTAGCGAAAAAAAATCAAGAAAATATTCAAAATTAGCGGAGATATTACAATTTAAAAAGCGATGACGATATTTCCCCCGCGCATTTATTTTGCTTCAAACAGTCAATATAAATCACCAAAATTCTAGTACCTTAACTAATATTTCAACACAAATTGATTAAAGTATTTTTTTTAATTTCATCTATCAATTTGGATTAAACAATTTCAATATGTAGGGTTTTCTGGGCGAGTCATATTACACCAGCGGCGGATCCAGGATTTCTGAGAGGGGGGTTCGTTTTTACAAAAAGGGGGTTCGTTTTTTAAGTATTACACAATTTTGACTGAATTTCTGCATGAAAATGAAATAATCGGGCTACAGAGGGGGGTTCGTTTGAACCCCCCCGAACCCCCTTAGGATCCGCCACTGTACACGCGTGATTGCTGACCTATCTTTCATGAGTCATGACTACACAAAAATATACGTGCAGACAGGCAAATCATAAGTGCATTGTGGGTAAAAGAAATTTAGTTAGGAGAAAAATCATCGCTAAAGGGCAGGTTTATAAATCGTAGATCTAGATCTACTTGAAAAATAGAATCTAGATCTGCAATGGTAAAAACAAGACATCAGCCATGTAATTTCCAAGTCTGAAGACTAAAAAATCGCATACGTAACCCACCACAGGAATTATCCCTTTTCAAATTCTCCTTCATTATGTTAATTTATTCACAAGTCTTTGTTTGTCAGTAGAATCTAAGTCCATCGTAAAAATCGTACATCAAATTATTACTTACCCCCAAAGAGTTTTACATCCATTGACAAAGAAAGTCACATATTACTTTTCATCCTTTTTCATAAACAGGGTAAGAAATTCCAGTATAAATTCGAATTCTAAAACAAAACTGCAGTGGCGGATCCAGGGGGGGGGGGGGGGGGGGGGGTTCGGGGGGTTCGAACGAACCCCCCTCTGTAGCCTGATTATTTCAATTTCATGCAGAATTTCAGTAAAAATTGTGCAACACTAGAAAAACGAACCCCCCTATTTGCATATAATCCGAACCCCCCTCATAGAAATCCTGGATCCGGCACTGAACTGGATGTTCATTTCTAATCATTAAATATCCACGGGATTTAAAACTGTCTATATGATAAATCAATCAGCTGTTGATCTATTTTTAGCACATAAATTAAAGCTTGGGACTTTGTTCTACATTCCAGACAGGCAGTGTGACGTCACACTACGTCATTCACTTCTTGTAGGTCAGATTTTCTCCAGTTGATAACAAGAAACCCTTTCCTGAATAAATTATTTAGTGAATATCAACCAATCTTCGTATATTATCATTGGAATATATAAAAGGAAAATAGATCTATACTCTCAAGGTAAATACATCAGATTTAAAATTTGCATTATGTTGACAACTTCTTAGTTTCTTTGTTCCTTTATCAAACTGCTAAATATTTGACTGGCCCAATTAGTATGAGCAATTTGCATTCTCTTTTGTAGTCGCCATCGCTTGATATTTAACCATTTCCCAAAGACAAGGACTAGGGCTGACTGAAAAAGTTAAAGCCTCAGATTTAAAAATCTAAAATAGTTTTTGGTGATCACAAAACACCGTAACTAAAGGTTATGCAAAGGTTTTGATACATCGCTATAGTTTTAATGTTAGGCGACGTGTCTCGGAGATCAAAGGGAATGCCTCGAACGCAATCGTCATATGATGACGTAGTATATGTCTATATTCTTTACTCACATTATTTAGCTCGGGGAATATGTGAAAATGAAAAATAACTGTGGATTTATCTAATTGGAATGAAAATTGTGCACGGTAGGATTTCCCCCGCATACCTTAATTATGA
Organism: Fragum sueziense; assembly: GCA_963680895.1. Classification (NCBI taxonomy): domain Eukaryota; kingdom Metazoa; phylum Mollusca; class Bivalvia; order Cardiida; family Cardiidae; genus Fragum; species Fragum sueziense. Next base: position 26,954,834 of record OY804605.1, read on the forward strand.
CTTGCGAGGATCAAATAGTTCGAACTTGATGAGGAAATGTAGATAGTCGAACAATTTCGAATTAACCATAATTGTTTTCTATCCCCAGCGATCTGAACAACGCTATATGAAGTAATCCGAGTCTTCTCTGATGTAAATACGCTCTTTGATATTTTGATTTTTCGCTATTTATATCAGAGAGCGTTGCTCTTTGAAAAAATCAAGAAGTTCGCAACAAATTGTTGCGCATCGTTCACCGTCCGATCTTAAACGCTATCGTTAAAACCCCTGATGATATCGATAAATGAACCATTTATTGTTATGGCTGCTGAAAAAATTACGACCAAAAAGTATTTCTAAAAGGTTAATAGGCAATGTTTTGCAACAACCCTCACCTGAGCAGCCTTTGTTTACCTTGACCTTCCATTCAAAACCAAAGGTTATACTCATCCAGCAGGCCGATTTGAAATGAAATTTTTGGTCAGGTATGGCAAAAAATGATTTATTGATCTATACCCTACAGTGTTTTACCGAGTGATTCGAAATGATACACAAAAACAAAGCTTCAAGTTACTTGTAACGTTACCAAACTTTCCGCTGTTTTCAAAGAGCAACGCTCTCTGATGTAAATAGCGAAAAATCAAAATATCAAAGAGCATATTTACATCAGAGAAGACTCGGATTATATATGAAGTAGATCAGACTACTGGGTATCGGATGATGATTGTTTTCATATTTGTATAAAACCAAAGACTGCATATCTGATTCAAACGTTCGGCGGGTTTAACAGTACAGTTGCAAGGCGCCCGCATCACATACTTATGTTAATTTATGCAACGCACAAAGTGCGCTGATTGGACATCGATTGTTTTAAAGAATGTTTAATATGTTTTGTGACAGGTAAGCGGGGTGGAGCAGCTGCTTTCCTAGCTCTTCTTTCAGTTTCACTTTCAGTTTCACTCGATCGATAAACTGTCAATCAAGTAGGAATTACTCTTCGTATGACAGGAGCTCATATCATTAGGGAAAACATGTAAATACAAGGCTGTAGATACGATTTTATGAAGTTCAGTGCGTATATTAAAAGAATTATTGATAATCTTTCATTGGGATAAAAAGAAATCGTCATGCGAATTTGGAAAAGCGATACTTTACCTTTCGAAATACAGATTTGAACACTTTTAATTGGCAGCAAGCCGCATTTTACGTAAGGTTTGGAGTACTAAATTGACCGGGAATGAGGATTAAACGTGCCATGTAGAAAGACGGGATGGGTATGCTGAAATATCGTAGATAGCCAGAAATCGTATTTTTCCCAACTCGTGCAGCTTCCGGCAGTGGATATGTGGATTTTGATCTATTCTACGGAATTTTGTCATGAAATTGTAATGAAATTCTATCTAGGATAATCTGATAAGGTATCCAATTTAGGAACCGGTACTTTCAAAATGAAACGATACCAATTACTCGGGACATCATGGTACCGGGAGTAACCGATTCCAAAGTACCGGTGCTCATCCCTATGCAAGCGTCTGTCAAGAATGTTTATAATGGTGTCATGCACATAATTTCTGCTTAAAAACTCCTACATGAATGTTAGGCAGGTATAATATCTTCAAACTAGACGATCACAGCACTTTTAAAAGTAAGCTAGAACTTGTACTTTTATTTGGGAGTCCCATGGGACGCACAGAATATATTTTTAAGAGTCCTGAACTCAATTTCGAGAGTCTAGGACGCAATATCCTGCATCCGGGAAAACCCTGTGAAGGTTAACGAATCGAAAGTGAAGGTTACGGAGATCGCCCGAGATTGGCAGACTGCTTGTTTACCGTTTGAAATTTGGGATATAATTGGTTGATCAAGTAAGGTCATTATAATAATCTAAAAATAAGTTTATCAAGTAGGTCACTAAGCTTGATGTACATAGCAGATGACGGGTGCGTTATGCGAAGGGCAATATTGTTTGAAATCTACTATTTCATGATCATACTTTAACTGAAATTTGTGTGCCCGGCTGGCACACTAATACATAATTTCATGCGCCATATTTTGAAAATATGCGGGATTGGCGCGGGCGCACCGTCAATCTGAAGCTCTGGGTTTATTGATGGTTATGTTTATTTCATATATAATGCTAGACACTTTGTAAATCATAAATACCACAACTGTGATATTTTAATATTTTAAAACAAACATCAAATCAGTAATTAATCAATGTTCCTTTGAAATGAGCATGTCAGACCACACAGGTGTACTTCAATAAACCCCATTGATCAGCTATTGATTCATTACCCCACCCGCTAATTTATTATGTTTATGTACATGAAACGCCCCCCTTCCGAACAAGTCTACGGGATCTGTTCGAGCTCAAACATGTGGCATACATTTAAAATTAAATATTTAGATCACATTCAATAAATAACACATCTATACAGTAGCCAGAAAATGGAAAACTAAGACGATTTCAAGAAATTCATACTTTCCGACGAAGTTTTCCAACACCGAACTTTTGCCCGCACTTTGACTTCCCACCACGGCAATCTGTGGTAGATCGAGCGATAATGGAACACCGAGGGATGTGAATGCGTCTTGCAGCTTATTCACAATAGGAATAAGCTGCTCCATTCCTATATTACCCGTCATTTTGAATTGTTTGTTTTTATCGACTACTCCGTATCACTTCATGGCCGAACACTTCCGTAGATTGGATTGCCGCTTACAACAATGAGATGTAAATATACCCTACTTTCTAATACTTGCAACAAATTCGTGAGTAAAAACAATATTTCTTGTCTCTCTTTGTAAGTCCTGCTTAAAATGATCTTCATTTGATAGTAAGGTCGCATTGAATATTTACCAAAATATTTGATAATATCAATGATGTAAACGGCCCCTCTGATTAATACCCACATGCATTTTCCTGAATTTCTAATTTTATCAAATTGCAAAATTTACCTCAAATTGTATGAGTCAGTCTGTCATCATACACCGGACATGAGAAAAACATTTGTTTTAACTTTTAAAGAGAAGATACACGTCATTTCAACTGTTATTCGAATAGAAATCGTTAATTTGTAAGCTGCCTTTGGGTGGACTGCAGACGACAATTTTGGTCACCTCAGATTTGTTCTAGAATCTAAATTCTAAATGGGCCTACCATATTTTTGGAGACACTCCACAACGGGAAATGCTTCCGGGTCGTAGTATACAAACATAGTTCCGTCAAAAATGGATTCGCTCCTTTTGTGGCATTGATTCTATGTCTATAGAATAGGCAGATGCATAAATGTGGTTCTGTATACTGGCAGGCCATCAGTGTACTGCTAGGATGTGTTTTAATGAATTTGTTGGGAACTAGTTTCTTGTGCGGTCGTGACCTTTCATAGGGGTGTGTCACATGCAGATCCCGAAATAGATGACAAATTTCAAGGGTGGCTTTGTTCACGGGTGCGTGATTTTAGCTGATGGTGCTATTGATACCACTTTCTTGGTAGTAAATTAAAGTCAAAGAAATGGTCTGTCAGGCAGACTAAGTAAAATGTGCCACAAAGACTTCTGAGAGGAGCTAGAAGCTGCCAAATTGACCCATTTTACTATATATTTAATAGGCCCGTTTCGTTGAGGAGTGACACCTATATGAGCCAGAAGTGAAAATTACGAAATTTCAACTTTGGCCACATTTTTGTGTTTGAAGTTGCTTCAATTGATCTGAAAGTAAAGAATTTGTGAAAAATAGACCATATTTTCGAAATTTATGTCATATTTCAACTTGAATTTAAAAAAATTAAAAAATGTTAAAAAGAACAAAGACAACGTAAGAAACCACATCAAATGGACTCGATTGCTTGTGTTGTCAATTCCTATGTATTTTTGAATAGGTAATTCCTTTTAGTACTAGTTCAAAGTGAAATTAGCCTAGAAATACCATTGGAAAGGCGAAAACCCCTTAATCCCTGAAACACCCCGCCTAAATTTAAAAAGGTGCGTGACATGATTTTTTCATTAAATTTGATTTAAAATCAACCTTTTTTGCACAAAATGTCCTTTGTTTTGCTTATTATACAATAGATAAAGCAATTTATTACAAAATTCTGGATTTTAAATCGATTTAATACATATTTAACCATTTCAATAACAGAAAATGACTTTTTAATGTTTAACATTTAGCCCCCCCCCCCATTTTTGTATGCCCCCCCCCCCCCCCTTCGTGATTTCCTTCTATTTTCTATACAAAATCATTTTCAAGTAGGAGAAACATGTATGCAGTAATTATGATTTTCAAAGATATTTTGAAAGCATTTTTAAATGAAAATAGACTGCAGAAACCCTTTATCCTATAAAGACTTATTTTACTATTGATTTCTGTTTCGTGTGTTTTCCACATTTGTATTGCCTTTAAAACCTTTGTTTTTCCTTCTCAAAGACACGGTTTTCAGCTAACTTGAATATCTGAAGACGGAAAATAGCACGAAGAATCTTGTGTAAAATATTTCAGTCGTTTTTAAGATTTTTTAGGTCCACAAAATAACGAATTTTAATAGAAAATCGACATTTTTTTCATTTTGGCCCCTTTTTACGTGCCCTATTTCTGCTAATTTGTCACAGGAGTTACGAGTTTCGTTTTAAATAGTGTTACTAATTGCATAGTAACGATTTGCTGTATTTCAACATTCAAAACATCGTAGGAAAAGGCGAAAAACCCTTAACTCTCCCCAATACTTACTTTGGTCATAATCCCATTTAAGAGGCTTAATTGGCCAGTAGTGGCCATTTCCTGTCCCAAAACAGTCTTTGTTTTTATTCATTTTATTGTACAAATATATATCTTCACTAAAGTATTACTTTTACAAAATTCGAGTTTAGTTTTTACAGTTTAAAATGTATATAAATGATAAAAATAGAATTTCAGCATGAAAAGGGACATTTGTCTTAAAATAGCCCCTTTTTCCGCATTGTTTTATGCAATATTTTCAAGAAATGCATCTTACTGTGAAAGCTTAAGGACGACAGAGTAAGTATCTTTTTATTTTTTGGAAATCTGACCACAAATTCCTGATTTATTCCAATTCAAGTAAGCCAGGGGGGTCTCAACCCAGACTTGCATTAAAGACATCGTTTTGCAGTTAGGGGGGCCCTTTTTAAAATGCCACTTGGTTGTTATTTAGAGACAAATTTTAGACTCTTTTCGTGTTTTCTCTTTGGAAACACCATAAAGCACTGACCTGAGACAGATTTGGTAAAAAATTTGTAAAATCCTTCATTATATAGGAGACACTCCACAACGGGAAATGCTTCCGGGTCGTAGTATACAAACATAGTTCCGTCAAAAATGGATTCGCTCCTTTTGTGGCATTGATTCTATGTCTATAGAATAGGCAGATGCATGAAATGTGGTTCTGTATACTGGCAGGCCATCAGTGTACTGCTAGGATGTGTTTTAATGAATTTGTTGGGAACTAGTTTCTTGCGCGGTCGTGACCTTTCATAGGGGTGTGTCACATGCAGATCCCGAAATAGATGACAAATTTCAAGGGTGGCTTTGTTCACGGGTGCGTGATTTTAGCTGATGGTGCTATTGATACCACTTTCTTGGTAGTAAATTAAAGTCAAAGAAATGGTCTGTCAGGCAGACTAAGTAAAATGTGCCACAAAGACTTCTGAGAGGAGCTAGAAGCTGCCAAATTGACCCATTTTACTATATATTTAATAGGCCCGTTTCGTTGAGGAGTGACACCTTTTTATGATAGAAAAGTAGGCTAAAGATCTAAATCTTGTTTTTAGTCGAGATCTAGAAACTAAGTCTATCTAGATAGGCCTACCCCTAGGCAAGGCATAGGGCCTATATTTCAAAGGACATCTATGAATAAGGCGAGAAATCTCCCTAAAAGGCTCAAAAGGAACAGTCAATTTTCAAAACATGCAAATTGATGATTATTTCGAGCTGTATTGTTAGATATGTACCTGAAGCATATAAAAGCTGATTTTGTACAGTCAAAACGATTCTACATGCCTACAGATAACTCTTAGTTTCTGGTCTACTCCAAAAATTAGGGTAAGGTGGGGCAAAACGCCCCTCGGGGTAAAACGCCCCCCATCGATTTCTAGGAAATGCCAATATTCATAACAAACTTACAACGTTAATATGATTGTAAAAAATGTGTCGATTATCTGACAGAAAAGTTTTAGCTCTAACATTAGTCAATAAGAAAATATTTTGCAAAAATCATTTTCGGGCCATTTCTTATTATTTCCTGCTGCCATTTATTTCGTGTTACATCTGGCACGGATATATTTTATCTGGCATACAATACATATATCTATAGCACATTACATTGCGGTTTTATTGAAAAAGAAACATTTTGTAAAATATTTGGTGTAGATCTATTTGGAATATTTTGATAAGTGGTGAAATGGTCACTTTGGGGTAAAACGCCCCCAGTCTCATGGGGCAAAACGCCCCCTGGTTCGGAATTTTCCGGACGTGATCGTAGACCATTCGGCGGTTTCCGATCTATACGGAAACGTTACGAAGGGGAAATCTGCCGCCGAATGATTACGGCAAAGCCGGAAGAATGCCGACGTCTTGTAAATTTCTATTATAAGTATTCTTTTTAATCTTTTTACCTTGATACGTGTACATTTGCATGCCTTCTACTTTCTATGTGTATTCATTATTTTTGTTTATCAAGCGAATAACGTCAAAAGAGTGTTAGTCACTGGATCAAAAGTTAGGCTACATGGTCGAAATCTTTGTTATCCTACGTACTCGACCCGAACATTGAAAATTGACCACGAAGAACACCCGATAGATCAGCTAAAACGAGTTAAGTGTATCAAATACGAGAAATACCTGTCCCATGGGCCTAAGAAGCTATGTTTGTACAATTATATTGATGAATCGTCTTTAACATAATGCCATAGGGGTGGTCAATTAGAAATAATAACAAAACCCCATATATCTGATGAAATATGTGAGAGTAATGTCTCGATAAGTCGGAAAATGGGTAAAAAACAGCTGTCCCACCTAAGGGGTGGTCCAGTTCATCACTTTTGTACGGAGAGTACATATATAATACATATACAGTATACCTAGTATCCCAACCAGTAGCTTTTCCAAATTGTTTTAGTGGTGAAATAAAGAAATTTAAGATAAATGCATTTTTCTGCAAACAATTATGCATATGTCCCATGGTCTGGTGTGAATTACGTTATTTAGTTTTACACACATCCTAAAACGAAACCATGTTTTGAATACATGATATTAAATATCATTTATAAATAGTCAACAGCATGTGCAAACACATTGTATTACTCTTGAAAGTAGCAGTAGATTATAGTAAGTCACACTTTGCAATGAAGGAAGCTACCCCGCTCAAGGAGCAATAAATGTGAATTACGTTAATGCTTTTTAAAATTTCACACAATCAACGCTTAAGTTAAATACATAGTTTGGCATGTACCTACACATGTGTAGAATACATAAACCAAGAAGAACATTTCTCTTCAGAATTATTACCTGTGGAATTTTATTGTATGTTCAAAATTGTGAATTACGTGTCTGTGAATTACGTTACGCCATTTTTCGTTCCATAAAATATTTTATTCATTAAATGTCGCAAAATTAGAAACACTTAAGTCATGTTTTAAATATTTATTAAATTCAAGTAGTCAATTGATAGTAAAACCGAAATATGTCAATGTGAAAAATCTAAGACCGAAACTATAGTGGGACATTTTTCGTTCGTATTTGATACACTTAACTCGTTTTAGCTGAGATATTGATTTCAAGCGTAAGAGCTATTTTCAGTCAACTTAAAGTGAATAAATTTGAAGCATGGGACAAAATGCCCCAGGGGCGTTTTACCCCACCGGGAGGGGCGTTTTGCCCCAGGTGTGGGGCAAAACGCCCCTTTTGAAAAAAATATTATTTTTGCCTACATGTATAAAATGCATATTTCAATTCGCAAAGCCAAAATCACGCGTCATAATGTTCAGCTGGCTCTAAGCTTTGTAACACTGCAAAAAATACATCTATATCGCCATTCGTTTTGAAGATAATGACCAAAAACAATTTGGGGGGCGTTTTGCCCCACCTTACCCTACATTTTCCTACCCCACCGTAATTCATTAGGGGAGACCGGGGCTAGTTCGCCCCCTTTTTTCGATTGCTCATAGGCCTATTATTTATTCTATGAAAGCTATTTGGGTGTAATTTACATATAGCCTACCGACTTTATGTCATTTAAAAAGTTCTAAATGTGCAGATAACTATTTATTTTTGTACCAACCTTTATTATTAGAAATGGTTTCGTTTTCTTACACTACCGGTAGGCTATTACTAGAAGTAAAATGAAGGTTCTTTTATTTTCATTTGCAATATATTTTCAACAGATATAAGGATAAGACTCTTATGAGGTGTTGGCATCATATGGCAGCTTTGGTTTTGTCCGTATTGCGCATGCGCATCATTGAAACAACTTTAAAAGCGAACTTTCCCGCCAAAAACCGAGGAATAGGCCTACCTACCTTCCCAAGGCTGGCGAACATCGTTCCCCCTTGACCCAGCTTCCCATTGACATAGGCCTATGTTGTGTAACTTGGTCATAAGTTTCCTTGGTAAAAAGGATTTGCTGGGTCACGGAGGGGGGGGGGGGGGGGAGGAGGAACGTACTTTTATACTAAAAATAGTAGCCTACTCATGAATATACGAGGGGTGATCAAAAAGTTCCCGGAAAAATGTTCTTATTTTTTTATTAATAGTCCGATCTTCACTAAATTTGAACTATAAAAGGATCATCCATTTTCTGATATGCTTGTAAATTATATTTTATGGCAATCAATGAATACAGATTTTATCGTTCCCACGGCAACGTCACTGACGTCAACCCGGCCCAGGCTTTGACGACGTCAATTAATACAACGTTTTCTTTACAAGCCCGATTTAACAAACACTGTACTTTTAAATTACTTTTCCGCATCATCTTTTTCAAAGTACTCCCCCTTGAAAGAAATGCATTTTCTGCATCTATTAGCCCAGGACAGGAACGAGTTTGTGTAACCAGCTTCTGGTAGTTCAGCAATGGATCGTTGCACGGCCTGTGCTAGTTGAGCCATCTCGTCGAAGTGCTGACCCCTAAGATTCTTCTTTATAGCAGGAAAAAGGTAAAAATCGCAGGGGGCCAGGTCTGGGCTATAAGGTGGATGTTCAAGCATCTCAAAGCCCAGGTCTTGAATAACGGTCTGGGTTGATACGGCACGGTGGCTGGGAGCATTATCTTGATGGAAAATGACCCGTTTCACAAGATTGGGCCTTTTCTTTCGCGTCGCCCGCATAAAGTCACATCTCAGGACCTGAAATGACACAAACGTGCGTTCTAGATGGAATTTATATAATTCAAATGTTGATCACATTGTGTTAAAATTAATTATTTGTATATCTATCTCTAATCTATAAAAAAAATATGTGAATTACCTTTGAATAGTATGCTGCGTTTACAGACTGTCCCGTTGGTACCGCATGAGCAAGGACGACTCCTCGCACATCGTAAAATATGATGAACATCTGCTTTTTTTGTAGATGGCGAGACCTTGAATTTCTTCGGAGAAGGAGAGCCAGGAGCCTTCCACATGGTGGACTGAGCCTTTGTTTCGGGCGTATATAGGCTTAACCATGTTTCATCGACCGTTACTATCCGTGCCAGAAAGTCGTCGCCCTCTAACTCGACTCGCTGCAAAAATTGCGAACAACACTGCACCCGTTGTTTCTTTTGTTCCATATTTAACATCTTTGGGATCCAGCGTGCACAAAGTCGACGCATATTCAAGTCTTGATGAATTACATTAAACACAGTACCATAACTACACTCAACTTTGTCTTGTAACTCGCGTATGGTGATACGTCGGTCTTGATCTAACAACGTCTTGATTTGTGTGACGAGCGTCGACGTTACCAACGTCGGACGTCCAGTGCGCGCATCGTCTGTTGTGTCTTTTCGGCCACTCTGAAAGCGTCGATACCAATCATAAACAGCTGTTTTTTTCATTGCAGCATCACCATAGACATTACGCAACATTTCAATAGTTTTATTTACCGAAATATTATTTCCCGCACACAGCTTTACCGCTGCTCTCTGCTCGCTACTCATTTTTACTGCACGCACTCTTTAAAATGGCTACCACAATAACAAATGACGTCACATTCGCATTTGACGTCAGTCATATAATGTTTCCTAATCGCGCGTTAAATGAACGAAGTTTGGACGACGTACGTTAAAAAACGCGCGTATGCCATGACCTTATATAAACGCTTATTTGATAAAAATAGTATAATTTTGGGCCGGGTCGACGTCATTGACGTTGCCGTGACAACGATAATTTCGTTTATTGTTGCATGTCACTGCATTTGATTTGCATCCAAATTAGTAAATGGATGATATTTTTAAAGTTCAAATTTGGTGAAAATCGGACTATTAATAAAGAAATTAAAACATTTTTCCGGGAACTTTTTGATCACCCCTCGTAGTCTACCATGTTCCATAATTTTGACGGGAAGATTTCGCCTTAAAACTCGTTTCAATGATGCGCGTGCGCATTAAGGACAAAACGAAAAATGGTTTATGATTTCAACACCAATAATTGTCCTTACATTTACAGAAAAAATTTTGCTTATAAAACTAAAGAAAACTTAATTCTGGCTTAGGGGAGACCGGGGCTAGTCCACCCTCGGGGCATGTTCGGCATGCTCAGAGGCTCTACAGAGATAGAAAGCCCGGAACAAGATTGTTATGTCACTCATGACGAAAGCTGATCGCAGAATGTTTTTGGTCGCATTGAATAGAAAAACATAAAAAATAAGAACACAATTCTTATTTTTTGTTACTGTCAGTCGATTTTCCACATTCGTGTAAAATTTCAATTATAGTATGATGCGCCGTGATTTAGATTTCTTTTTTGTATATTTATGAAGACAATTAAGTCCTCTTTCATATTAAAACTTAAGATGCCGATTTCATGTCATCTAAAAGAAGATGTAACGTGATGCTTCAACGAGGTCTGTCTGGGGCTAGTCCGACTATTGGGGTCGGGACAAGTTCGCCCACGACCAAACATGCCCATTAATAAAAAGAATGGTCACGGTAAGAAATGCCATTTCTTGTCGCATCTAAATATATCAATCGCACAGACGTAGCTCTAACAGAAGCGTAAAAAGCGGACAAATTTAAAACCACTGGCCGAACTTGCCCCGGCTCCCTTCTTGTTATCCCAAATGCCCCCTTTCTCACGATGTTTGGCTGTTAAGATATTACTTTTTTAGTTTATACCTTCATTTGGCAGTCGCAAACAGATCCATAGAAATTTAAACTGTCTAAAAATACTATGACGTCGCGCAAGGTATTGGGGAACTTGTCAAAAAATGCTACCCTCTGCGATTCATAACTGAATTTTGCAAGAACCCTTGCCTTCTCAAAACTTTGTTTTATGTCAAAATAACCGTAAAACCATGATCTTTTGCAATGACATACTCTTTTTCGGTTGTTAGTTTATATAAATTTGCCAGAAAGACTTTTTGTTTGTAAATTCGGCGAAAAAACGCGCGTAACATGTAACATAAATTTTCAACGGCAACGGATATTTATAAATAACTTGGCGATTAAGTAACGCCAAACACATTGAAAATTATATGATATGACAGTGGAAATGCTTTAGTATGTTTTGCCGAACGGAAATCAAATTTCGATGTCGCTTGAGCAGATAAGCCCAGTTTGTTCACCAAAAATAGCAGGGTAACAATTAGAATTACGTCGCAGAAAAAATGACAATTTTGTTTGATATTTCGTGAATTAATGACTGAAATGCAACAAAACTTGATAAAAGAAATATTATTTTTCTCAATTTCTATAATATATACAAGAAAATCAGTTAGTATAATAAACGAAGCATTAATGATATAAAATGCGTGTGAACAGAAATTGTTTCAAGTCGTTGAAAACTCTTCTTTCTTACCCTTTTGAGTTAATAAAATACCGGTTCCCTTATTCATACAACGATTTAATTTCAATATGGAAATATTATTTTTTTCTTGTTTGTTATACCGAAATTTCAACGCAAAACTAGACAGTCCTGGCGGCCTGGAAGCGCTCCACAGGCCTGATTGTTTGTCTTGTTGAATACAATTTCAAAGGTTCAGGCTGCGCAAACAAGCAAATGCATGACCAAGCTGAAAATTACAAGCAAGTAAGATCGTATGGTCAGTAAGATTTCTGTGAAAATTCTGTATTGATTAGTTAAGGTATCCAACCTCTCAAAAGCACCAAAGAGCCAGAGGCAAAATTTGAAAAGTGCCAATAATTCCTAAAGTGTGTTACATTTCCATTCTAAATACAAACATAAACATTTTGTACGGTTTAGAATTTTGAATTAATGCATTCTTACGGAAATATTTGACAAAAACGTTCAAAATTACCTCCCTTGCATATGAATATAAAGTAAAATAATATTTGTAAATTATTTTCTTATTGAAGCAAAATCTTGAAATCCATTACGGTGAATCAACTTATGTGAAGTGTATTTACAAGTGTGTGTACTTTGATGTATTTCGTATGGCTAGAAAGTGGTTATTTTTTCAGGGTCTGTAAACCTTAATACTAATGGTTGTAAAAGTGAAAATAAAGCCGAAAATGGCAATTTTGTCAATAACAAGGGCACATAACTCATATAAAATTCAGATCAAGCTGAAAATTACACCACAGATCTTATAGTCACCAACATTCTGTACAAGTTTTGTCTTGATTGGTCAATATTTGTAGTTGCTAGAGTGAAAACAAAGTCAAAATAGAGTCGAAAATGGCAATTTGTTATAGTCACCAACATTCTGTACAAGTTTTGTCTTGATTGGTCAATATTTGTAGTTGCTAGAGTGAAAACAAAGTCAAAATAGAGTCAAAAATGGCAATTTTGTCAATTTCAAGGGCACATAACTCTTGATGTAAAATTCAGATCAAGCTGAAAATTATACCAAGGCAAGATCTTATGGTCATCAACATTCTGTACAAGTATTGACTAGATTTGTCAACATTTTTATTTGCTAGAGTGAAAACAAAGTCAAAATAGAGCCGAAAAGTCAATTTTGTCAAGTTTAAGGGCACATAACTCATAATGTAAAATTCAGATCAAGCTGAAAATTATACCAAGGCAAGATCTTATAGTCACCAACCTTCTGTTTTAGTTTTGTCTTGATTGGTTGATATTTGTGGATTTTAGAGTAAATTTAAAGTCAAAACCAGCTATTTTTGACATTCAAGGGCAGATAACTCAGGTAATTCTGATTCAATCCAAATTCTTTGAAGGAATCTGGGAGAGGGTCACCAAAGGATCATTCTTGTGAAGTTTGATTGAAATCCATCTGGTGGTTTCTGAGAAGAAGATTTTTAAAGAAAAGGTTTACGGACGGACGGACGCACGCACGACGGACACACCGCCATGACAATAGCCCACTGGCCTGTCGGCCAGTGGAGCTAATAATGAAACGTAAAAAAGATATTCCAATTTGTTCGTGTGGACAGAATTTTCATAAACGTAAACTTTTTTAATTGGCGTAGCCTTAAAAGTATCCATTTGGCGCATTTTAAGACGAAAATAAAACGAATCAAAGTAGAGTTAAAGCTTAAGAAGTGCAAAAGACAGAAATAATGGAGATTTTCTTAAAACATGGTCATGTCATTTTAAATCACATTAGTTTGTACAAAGTGTAAGCATTAAAATCACAACACAACCGTCTACGTAAAAAACTTCAACGTTACGTAATTATTAGAATAATGACGTTCGCTAGTTCACACCCTATTACCGGCTATCACTACAGCAGTTGCTACAGCGGGTGAACTGGGTAGGTCATACTTTTTCCATATTTGTTTTGTGTAAAAGCGTTTCTCAGCTATAATTTGTAGTGCCCTTGGCTTGCCATATATTTGAGCACCTACATGTCAAATATTAGCACAGAGAGTCCTCAAACAAAAAAATAATTCACCAACAAAGTCGAAACTTCACATATTTGCATATACAATTCATCTTTCCATGCAAATATCAGAAAAACACTGAAGCAAATGTTAGAAATTTTATTACAAAATGGATATCTAGTATATTATCTACCAACTAATTGCTTGTGAAGACAATCAACTATTCCGTTATGTCGTTATAGTCAAACAAAGTTTGGTGAGCTACAAATTTATGCAATCACGAACAGCACATAGGGGGATCACCGACAGGAGATTCGTACTTGAAATAGGCAATCACAGACAGCATAAATGATACTATTTTGCTTGTCTATGTACAATTCTTTTTCATTATCCAAGTGATCATGGTGTGAAATATTTAAAATTTGCTGATGATAATTACAACAATACATGAATGCTGGTACTTTTGTTTGATAAAAGGGCATCAGATAAGAATAAGCTATATATGAAGCAAGAACTTCCCAGGAATCCACGGTTAGGTGCTCCAGCCACTGCAATATACTCTCCAAAGCCGAAGCCTATATTGATTAAACCATCAAATATGACCTCTGCAGTTTTCGGTACGCCAACAGCCTATTTGGTCGTCATAGTCTAATTATAGCATACCATTTGAATTATCGAATCAAAATCAATCAGTTTTATCTTGCATGATCATTACGTATACATTACGTCCCTTCTATTTTTGGCTGAAGCCGGTAACATTTGAATTATCGAATCAAAATCATTCAGTTTGATCTTGTTTGATTACGTATACAGCCGGTAATTTGAAGCGTCAGCCAATGAAAGCTTGTATCAGCTTTTTAAATTGTTTTGTTGTGTATAGCCAACGATTGGATACTGAAATCCCGCCAAGGCCCCGAGATTAGACGTGAAATGACCCCGCGAGAACAGAGCTCATTCTATCGAAATGGAATATAGAGATAATGTGCTCTGTTCTTAAGAGAGTACTGCAATATGGCCATAGCGGTTTAAAACGGCGTAACATCTCATGAAATCAAATCATAGGCCCGATTGTATCAACGCTGTTTAGCACAAACAAAATATTTCACTGATTTGTTCAAATTTTCCAATGTGAATAATCGAAAAATAACCGAAACAGATATTTGGCCATTTGGTTAACTCTAGTCGGCGTTTCTTACTTCGCCATGCAAGGTGAAACATAACACAGAATAAAGAAATAAACATTTCTAACCATTTCCAAAAAAATGCCTCTTTTTACGCTCCTTTTAGAAAAAGCTTGCTGTCTTGTACAAAGTTATATTCTTGTCAGCATCCACTTTGTCTTCTGCAACAGCCTGTCAATTTGGGCATTCACAATTTTGTCCGTATACATTTTTGTAGTTATGGTCCAATATAAAAATGATAATCTTACAACCCTAGGTGTAAAGAACCTCGATCTATGGATAAGGCGAGAAATCTCCCTAAAAGGCTCAACTCTATGGGTCAATTTTCAAAACTTACAAATTGAGAAACAAAATATAGCTTTATGGTTAGGTAGATAAATAAATGAAATGAATACCGATTTTATGCCATTTAAAAAGTTCTATAGGTGCAGATAACTCTTGATTATTTTACCCACCTAAATGGTTTTCATTTTCTTACACTACCTGTATTCATAGATGTAAAATGAAGTTTCTTTTTGTTTTATTCCCAATTTAATTTCTACAGATACAAGGATAAATGGTGTTGACTTTATATGGCAGCTTTGGTTTTGTCCGCATTGCGCATACGCACCACTGAAACAACCTTAAAAACGCACTTTCCCGCCAAAAACCGATGAATACCTACCTTCCTTTAGCTGGCAAACATCGTTCCCCCCTTGACCCAGCTTCCCATCGACATATGTTTTGTCACTTGATCATAGACTTCCTTGGTAAAAATAATTTCCTGGGTCACTGGGGGGAACATACTTTTATATCAAAAATAGTGCTCATATACCAATTGCCATATTTTTGGCGGGAAGATTTCGCCTTTAAACTCATTTCAATGGTGCGCATGCGCACTAAGGACAAAACGAAAACTGGTTTGTGATTTCAAAACCAATTTTCCTTACATTTACAAAAAAAATATTGCTGATAAAACAATAGAAAACTTAATTCTGGTTAAATGAAGACCGGTGGGGTAAGAAAATATAATCTAAGGGGTAGGTACAGAAGCCAAGAGTTATCTGTACATGTCGGATCGTTTTGATTGTACAAAATCAATTTTCATATGATTTAGGTATAGATCTAACAATACAGCTCGAGATATTTATCAATTTTCTTGTTTTGAAAATTGACTTTTCCATTTGAGACGTTTAGGGAGATTTCTCGCCTTATCCATAGAGATCCTTACCTGGCTGACTGATCTTTGATCCTTCACTAGTTTCTGTATTCACTTACCTAGGCTAGTTACAAGCATGTGCTTTATGCAGACAACCATGTGTTATCGATATCAACAGATTCTTGCTTGATAATCCGTTATCACCGATATCTCTTCTTCGTTTCGCAATGAGGCCAAAACGCTGAACATTGATAGCGCATCTGTCTCTCATTCGAGAGAACCCGGGTTTGATCCCCAGCCGTGGCAAATATCTTTTCTAACTAATGTTACCCACCAATGGTTTGATATTGTTAACCTATGTGGGCGAGCAGCTGGAGGCTCGGTTAGTCTATTGTGTTAGTACTTGTATGAGAAACAACAGGAATCCATAGTTAGGCGCTCAAGGTGCCGCGATATAACCATGGCAGTTGAAAACGGCGTAAAACCCCAATAAACCGAATCGTTTCGCAATGAAAAATACAAATTTGCACCGCGCAAAACATTCGATCGAAATGATTGAAGATTCGTTGACCGACTTTGAAATAGCAGGATTCATATACATATATTTGCGTAGGTTCCATTTATTTAAGTTAAGTCTGACTAAATGAAATTAAATCCCATTAAAATATTACAGTCATATTGTGTGCCAGAAACAGCGACGACATGATGTAAAATCCACAATTTTCTCTGTAAAGTATATGTAGTTTTTTATGGTTTGCAACCCATCATTAGCACTAAAGAGCCAGAGGTGAATTTGATAAGTGCCAGTAATTCCTAAACTGTGTTACATTTCCATTCTAAACATAACCATTTTGAACAGTTTAGAATTTTGAATCAATGCATACTTACGGAAATATTTGACAAAAATGTTCAAAATTACCTCCGCTGCATATGAACATAGAGTAAAGTAATATTTGTAAATTATTTTCCTTTTGAAGCATAATCTTGAAATCCGGCACGTTGAATCAACTTATAAGAAGTGTATGTACAAATGTGTGTAATTTGATGCATTTCGTACGGCTAAAAAGTGGTGTTTTTAATGATGGGATGTATACCTTAACCGACAAACTATCATCTACAACTAATGGTTGCATACGTCCTTCAATTTTGTGTTACTCAGCTTCAACCATATCTAGACGAAAGGAACTTGTACGATTTCTATGTCTATAATTCAGAAATTGGCTAGTCTATCAAGAAATGGTGTTAATTCGTTATTTATGCTCCTTTCAGGCAACTTCTTGTTGAAAGAGATGCCGCTTTTCCAACAAGACATATTGTTCTGTGTTGCCATCAACTTATGTCCGGGTTTGCCATTCAAATTTTCAATATGCTGTTCGTGATAGCCAAATCGGCATCAGTGCTTAGTTTTAATCGGCCAGTCTGAAGTTAATTCAATTCAGACAGTTTTCTAAATTTACACAGTGTAAGAAAATTGATTGACTATTATAATAGTTATATTAATTCTAATGATCGTCTTATCATATTCTCATTATATGGACTGAAAGTTGGATTTTACGTAAAAAATTGTGAAGTTACGACTTTGTCGCTGAATAATTTTGTTGTTTAGGGATTCTTTGGGCTAATATTTATCATGTAGGTGCTCAAATGTATGGCCAGCCAAGTGCACTACAAATATAGCCGAGGAAGGCTTTAACACAAAAACAAAGATGGAAAAAGTATGACCTACCCAGTACATCCGCTATTTATGAATGATACTGCCCAAGGTTAGCAACTGCTGTAGTGATAGCCGGTAATAGGGTGTGTAGTTTGATGTTACATTCAGTTCCCAAATACCGCGCGCGACGTCTATACAATGAATTTTAGCTCTGAACATACCTAACCCCAATAGTCGGCCGAACATGCCCCGTGCATGGGACAAGTTCGCGGCGCCCACTACGATAAAAACTCTAAAATTTACGATAAAAACTCTAAAATTTAAAATATTCCTTCTTGAAAAGAAACATATAAAAATGATAGACGCATGTGGAAAGCCTATCACTTGTAGAAGTTATGGGGTAAGGTGGAGCAAAACGCCCCTCGGGGTAAAACGCCCCCATCGATTTCTCGGAAATGCCAATATATACGACATACTATGATAGTAAAAATGTGTAGATTGTGTGACAGAAACGTTTAAGCTCTGACATTAGTCAATTAGAAAATATTTTGCAAAAATCATTTTCGGGCCATTTCTTGTTATTTCCTGCTGCCATTTATTTCGTGTTACATCTGGCACGTATATACTCATCTTCGCAAGCCAAGGGTGACATCTACGACGTAACGTCGTTTCTGTATTCACCCTTGGCGGATTTAGTCCGATTTTCTTGGTCTCCTGGAAAGCATTTTCATTGGTTCCAGCGAGGTCTCGCTGGAACCAATCATATTGTCGACTGTTACATTTGTTATGAGTAACCAAATCATGACAACGGGCGGGAAAAAGCATTGCATTTGCAACTCAAAAACGCGAAAATAGGCGAGTTTTCCTAAGGATTTCACTGCAATAGACAGGAATTCCCTAACTTTAATCGACGAATTATTATACTTTCGACAATTCGACCAAAAAAGCTGCTAATTTTACATAATCCGCATGACGTATGACGCGAAAGACAACGCGCGTTAATGACGTCATCAATAATGGACGTAAACAACCAGCAAAACAACCGCTAGGCGGCACTTCGCGATTTCAAGAAAATCGGACTAAATCCGCCAAGGGTGAATACAAACGTATAGGTGGGTTCAACCTTGGCTAGCGAAGATGGTATATACTTTATCTGACATGCAATGCATATATCTATAGCACATTACATTGTGGTTTTATTGAAAAAGGAACATTTTGTAAAATATTTGGTGTATTTGGAATAATTTGATGAATGGTGAAATGGTCACTTTGGGGCAAAACGCCCCCAGTCTCATGGGGCAAAACGCCCCCTGGTTCGGAATTTTCCGGACATGATCGTAGACGTTCGGCGGTTTCCGATCAATACGGAAACGTTACGAAGGGGAAAATATGCCGCCGAATCATTACGGAAACGCCCGAAAAATGCCGACGTCTTGTAAATTTATATCATAAGTATTCTTTTAATTCTTTTAACATTGATACACATTTGCATGTCTTCTACTATCTATACATATGTATGTGCTCATCATTTCTGTTTTTTTTTTCAAGCGAATAACATTAAAATAGTGTTAGTCCCTTGATCAAAAGTTTCAGGGTCAAAATCTTTCTTATCCCACGTACTCGACCGGAACATTTTTTGACCACGAAAAACAACCGATAGATATTGATTTCAAGTGTAAGAACTTTTTTTCAGTCAGTATAAAATGAATCAATTTAAAGCACGGGGCAAAATGCCCCCGGGGGCATTTTCCCCCATCGAGAGGGGCGTTTTGCCCCAGGTGTGGGGCAAAACGCCCCTTTTTAAAAAAATATTATTTTTGCCTATCAAATGCATATTTCATTACGCAAAGCCAAAATCACATGTCATAATGTTCAGCTGACTTAAAGCTGCAAAAAAATACATCTATATCGCCATTCGTTTTAAAGATAATGACCAAAAACAATTTGGGGGGCGTTTTGCCCCACCTTACCCTATTCATATGAAAGGGAAGGCCTACACGGTGGTCATGGAGATTGTGCATCATGGGATGGATAACGAATACGGACAAAATAAGCTCGGTTCTGGTAAGATTTTTGACAATAACTTCCTTATTTGTGCGTCAATTTTCAAAGGGTTTGTTGCATGTACTCCGCCTTACCGACCTCTTTCATCGGATGTAGACTCCATAACATATTAGATAACTCATGGTACTTTTTCCAAAATATTGTCCCAACCCACCAGAAAGCGAAATGGTAACGACTACGGCCAAATTAACCACGCCTCAGGTAAGAATTTGTGTAATAACTTTCTTATTTCTGCGTCAATTTTCATGCAGTTTGTTGCAATTACTCCGCCTTACTGAGCCCTTTTCTCAGATGTAGGCCTATTACTTATCTGGAAACTCCTTGTAGCCTACTTTTCTCAAAAATCGATCCAAACCGACTAAAAAAAGGACCTGGATTTTTTGTCGTTTTTCTTGTCGGTTGGGATCAATTTTTGGACAAAGTACAAAGATTCTACAAACAAGTAATATATCTGGGCAAAGAGCTCAGTAATGCTGGGTACATGCAACAAACCGCCTGAAAATTGACACAGAAATAAGAAAAATATTGCACAATTTCTTACCTGAAGCGAGGCAAATTTGTCCGTATTCGTTATCCATCCCATCATGCACAATCTCCACCGTGGCCTAGGCTTGCTTACTAACCCCCGGTCCCACTGAGCCCGTTTTCCAAAATATTCGTAGTGCCTCGGGAGAGCGCGTTGTCACCGATTTACTACGAATTAGACCCGACTTTTTTTTTCGGTCCATCCATAGATGGGGCGTATTTTCTTATAACACCAGTTTGTTCCGTCGCCGTAGTTCATCGACGAGAAATGCGAGTATTCGTAGTGCATCGCCGTTATTCGTTGTTTATCGCCGAAATAAGTATAGCCAATTAGGCCAAATATGTTGCCTAACCTGAACAACTACGTCTTAGTACGAGATGCGCCGATTTTAGGCCTACTGCGATTTTCAAAATCGGGAGAAAAATTTGCGCATGTTGAAATTTTTGTCCCGATTTATTTTTGATCCCGATTAAGTGCCGACTTGAATCAGGACGACCACGAGTCTCGTGCCGATTTTGAAATTTTCGAAATCGGGATCAAATCGGGGCCATTGGGGTCGGGGGTTAAAGGAAATCTGGATCATGACGCAATTGAATAAAAATTTTAGATTTATACCAATAGCCTATGGAAAACTAGGACCTAACTGATAGCGCCAAAAACAATAACTGTGTTCTAAATTGTAGGCCTATCTTTTTTCAGGGTTGCCACTAGTCAGTGGAAATAAAATTCCCTGACAATTCCCTGACATTTCCCTGACACAATTGGAAAATTCCCTGACATGTTTCGTCGCGGTAATTTCGCGGTAACTCACGACATTTTGAGAATTTTTTGAAAGGCAACATTGAAATCATTAAACATGTGGCAATGCATCCAATTTCTTCAAAATTCTCTGACAATTCCCTGACATTTGCCTGTATTTTCAAATTTCCCTGACAGTTCACAAAATTCCCTGACAATTCCCTGACCTTGAAAAAAATTGAATTTCCCTGACATTTCCCTGACGCGTGGCAACCCTGTTTTTGTATTCAAAGCGGCCAAAAACTTTTTACAAATCCGGTTCTTATCGAGCTATGTCTCTGTTGATAGGCTCTAAAGAGCCACAGGACGGACATGCCCCGAGGGCAGAGGGACTAGCCCCGGCCCCCCTCTACTGGGCCTAATTGTGTCCGATGTCATATTTGCGTTCGGGCATGTTTTCTTAAAATTTAGTTTAAATTCTGATTCCTCGTTATTAAAAACCATTACCACACAGTGACGCCTTTGGACGCCCTACAAGATAATGGCTTGGAAAACATTGAGGAAAATGTAGAAATTGCTTGTGATAAGCAATTTCTTCATTTCCCACATTTTTTTCTACCCAAAAATAGAGCAATATTCCAAAATTTTACCACAATGAAAATGTCGCCTGCAACACCTTTGAATTTGGAACCCCTAAAATTTTGTCGTTTGGTAACGGATGTCAAGTCACCATTTGAAATCGATCGGTGGGCTAAAAATAAACATGAATATCTAGATCAGTAGGCCTATGCAGCCTAAACAAACATAATTCTAATTTTTTAGACATGCTTCATGCCGTCATGTCCATAATATAAGGCATGATGATGTGTCTAGAATACGTTCTTATTAGGTAAGCCTATGTCAACCCTTCCCGAACCGACAAAATAGGCAATAAACTGGCCAGTAAAGATTTGCAGACTACAAATTTGTAGGCTTATTTCGAATGAAAATTCTGCTGATTTATATAGTGTAGGCCTAGGTCTAGCCTAAAAATGTTGGGGAAAAGGGATATGCCGATTAGCCTATAGGCCACAATCAACATTTTTCCTTTTCTTGCAATGTTTTACATAACATTTAAATCTATTGAAAAGGCAATAACCATTAATTTTTCGTTTCTGAAAGATTGATTTATAGATTTAGTCTAGGATACTGTCAAACATAACCGATATCATATTTACGAGAATTTTTACTTTAGGCACGCACATAGGCGTTCGGCTACCGTTCAAGACGTCATGCACAATGCTCCAGGCAATTTTACGTAACGTCACAACGTCGATTTTTCGCTAATTTTCTGTAATAAGTTGATTCTGACATCGGGAAACCTTGTCACAGTCTGTTTGGAATTTATGCCCATGTTATATTGATTTTAGTAAAATGTAAAAAAAAAACACTGGATCTAATTAATTCTGTACATGCATTTATCATATCACAGCAATTAATATTATATACTTTGACTAAACAAATGATAAACATTGCAGATTATATCTATTCTATTTCATGTCTTTGCTACTTTCTTTACCGAATCTCAATAACCTCTTAGCACTGGGTGATGTGACTGCACTACTAAAACATATCACGTGCATTCCAGGACCGATCATAAATGAGACCAAATTAATGGCAGAGGAAATATCCGAGCAGTGGTATAAAAACAACAAAAACTGTTTGATCTTATGGCATGATTACGCCATTGTGTCATTCGACGTTTTTGACGTTGTGGGACAGTTTGTAAGACTTTGGAAAATTTTAACGGCTACATCAAAAACCGGCGTAGGCCTATATCAATGAAAATTCAAAATTAAATATTTCGAGTTATGTGCATAAACAAATCAGTGTAGGCCTAATTCATGTATGATTTTGATATATTGTGTTACATGCGTACATGCAAATTTTGAAATAAATATTTTTGAATAATTTTTCGCGTTTTTGGATAATTTTTAAGACTTGCCATTTTGCGCTTAAAATTCATAATTGTATCGACATTTAGAATTTCTTTCAGATTTTGGAAACAATGGACAGTGCAGGTCCGTAGGAAGCAATTTCATATAGGGGCTTGTCCGGGCCAGCGTCTGAATATTGGAGCGGCCTAATTTGATTTTCCCGAAATTTCCAGTGTAAAATAAGGAATACTCGGCATTTTGGACCAACATGGGGGTGGAGGGTAGGCCCCAGTCCCCCTCTTCTGTATTCCTACCGAAAATCCCAATACGTATATTTTTTTAGACGTACATTTTCTAAAAGTTTACTTTTGTTCTTTTCTTAGAAAATGACTATGAGAAAATATGCTCGCTATTTTGTTAAGAAAATCAGAAAACGAATATGATCTTCACCGTGTCATTGTCCATTTGTCGCTAAAATGTTTGACATATCAACATAAACTGACGTCAAAAGAAACGCTTCAATGAAATGTGTCGTTATTTCCCTTATGCATGCAAAGTTATTGAAATATATACTGTATATAATCATTTTGACCCAAAATTACGGCAAATAAAAAAAACACCGTTTCAATTCATTAACATGTCCATTTCCGGTGACCGGTCACTTTTTCTACGTGCGCTTCGTATATGTATATGACGTGATAAAATTGGTCACATTTTACACAGTAACATGACTGTGTTAGTAGATATAGCCAACCACGAATTTGTAGATTTTCTTATGAAACATCCGAATTGAAGGATATCAAGACTAAATTCTGAAAAGGGAGCTCGTAATATGGCTATTTTGGAATGCGACGAATGCACAAACAAGTCGCAAGACAGTTTAACAAATTGTGTTTCTCGATTCGGTGTCTTTCAAGATCGACGCGTTAGAATTCCGCGAACGTTTATTGATCGGCAACGCTCAACTAGACTTCATGTAACGCCTGTAAAGCGAGAAAATTCCCCCAAGTTAACATCATGTACGTTTCAGATTTGTGACGTCGGGATCGACGTTCTGTGGAATTGTCGGTTAATGTGATGGCCAAATAAGTGTTTTTTTCTGGTAACTGTTGTTGCTGGAAGTTAATTTTGAAATAGACACACTGCTCGGGAAATAGAGCTCTTAGATTAGCCATTTTCGAATACGGGAAAATAATAATAATAAAAAGCCGCTAGACGTTTTGGCGTCTTGCACTGCACGAATGGGCATCTTAGTCGAAGAGTTAGAGTTACAGAAACATTTGCCAATCGTCAAAATTCAGATAGGCCTCATGTAACGCTTGTTATACAAGAAGCTGTCTTACGTTAACGTCATATTTGTTTCTGGTTTGAGACGTTGAAATCGACGTCGCGTTTAGTAATCACTAAATATGGTCACCAAATACGGTATTTTTTGTGGTCGCAAGTAAAGTTTGAACCACGCACTACTGATTTTCAAAAGGAAATTCTGATACCGCTCTGTTATAAATGTACCGTTTTTTCTAAACTGTAACAATTTGATAATTTATCTATCATCATTTTCAACAACAGATAATCAAATTTACAGATGGAAATAAGTAGTTGTAATTTCAAATAAGATTTACTGAATAATCGGACATTTATTAGGACTGAGGCGTTTCTTTTGGACGTCAGTATATATTACTGGTACACATGTGATGTTTGTTTTCCCGTAAATTCCCGACCAGTTTTACTACAAATGTATTCAATAGTATCAAAATTCTAAAATTCATTGACTAAGACTAATATTTCATGGCAAAGCAGCGGTTGTCGAAAATGAAATTCGAGAAAAAAACAAAAATCACGCCCTATCACGTGTCGGTTGCAATCCCCGGGCAGTATCATCAATAAATGGCAGGTGTACTGGGTAAGTAATACCGTACTTTTTCCATTTCTGTTTTGTTTTAAGGACAGATCCTCCATTTATTTCCTACGGTAAGATTTTTTTCATTTTTTCTGTACTGATATTTAAATATATGAGAAGTAAAAAGATGACCTCAAAACTATAGGTCACCAAGCGAATTAAAAAGTTATTGGATTTCAAGGGAGACTACTCTTGTCTAAAATTGCAAAAATGAGGTGTCACTTAAATACCCACAAAAAAGGTGTTCGAAATGACTAGGATTACATAAATAAGTCTTTATTGTGTTCATTATGTTTTATTCTGTCTAAATGAGTATCAATTTGGAAAATTTAAGTGATGATTTTGAAATTTTTAGTAAATCATTCTTTCAAAAGTAGCTGAAATTGCTCTTTTTTCGCAACGTTTCTGATAATAAAAAAAAATCGAGCGGTAAGAATTTTTCTTTTTTAGTATAGACATAGTGCTTGGTCATACCTACAAAAACAAAAAAAAAAAAAAAAAAAAAGAAAAATATATCAAACCAAGCGTTTTTCTTAGTTATAAGTAAAATTTGGTTTACTTTTTGCAGCTCTGTCCGAAATCGTTTCACTACTTTTATACATTTACCTCCTTATTACCAGCTCTAGATAATAAAAAGTGTCATCTTTTGTGTCCATCTGAAGCGGACTAGCTCATAAAGACACAACTTTGCTTTAGTTGCTCCGTTTCCAATCGCTAACACCACATGTTGAACGCGTAACAGAAAGCGAAATGTACCATCCGAGTACTATTACACTTATTTGACCAAACAGAGAAAATTGAAATAACCGAAAAGGGTCTTGTCATTTATCAACCAAACATTAACTAAAGGTAAAAAATACATTTGCTGAAAAGGCCAATTACTGAAACAGCCTTATTTCGTTATTTAGGATATGCGCAGTAAGTTGCGCAGTAACAACTGGAGGATCTGTCCTTAAGCGCTTCTTAGCTATATTGTGTAGTGCCCTGAGTTGACCATATATCTGAGTACCTAATTGTCAAATGCTTGCCCAAAATTCCCAAATTAACAAAATGCTTCAACAACAAAGTCGTAGCTTCACCGATTTTTATGTGAAATCCACATTTCCATGCAAATTTAAGAAAAAAAATGCTCAAGTGAATATTAGAAATTTTATTACAAAATGGAAATTTAGTAATAAATATCTAACAACTAATCGTTTGTGAAGACAATTAATTATTCCGTTCTATCGTTATCACGGTGGATAATCACGTGATACAATATTTTCTGAAAATCTTCAATAATTTTGTAAATAGTGGACCGCTTTGAATTCGGTTTGAAGCAAAGAATGTGGACAGACGTCACGCATTAGATGGACGTGATTGATGTTTGAAAAAATCAAATGATGAAAAAGTTATTGAAGATAAACCAAAATTTTGGTTTATCTTCAATAACTTTTTTATCACTTGATTTTTCAAAAATCCAACACGTCCAGGTTTTTCCTGACATTTTTCCACATTCTCTGCTTCAAACCGAATTCAAATTGGTCAAGTATTGACACAGTTATTGAAAATGATCAGAAATTCTAAGTCACGTGATTATACACCGTGGCTGTAGTCAAACAAAGTTTGATCAGCTAAAATTCTATACTAGTCTATCATATGCTGTCCACGACAGCCCAATCGGCATCATTAAATTTTCATCGGTCAATCTGAATTTAATTCAATTCAAACAGTTTCCTCCACTGATACAGTATGAGAAAGCTGATTGAATTTTTGAATGATTATATTAATTCTACCTCATCATTTTCTGATTATATTGACCTAAAGTTGGATTTTACATGAACATCAGCGAAGTTATAACTTTATTGATGAATGATTCTGTTGTTTGAAGAATATGTGGGAAAGTACATGTATGTAACACATTGTTATTCAGATCAACCCAGGGCACTACAAAATATAGCTGAGAAGCGCTTTAAAACGCAATGAAAAACTTACCCAGAGTATACATCACGGTGGGGATTGTGCATGATGGGATGGATAACGAATACGGACAAAATAATCTCGATTCTGGTAAGATATTTTGCAATAACTTCCTTATTTGTGCGTCAATCTTCAAAAGGTTTGTTGCATGTACCCAGTCTTACCGAACTCTTTCATCGGACGTATGGCATATTAGATAACTCGTGGTACTTTTTGCAAATATTGTCCCAACCGACAAGAAAGCGAAATGGTAACGACTACGGCCAAATTAACCACGCTTCAGGTAAGAATTTGTGCAATATTTTTCTTATTTCTGCGCCAATTTTCACGCGGTTTGTTGCATGTACTGTACTCTGTCTTGCTGAGCCCTTTTCTCAGATGTATTACTTAACTGGAAAGTACTTGTTACGTTGTACCTTTTTCAAAAACCGATCCCAATCGACTAGAAAAAGGGCCTGCATTTTTTGTCATTTTTCTGGTCGGTTGGGATCAATTTTTGGACAAAGTACAAAGATTCTACAAACAAGTCATATATCTGAGGAAAGAGCTCAGTAATGCAACAAACCGCTTGAAAATTGACGCAGAAATAAGAAAATTATTGCACAATTTCTTACCTGAAACGAGGCAAATTTGTCCGTATTCGTTATCCATCCCATCATGCACAATCTCCACCGTGATACATACTATACACCCGCTCGAGGAGTGCAACGGTCCGAGTGGTAGCAGGTAATATGGTGTGTAAATGGCGTATCAAAGCATCAAATAAAATTTCCAAACACCGTGCACGACTTGTGCGAATGGGTTAAGACCACTTTTCCCGATCCCGATTCATAAAAAGGGCGGGATAACAAAAAAAGACGAAGGATTTCATAAGTCTGTGTCTGTTCATTCATTCTGATATAGTTCAACACAGGTTACAATATTTGGGACAATATTTCAGCGTGGCAGGGTTCTTCTTTCCACAAATTCCCAATGATTGATCCATCTGTTTACAGTCTATTTCCCCACTGTCTTTACATGGATTCTCAGTGGTAGTTTGGACTTGTGTACTCCCAGAACCTGGTGCAAATGTAAAACGTTTGGACAACGTCAAACAATTGGCTTGTAACATTTGAGACTAACATGGATTAGGATCAGACTGTGCTTATTAATCCACGTTGTTCTCCTACAGCTACTTCGTTAATCCATATCCACGTATTGACTCTTCTTGACCATACAAAAGATAGAATCTATAGACTTAAGAAAATATTGTGGATGTTTTCTACCCAAAATGACAAAAAAACCCTAAAAATTTCAATTACTTGAAATTGTCATGTATACAACATCTTTGAATTTGGACCAGTCTTTTTACGTCTTGTGATGGGTTAAACTTATTACTGGGTTTAATCCCGCATCACAATTTTACCGTTCAGAAATATAATAATTCTCGTATGGTCCAAAATAAAAGGTAGGCCTATTGTAGGCATCAAAGTGAGCACCAACAAAATCTACGAGTAAGTAAAATTTAGAAAATAATGACAGCAAAACGTCTCAATTATTTTAAAAGCCTTTGGAGCATAAAACCAACGTACCGTTTGGGAAAGGGGTACAGGAATATATATAGTTGCACAACGAGACTAACTAAGGTGAGGAATAGGTATTTTTTACGAATTATTATTTTTTTTAATTAACCCTTTCCCAAATAAGGCCTGGTTTTGACGTCCCTGAAAGAAATGGCTTGGGGAAAACATTGAGACAAAAGAAGAAACTGCTGATAACAAGCAGTTTCTCCTTTTGTCTCAATATTTTCTATGCTATATTTTACACAAATTCTATCTTTAATAACTTCCATTTTGTCATTTCTGGCAGTTTTTGAAGTAGATCACCCTAGAATTTTGTCATTTGGGAAAGGGTTAAACTAGGCATAATGTTCAATTCCAAACATGTCTACAGGTCACAAAGCATAAAATTTGTAGTTTCCAAGCACAAATAGATACGTCATTGTAAACAATAACCCAACAAAAATGACAAAACAGCCTTTTTTATGGAATCATCCATTACTACTCACTAGGTGAACAGATGCCGCAGTATTTCGGACAGTATATCAAGGTGGGTGGGGCTGTTTTCTGTGCACATATATTGAGTGTAGAGTTCATCTGTTGACAGTCTATATCACCGCTGTCCTGACATGGGTCTACAGTCGTGCCGGTAGGTGACGGAGGTGGTGGTCGCGTAGAACCATCAGCTGTTGGTACGAGTAAGAGCGTTGTATGTAAACAACATTTGTAAACATTTCAATTTATTGATAATTATAAAATATCGTTGGCTACGTTAAAAAATGCCGTATAATAACATAACTACAGATGATTCAAGCTGTAGATCATACTGCGTTTTCGAACATAGCCAAATATGACTTGTGACAAGAAATAAAATAAATGGTATTCGGAATTTTCTTCCACATGTATGTAACCGAATATATAGAAAATGCATGGATTACTAAACATCTTATCGAAAAGTTAAATCGCGAAATCCTTACGTTATATGCCCACTTCTTTGGGATAAGTTGAGAATTATAAGACTATTATCTGAAAAACGTACGTCGAAGGCGCGAAGCTCCGAGGGCATGCATCTGGGTGTGTCTTTTATTTCTAAAAAAAATGTGCGATTTGGTGCATTCTAGACTTTTCTCAAATAGATTGAGTCATTCTAGTTTTATTGTTCCGAAATGCCACATCTACGGCAATTATTGGTGCGGCGAATACCACACATGCCGCACCAGCGCATACACCCACTTTATGCATCTAATACCGGTAAGAAATCACTGAAAATCTTCTCAAAGATCTCAAAACAATAGTTTTGCTACGAAAGTTTGTCGCCAATTTTGTAAATATATAGCTATAGTAAATATTGTTTAAGCTAGGTTCTTAACTAACGACCTGCTCACTTACGTAAGCAGTAGTCACAGAACTTGTTACAGAACTTTGTAGCAGCAAGTGTCCGGAGAGCACAGATATTCTGTGTACTGTTCATCATACGACAGTCTACATCCGGGGAATCTGAACATGCGGGCACTTTCGGTGTACAGATTCCGCAGTATTTCGGGCAGTACAACAAGGTGGGTGGGGAATCTTTCTTCTCACATATATGAAGAGAGTCGTTCATCTGTTTACAGTCGATGTCTCCACTGTCACGGCACGGGTCCTCCGTGGTGCCCGTGGGTGGGGCGTGTGTTACATGCGTCGTACCATCTATTAATCATAATGAAAATATATAACATAATGAAAATACATAATTATGATTGTAAAGTTAGCCTATATATTTATGGTGTCATCAACATAATGTGTTCTCAACTCATTATAAATGAAACCAAAGAGTGTGGTCATCAGATAGCCTACCAACATAGACCGTGAGCAATACTTTTCAACTTTAATCTATAGAGTTAGTTAGTTTATAAATAAACGGGATAGGCTTAGTTATCAGGCTTTCGCGAGTAATGCACAATTCGTTGAAATCCTGCTTTTCGATAGCATTCCTGAAAACATATAAGTAGATAAATAATCTTGGTTCAACTTCAACAGCAAGAGTCCATGTACACGAACCTGAACAATATCCGCAGTGTTTCTGGCAGTATTTCTCGGCCGCCATGGTGTGTTGTGCACAAATACCGTGTGTGTCGTCTGCTAGTTGACAGTCTATATCCGGGTAGTCACGACAGGACGAGTTGCTAGGTAACGAGGACGGAGTTGTTGCAGAAGTTGATGACGACATCGCTTGCGTGGACTGCATTGCACCTGAAATTGTAGTGACAGAAGAAATCCTTCATCGCGGCCTACCATATCATCCGAGAAAATTTCCAACGATTGACAACGATTTATCGATTTAACGATATAACATGGTGTTGTAAACCTTGAACAAACGGAGTGTTTGTAACACGATAAATAAATAAATATGTGTAAGTTACTACCTTGTCCACAAACATGTCTGTTACAGCCAGGTGTATCACAACACTCATTACACATCTGTGTGTCTCTCCGTCCGTACTTCATCAATATATCACATCTCTACAATAAATATCACAACACTCATTACACATCTGTGTGTCTCTCCGTCCGTACTTCATCAATATATCACATCTCTACAATAAATATCACAACACTCATTACACATCTGTGTGTCTCTCCGTCCGTACTTCATCAATATATCACATCTCTACAATAAATATCACAACACTCATTACACATCTGTGTGTCTCTCCGTCCGTACTTCATCAATATATCACATCTCTACAATAAATATCACAACACTCATTACACATCTGTGTGTCTCTCCGTCCGTACTTCATCAATATATCACATCTCTACAATAAATATCACAACACTCATTACACATCTGTGTGTCTCTCCGTCCGTACTTCATCAATATATCACATCTCTACAATACACATGGAATATAAAACACAATTGCACATTCGAAATATCATGATCATGATGATAGCACGACCAAAAGACAGCAAACAATAGCGTACAATAATCCATGCATCTATATAATATATATTCAATCTAGATAAATTCAGGTGTTTTAACTTTTCAGTAACATCTGAGGACCACCCGTTAAGGGCTATCTTCTGTGACCTTTTTCGCGCCAATCAAATGATAGCTTACAAAAAGTTTTTAACACTTCTTTCCGAATCTAAAATACTTTTAGACGTGCAAATATGAAGTCAGAGTCACGGTGGGGATTGTGCATGATGGGATGGATAACGACTACCGACAATAGGGAACGATTTTATCAAGTAAACCGTGACGTAATTTCGGACAAATAAATAGTATTTCGTTGGTGTTGTTATAAAATCTCGTAACTACGGCTTGAATCAAACCGTAGTTACTAGATGTTATAACAACACCGACGGTTTATCAAAACATAACAGTAAACTCAGTCTATTTTTTGCACAAAATTTGATGCCAACTCGCCTCGCTTCAGGTAAGACATTTTGCAATAACTCTGTTATTTCTGTATCAATTTTCAAGCGGTTTGCTGCATGTACCCCGCCTTATCGAGCTCTTTCATCGGATGTATGACGTATTAGATAACTCATGATACTTTTTCCGAAATATTGTCCCAACCGACCAGAAAGCGAAATGGTAACGACTACGGCCAAATAAACCACGCTTCAGGTAAGAATTTGTACAATAACTTTCTTATTTCTGCGTCAATTTTCATGCGGTTTGTTGCATGTACTCCGTCTTACTGAGCCCTTTTCTCAGATGTATTATTTATCTGGAACTTCCCTGTACTTTTCTCAAAAACCGATCCCAACCGACTAGAAAAAGGGCCTGAATTTTTTGTCGTTTTTCTGGTCGGTTGGGATCAATTTTTGGACAAAGTACAAAGATTCTACAAACAAGTTATATATCCGAGGAAAGAGCTCACTAATACGGGGTACATGCAACAAACCGCTTGAAAATTGGAGCAGAAATAAGAAAATTATTGCACAATTTCTTACCTGAAGCGAGGCAAATTTTGTCCGTATACTCCATATTCGTTATCCATCCCAGCATGCACAATCCCCACCGTGAGAGTGGTTAATGGTAACAGTCAAAGACCCAAATGAAAATTCTTATAAAATAGATATCGCTGTCTTCTAGCGGAAAGGAGCTTAGTCAGTTCCATTGGAAATCCAAAGCCTTCACACTGCGCCATAACATACAAGTTTGCGCAATGGAGAGTATATAAAAAAACATTAATTTTATTAAATAAAATCGTGTGAACTGTTTTCAATAACATGGAAATGTCTGTTCAATTAAACAAAGGATCAAATTATTTTCTGACATTTATACTCGGGGAAGTGGGTCTTTGAGCAGGAGACTCAATTCTCAACGCCTCAGTCTACCCAGCCGTATGAAGTGGGTAGCAGTGAGGTAAAAAATTTCAAGACGGCGTCAAAGCGTGTTTATTGACTACATCCATTTTGGTTTTGTTGCCAGGCAAAACCGACCTGCGTTTGCAACGGCCTTTTTGATTGGTTCGCGTAAAATAGAAAATCCGGACTTTCTAAAGTCACTGAAAATAACCCCTAAAGGGTGGTTCTCAGATGTTACATTATGAAATAAGATGAAACATCTGAATTTATTCATATTGCTTTTTATCTATATCATCTGAAAGCGACATTGTGGCATTAAACGCTTAAGTTGTATAGAGAGTTGTTTTTCCTCTGTGTCTATTCTTTCAGACAATCACGTGCCGGAATCAACCTGATCAGTCAGTCAAGCAGAAAAGCTCAACTTGTAAAAAAATAATTCGGTACTGTAAGAAATCTATATGTTTCTAATGTACAGTACTAAATCAGTCCATTTCCTGTGTAACTGCAAGAATATTTTAACACTCCATTATTTACAAGACTACATACCGTTTTCGATTCACATCCCAGACTGTATTTAACTTGCATCTGTGTGTCCACATATTTCTGTATGATACATAACTGCAACAGACAAAATACAGTAGGCTATCAGAGCTACTTGCGCCTTGGTATAGGGCTCGATCAAAGACCTGGCAGAGCAGATATATGTAGCTAGAGATGCTTTGCAAGATCATTATCGGGGCCTATACCCATCATTATCGAGACCTATACCCAACGGCTTGTTTCTTATGGAAGAAGAAGATGCCTAAAATGTGGTATTAAGAAAAGAACAGTCAATAATGGTCCTAATAAACAACGCACTAACTCTAACTGATAACTGTGATTGAAAGCTTTGTGAGTAATTCTTTGAGCGAACAATCCTACTTCTTTTTTTAATTTATACCCCCCCCCCCCCTTTTTTTGCGGGGGACGGGGGGGGGGGGGTCAGAAATAAACGTCTATCTACATTCAATATCCACAATCGAACAGTTTGATCGAAATATTTTGAATTGTTAGGTTATATCAGAAAAATACAAAAGCATGGTTAAATGCGTGAGTCGTACCTCCCCATCTGAGCATGATATTCTATTCTGACACAATGTTGGGTCATCCACCTGGTCACACTGGTAACAATGGAGTCCCGGAACACTGCCTGCAAACAATGAAAGAGGTTTTATATAGTTGTTTTTCTTTAAAAGTCTAGTTACTACAGCTTTAAACAAGATGTGATTGTTTTAGCTGTAGTTACGATGAGAAGTGATACTGTTGGGGAAAAGTGATGCTTTTCATGTCGTTAGTTAATGTACATAACGAAATGTATATCAAATTTGAATCACTTTTCTAAATCCCAATGAAACATTTAAGGAACCAACAAGCAGTAAAATGTAAATATAATTTTATTATACGGTATTGTCTTTTTGGCGGTAATTCTTCTCCAGACGTTCCTTTGAACGCATTTATTTTACATCGATTGGGAAGCAAGTTTCTTCAACTTATTTTAATCCCTCTCGATTGAGCTTCCTTGAAATCCACCAGTACTCGCGCCGAATGTGTGGGCCAATGAGAAGCCAAGAACAACCTACGCTACCGGGGATCGAACTCGGAACATCTTATTTGCATGACCGACGCTCTACTTCTACATACATGTTTAGCAAAGCCAAAGTTAGACTTACTATTTCCGGGTGGACAGAGTTCTGAGTTACAGAGATCTGCTCCACAACATCCCTCACACAGATGTAAGTCTGATCTACGTCTACCATGTGCTGTCATCTTACACAACTGAAACAAACAAAGTTCTGAGTTACAGAGATCTGCTCCACAACATCCCTCACACAGATGTAAGTCTGATCTACGTCTACCTTGTGCTGTCATCTTACATAACTGAAACAAACAAAGTTCTGAGTTACAGAGATCTGCTCCACAACATCCCTCACACAGATGCAAGTCTGATCTACGTCTACCCTGTGCTGTCATCTTACATAACTGAAACAAACAAAGTTCTGAGTTACAGAGATCTGCTCCACAACATCCCTCACACAGATGTAAGTCTGATCTACGTCTACCCTGTGCTGTCATCTTACATAACTGAAACAAACAAAGTTCTGAGTTACAGAGATCTGCTCCACAACATCCCTCACACAGATGTAAGTCTGATCTACGTCTACCCTGTGCTGTCATCTTACATAACTGAAACAAACAAAGTTCTGAATTACAGAGATCTGCTCCACAACATCCCTCACACAGATGTAAGTCTGATCTACGTCTACCTTGTGCTGTCATCTTACACAACTGAAACAAACAAAGTTCTGAGTTACAGAGATCTGATCCACAACATCCCTCACACAGATGTAAGTCTGATCTACGTCTACCTTATGCTGTCATCTTACACAACTG
The DNA here is from genome assembly GCA_963680895.1 of Fragum sueziense. Lineage (NCBI taxonomy): Eukaryota > Metazoa > Mollusca > Bivalvia > Cardiida > Cardiidae > Fragum > Fragum sueziense. The sequence continues at coordinate 26,990,113 of OY804605.1, forward strand.
AAACAAACAAAGTTCTGAGTTACAGAGATCTGATCCACAACATCCCTCACACAGATGTAAGTCTGATCTACGTCTACCTTGTGCTGTCATCTTACACAACTGAAACAAACAAAGTTCTGAGTTACAGAGATCTGATCCACAACATCCCTCACACAGATGTAAGTCTGATCTACGTCTACCTTGTGCTGTCATCTTACACAACTGAAACAAACAAAGTTCTGAGTTACAGAGATCTGCTCCACAACATCCCTCACACAGATGTAAGTCTGATCTACGTCTACCATGTGCTGTCATCTTACACAACTGAAACAAACAAAGTTCTGAGTTACAGAGATCTGATCCACAACATCCCTCACACAGATGTAAGTCTGATCTACGTCTACCATGTGCTGTCATCTTACACAACTGAAACAAACAAAGTTCTGAGTTACAGAGATCTGCTCCACAACATCCCTCACACAGATGTAAGTCTGATCTACGTCTACCATGTGCTGTCATCTTACACAACTGAAACAAACAAAGTTCTGAGTTACAGAGATCTGATCCACAACATCCCTCACACAGATGTAAGTCTGATCTACGTCTACCATGTGCTGTCATCTTACACAACTGAAACAAACAAAGTTCTGAGTTACAGAGATCTGATCCACAACATCCCTCACACAGATGTAAGTCTGATCTACGTCTACCATGTGCTGTCATCTTACACAACTGAAACAAACAAAGTTCTGAGTTACAGAGATCTGCTCCACAACATCCCTCACACAGATGTAAGTCTGATCTACGTCTACCTTGTGCTGTCATCTTACACAACTGAAACAAACAAAGTTCTGAGTTACAGAGATCTGATCCACAACATCCCTCACACAGATGTAAGTCTGATCTACGTCTACCATGTGCTGTCATCTTACACAACTGAAACAAACAAAGTTCTGAGTTACAGAGATCTGATCCACAACATCCCTCACACAGATGTAAGTCTGATCTACGTCTACCATGTGCTGTCATCTTACACAACTGAAACAAACAAAGTTCTGAGTTACAGAGATCTGCTCCACAACATCCCTCACACAGATGTAAGTCTGATCTACGTCTACCTTGTGCTGTCATCTTACATAACTGAAACAAACAAAGTTCTGAGTTACAGAGATCTGCTCCACAACATCCCTCACACAGATGTAAGTCTGATCTACGTCTACCATGTGCTGTCATCTTACACAACTGAAACAAACAAAGTTCTGAGTTACAGAGATCTGATCCACAACATCCCTCACACAGATGTAAGTCTGATCTACGTCTACCATGTGCTGTCATCTTACACAACTGAAACAAACAAAGTTCTGAGTTACAGAGATCAGACCCACAACATCCCTCACACAGATGTAAGTCTGATCTACGTCTACCTTGTGCTGTCGTCTTACACAACTGAAACAAACAAAGTTCTGAGTTACAGAGATCTGATCCACAACATCCCTCACACAGATGTAAGTCTGATCTACGTCTACCATGTGCTGTCATCTTACACAACTGAAACAAACAAAGTTCTGAGTTACAGAGATCAGACCCACAACATCCCTCACACAGATGTAAGTCTGATCTACGTCTACCTTGTGCTGTCATCTTACACAACTGAAACAAACAAAGTTCTGAGTTACAGAGATCTGCTCCACAACATCCCTCACACAGATGTAAGTCTGATCTACGTCTACCTTGTGCTGTCATCTTACACAACTGAAACAAACAAAGTTCTGAGTTACAGAGATCTGCTCCACAACATCCCTCACACAGATGTAAGTCTGATCTACGTCTACCTTGTGCTGTCATCTTACATAACTGAAACAAACAAAGTTCTGAGTTACAGAGATCAGACCCACAACATCCCTCACACAGATGTAAGTCTGATCTACGTCTACCCTGTGCTGTCATCTTACACAACTGAAACAAACAAAGTTCTGAGTTACAGAGATCAGATCCACAACATCCCTCACACAGATGTAAGTCTGATCTACGTCTACCATGTGCTGTCATCTTACACAACTGAAACAAACAAAGTTCTGAGTTACAGAGATCTGATCCACAACATCCCTCACACAGATGTAAGTCTGATCTACGTCTACCATGTGCTGTCATCTTACACAACTGAAACAAACAGAAAAGACTACTTCAAACTAGGCGTAACAATAAAATTTAGTGTATTCTAGCAAATCTTACTAAACATGCAGAACGTTTTATAAGAGGAGGCCTAATTGCATATGAATGAATAGTAGGCCTACCAAGTTTTTTGAAAAGAAAATGATGTGAGGTTTTGAACAAATCTGAAATTCATATTTTCTGAGAGAGAGAAAAAAAACATATTATGTACATAAAAAGTATAAGACAGTCAAAAATGTCAACAAGACACGTCTGTATTGGGTGACCATATAGGATGCCATCTAAGGCAAGAAGAAAGTGAAGATAATCAGCACTTTCTCACATTAGCTCTTTCCAAAATAGCTCATTTTTCGAGTCATCAAATTGGAGAGTTGCTGCAGAAGCCATTGTTGATGTTAATGAAAGCCGGATTTGTGTGCAGTATAGCACAGAAAATACTGAGACAAAATAAGAACATGCTAATTATCAGCATTTCCTTTTTTTGTTTCAATGTTGTCCAATACTTTCCTTTTAGGTGCATCCGAAGCAGGTCGTGTTTTGGAATAGATTAATCAAACACCAAGACAAAATACCATAAGCGAACCTGTGTTTTTCTGCATCCTGAGTTATAGAAGACTGCGGAATCATCCCCGATCACTTTCTCTGTGTAACACTCCTGAAACAGTCATCACAAAGCAAATCATATAAACCAAATACCATGAAAAAAACAACAACAGTTACTTTCAAGGATCAACCGAAGTCATCTCTCATATAAATGAAGCAAACGGGAGTTCTAATCGACACGAAAATTCATTATGAGGCAAATTGTAATTGCGACCAAAGCTGCATAGTCATGATGCAGTTTAATCTACCGGTATATAATTATGGGTAATCAGTTTCAAGAAAATGTTAATGTTCAACGTACATAACTAGAAGTTGACAAGCATGAATGTCTACAAACCTCGTCAGGTGCACAGGTGACCGTGCGAGGACAGAAGTGAGGATCAGACACACCAGAACATCGGTGACATCGTATAGCGGCCCCTGAAATATAAGGGGAGTCGAGCAGGGGTCTGGGAGAGGACCTTCGAAGTACGTGTATTTGAGATCGTAACATAGGGGATCTTGGAAAGGACCTTCTGAGTAGCCTATCTAAGACTGTCCCAGACCGACCGATAAGACGAGATAACTTAAGCATTCTATTTTTGTTATTTTAAATCCAAACTCTATGTTGTGGGTACTCATTTGAATCGTCTCGATGAGACGATTCTAATGAGTACCCACAATATAAGAGTTGATGAATAATAAATAAAATTGCATTTTGAAAAGCAACTGGGCATTCTCCCTCTTATCTGTACACAGCTCTGTGTCATAGAACCAGATTGACTTACTATTAAGAACAGTCTGGTCAGAATTCATGCTCATATCATAGATCTACATTTTAGACTGGTAGTGAAAATCTGAAAAATCAAATCAGGGAGGACATTTTGTTACAAGCAGGAGACATATATAGAATGATTCAATTATATATCACGGTCAATTCTAGCCCTGTCTCTTTGTCCGAATCAATGGCGCAAAGGGATTTTATTCAGGTCAAAGGTCATTCGGTGCATTTGTCACACATGCCTCCTAAAATTCTCCATAACTTACTCATTTATAAAGCTAGAACAATTATTTTGGTATCAAAATAAAGCTGATGATTTGTACTTTTACTTACAACAATAATATGCAACTTTTTTTACAGTGTATTTTTGTTAATAAACAAAATTATAGCGAAAAATGGCCAAAAATCACAAAAATAAGTTTTGTTTAGAAATGAAAAAAAAAAGTTTAGAAAATACCAAATGTATGTTTGTGTTTGTGAAATTATGCTTAAAAATTGCCTAGAAACCTGTTCTTGACTTATATATTTGTTCACAGAATTAGTCTTTAGCTTACGCCTGTAGCTATAGCTAAAAGTGGGTGGGGTAAATGTTTCCAAAAAATACAAAAAGTGCAAACTTTGATGTAACAATATGTCTTACACATAAATGTTATTCTATGATAGATTTAAACATATGTTATAGGAAATTATTGTTTTGAAATCATATCTGCATGGATTTGCAGTACATATTCCTGAAAATTGATCAGATTTTATGAGCGAAAATGACAATTAAATAAAACAGCATGTGAGCCTGATACTGCTCAAATATCAACATCACAATGTCAAAACCACGACTCCTTAAACAAATATTTATCTAGTATACACAAAGGTGCATTTGATAAAGCAAAACTCAAAATAAAAAAAAGCATCAAAGACAGCTGAGAATACTCATCTCAATATCTTACAGTCGTTATAAGACATTAACGGGGTCCATGCTAGATTTTCAGGAATCAGATCAACATGGGGAATGGCAATTTGTATTTCTGTGTGTTGCATTGTATTATCTAGATCCAAAAGGAAGGAAATTTTGTGCTGGAACCAAGTTTTTAACTATTTATCAAGGTTCAGGTTCACATAAATGTTACTATAAATATAATGAGCGGATAAATTAATTATATACAGACATGATCAAGAAGGACTAAACACACTTCATTTGAAATTTCCTTGAAAAGAAATTATCTAGCTACATGTGCATCTAGGTTGACCATTCCATACGATATTTCTTTAATATATTTACATGTTTGTACGTCTGGCAACCCTGCATGAGTGCCTTTAAAGATGTATTCATGTTTCAATACGTTTCGTACATAAATGGCATACATGTAATATATTTCTATAAACAGAAGGTTAACTGCCATCATTGCAATTCTGATAATTACACCTGTTAAAGAAATCGAACTCGTCGGTTCTGCATGTATCTCTTATTATGCAAATCACTCAGTACATGTGACATTATGTGTGTTTTATCCATCCTTCACAGGCCAGTAGGAAGCAATTTTATATTGGGGTAGCTGAATCCCCTGTGTCTGAAAACTGGGGGGGGGGGGGGGGCTAAATTGGTCTACTCCTAAATTTTCAGTGAAAAATAAGGAAAATTCGGCATTTTTGGACAATTTGGGGGAGGGGGCTTAGCCATATATAGCCCCCCGTTCCTACGGCCTTCTTCACAATCCCATCATGATTATTCAATAGATGTGTTCAATCAGTTGGTCTTTTTCAAATACTAAGTCTAAAATTACCATGTTGATCCACAGCTGATATGTCTTGGAGTAGACACAGATAAACTGTTGGTATATAAATAACGTAAATCTTTGGATCTGTGATTGTTTTAGCTAACCCCATAACAATATACCTGACAAATTTATGGACAATATTTAACTTATTACTATGTTAAAATATTCATTTAGTAATAATTATCGTTGTAATCAATCCTGTATATGTCACTTGTATGTACCTATATTGAAATATAGCAAAACTATATTAAGAAAATAGAAATAAAATAGATTTTTGGTGTTTTGGTCTGTTCCCTTGAGACTTTAACTAATAGTCTGAAGCAGGCCTCCTAGCATACCAAAATAGAAATAAGGGTTTTCATAAAGGCTAACATTTATGTAAATAAAGACCTTTTAGTGTAAAATATGAAAAACATAAGAGTGAATAGTGGCCATTTTCGTAGAAAATATACAATCAAAGTCATTTTACGCACTTGTTTCGTAAGGGGGTATACGGGATCTTACCGACAAAATTTTAAACATTTGGGTAAGATTTGGTGGCATCTGGTGATATTTTCATTGTTAAACTACGCACAAAGAGGGATAATGCAGAACGAAAGCCATCGCTTGCTTTAAGCTTGCAAGACAACCAGCCATAGCAAATATACAGGTTTTGGGTGAAAATTACAGGCTATTTTGCGGTTGAAAGGGTTTTCTGGCAAAAAAAGTAAAGGTTTTAAAGTTTTGCTCTGAAATTGAAGCTTTTCAAAGGTTTTATAGGTTTCAGTAGGGGCTAGCTGTAAGATATCCAAACCAAGGCCTGTATAGTCCTTAAGGAAATATATAAGAAGTATGTAGGAAAAGTATAAGGTCAAAATATATCAACCCAAATATATTTTGTGTATTGCAAATGGCAGTAGGTGGGGGGAGGAAAGATGATATGACCTTATTGTTTGAAATATATTTGCAGATCTTTTTATTCTGCTACCAGCAAACCAATTCTGTTTAATGAATACTATGAATTGCACAAGTTCTCAGCTATATGTATAACACGTACAATGGTCGCAAGATAAACTGATGTTTATAAACAAAATCTAAACTTATAAAGACATGTTATTTGCTTGTGCAAATCATCATTTCTGAGTGTCCGATAACTGCACCAAGAAAAAAACGACGTGATAGAGTGTTTCAGACGAATATGTGGACACGAATTAGCATTATATCTACAACAAGTAGACAATGAACAATTTGCTCACAATTTATGCTTGGAGTAAAGATTGACAATTTTATTGATTCTCAGGACAGTGACTTTTACCGATGTGCGTTTACATACGTACGATAAGTTACGAGTATGCAGATAATCGGCTAATACTATTTAACCTATAAGACTGTCAGCTGATGTAGAAGTTCGAAACTGAGAGATGACCATGCGCAGTGACAAGCTATGGTTAAAGCACCATGGCCGTCCTATACTGAGTTAAATCCATGTCCGAAACTATATCTTAGTATAATGTTGCAATAGTTTGCCACTTTTCTTTCTACTGTTTCTATTGTTTCATTTACTTGTATTACTCATGTTTATATTTATATATATGTAGTCTCCCATGTGGAGGAAGATTAAATAAATAAATAAATAAATAAATGAAAAAACAAAAAGATACCCGATCTATAGAATCAACGCATTGGTTACCCTAACGAGCTCTCCGCAGTAGCGTTCTTTTAACATCTTAACCCTATCTGCAATCTTGGAATTCCTTCATCCAAAATTTGATAAGAAGGAAAGGACACCCATAAACTGCATGCAATTGCTCTTCAACCTATTAATCAGAATTAGACTAGAAATCTTATTACACCCTGGTTCACAACAATGACCATTTCGTCAACATTTTTCGTTGCAAACATATATTTTAATCATTCTTTCCCAAATACAGGTTAGCTAATGCAATTTGCAGGTCTTATTTCTCAGGTAAGGAGAAAGGTCATGGAACCCTTGATTTTGGAAAAATACAGCTCTATGGGAAATGATTGGATATTTTGATAAAAAGTTTCTGAACTTCAATGTAGGGATTCATAAACGTAAACAGATCTGAAAACAATCTTTTAACGGTAAGAATACAAATTTCAAGCAAGATTAAGACCGTTTTACAATGACCGTAACATTGTTTAATTTGGGAAAATGATTTTTAGGGGAAAAACAACTGCACGAGAAAAATGCTCTGTGTGGAAGGGGCAAATAAACGGCCCCAGTTTCTTAGTAAAAATCTATTATTTAGATAATTTGAAAAAAATATTCCCCCCAAAAATAAGATATGAGTCTTTGCTTCATTTTGCTCCATTTTGATACAGTAGTTGTTAGTCAGTTGATCTTGTAAACTGTGAGTTATAGCTGTTCCCATAAAACCTCTACCACGTTTTAAAAGATATGTTTCTCTAGAAACAACACCCTCTAGCATACTGTATTTCAATTTTCCTTTGTAAAAAGACGTCAAAATGCTTAATTCTGTTTGGGACAGGCAGTAGTGCATAATTATACAATATGTTTTAGTTTCTTCTATGTATGCTAAAAAGCAAGTACCAAATATTCACAAGTTTGTGATATTTTCATCATGATTTAAAATAGAATAAACAAATGTTGGAATGTAAATAAGCTATTATGCAAAACTGGAATTAAGAAAAGAGTCCTTGGTTTTATTTTGACACCAAAATTGTAAGAGAACACCATCAACTAATTAAGAAATATCCCTTATCCTACAAAAACTGTGAAACTTTCACCAAAATTTCCAATCAAATCTACAAAAGAATACATATGCAAATTACTTCATTTGCATAACTGTCCGAAAAATAAAGACGAATGCTTAAGAGCTTCAATTTGATACTAAAATTGTTAATCTATACCAAGAACTATTCGAGATATGTTTTTTTGTGTGTACTCACAAAAATTAACTATAATTCCATCAATTGTTCTAATAAATTCTTCAAAGTTATGAATATGCAAATAAGCCTCCACAGGCTTAATTGCATACTTATTCCGAAAAACAAAAATGGATGGCTTGTCTTCATTTAAAAACATTGATTGTTTGTCTACAGTCTACACCAAGGACTTAGTGACTAATAGCTGTTTCTCCCGTTTTACCCCAAAACTACTTTTGCAATATATGTTTCCATGGAAACCAAAGACTCTACTATACTGTAATTCAATCTGATTCTGTAAAAAAGACCTAAAATGCTAACTTCTGTTTTGGACAGGACGTTTTACATATGCAATGTGATTATATCCTTCCGGAAAGCTGCAACGCTCTGCATGTATCAAATTTTCACTAACGGGTGATATTTTCATCAATTAATTAAAAATAATAAAAAATTCATGCATATGCAATTAAGCTTTTTTGCATAACTTAACTTGAGGATAGATGTCTAGGCTTTACTTTGGTACCAAATTTGTGAATTTACACCATCAACTTAGTGGGCTATAGCTTTCGTTTGATCTACACTCTGAAAAAATGACCAAAAAATGATCAAAATTTCCAATTAAATCTTCAGAATCATGCATATGCAAATCAGCTAATTTGCATATTTATACTTCAAAATAAAGATCAATGTCTAATCTTCATTTTGATACCAAATATGTTATTCTAAACCCAAAACTAAACGAGTTATAGCGGATTGTTTAACTATACCCAATATACCATTTATTTTTTGCACCTAGTTGACCTTTGACCTACTTAGACCTACTTCACCATTGATGCGGACAGAGAGACAGGGCTTAAGTGATTAAGGGGACATTGCTACATCGTTTAAGCATTGTCTCTTGCTTGTAACAAGTTGTCCTCCCTGGAACCATTTTTAGGCCTCGTACAGAAAACTTCTCCTAGTCTATTTATCAAAGATTGTGAAGATGTCGGAAGAGAAAAACGTGGGTTTGGACCAGAATCTATCTAACATGGACACATGCTGATTTGGATCCGTAAATATCTCGAACGCCACGAGGGTTAAAATGGGTTTAAAGTGACTTACCAACTTGAACAAAGCCGAGTATACTAATCAAGCACAAAGCTGAAAACGAGAAAAACACGAACGTAGCAGATATATTGAGATGATAATTGTCTGGTCCAGAACATTGGGTATTTAGAAGCTGGTGGGACAAAACGAGGGTTGGCAAAACTATGTTATTATTCATCTATAGACCTGTGGCCAAATAGCTCTCAAACAATTCGGATGTGTGGGTTCTGTACTCTCACAACATTTCGAGGGCTCAGTGCAAAACTATTGTAACTGCATATTTTTCAGAAATTCACTTTTTGCATTTTCTGAATCTCTAGGAAGGTCTGCATCATGTGTTCAAATATTAGGTTTCAATTCTGTATACTTAAAATAATATTTAGAATTTCAAAAACATTTTTTCTCTTTAGCTTTGAGAAAGTCAATAAGTTTTTCCCTCTCCTGTAAAGTTTTATAAAATGGAGTTACAATAGTTTTGCACCAAGCCCTCGATTTATAAATGAGCCAGAATCTGGAAAAGATGCCCTTATATCATTTTGGAAAAATGAGTTATAAGATCAGCCCATGGCCGAATGTAGTCGCATAGGGACCAATGTCGCTGTCTTTAACCCGTTCCCAAACGACAAAATTTTGGATCGGTCCAATTTGAAAGCTGCTGCAGACGAAAAATGAATGTTGATAAGTAAAGTATTTGTGTAAAATAATGCACAGAAAATATTGAGACAAAAGGAGAAACTGCTGGTTATCAGCAGTTTCTTCTTTTGTCTCAATATTTTCCCAAACATTTCCTCTTAGGGATGTCAAAACCAGGTCTTGTTTGGGAAAGGGTTAGGTAACTACAGGTCACGAATAAGCTATTAGAGAACAGCATGGATCTTGATCAGACTGTGCGCATGCACAAGGCGATATTGATCCATGGTTCTCTCAAATGCTATTTTCTTATAAGGGACCTTCATCCAGATTCTGTCTCAAATCTATTAGAGTGTTGGGGTTGATATCAAAAGGACCCGAGTTCGATTTAACCCTATTCCGGTCAGTGACTTAAACTTACGTTAAAGGCCAATTGGGGTCCACTGGACCCCATTACAAAAATGCATGCAAAATGCAAATAATGTGTCAATGTGAATTGTTAAATTACATTGATTTATTAGCTTACCTTAGCACAAAGTGCCGAGGATAATGTACTGTGATCGTACACTGTCATTCGTCTGTCTGTCTGTCCATCTGTTCACCTACCCGTCTGTTCAGAATTACAAAAAAAGTCATTTTCTCCCAAACCACAAGGCCTATAGTCTTGAAAGGACGGGTTGCAACAAGGGCTCAAAAATAGATTTCTTTAAATTCTGTGCATCGACAGGGTTACATAATATCATTAATTTGTAAGTGTAAAAATTCTGAAGAGCGCTTATTTTTGGAGATAATGGCTAACAAAGTGGGTGGGGTAAATTGACACGAGAAGCAAATTTTACTTTGAAGTTGAATAACTGTTTCTGTATAGATCAGATCAAGATGAAATTTTGCATGTACATTTAATGGACCGAGGATAATACATTTTAGGAATCATTATTCATATTTATCAGTTTGTTGATTTTCTATATTCGTTCTTCTGTCAATCTCAGATTTTGCTTATTTTTGATGTACTAACTTTACGAAACTATCTCTACACCATTTAGGTAAGTAAAACACCAGTTCAAACACAACTTATTTTAATAATGTGTAAACAGAGTACATTCCTAGTTCAGTTGAAATGGAAAAATATCGTCATTTCTTCAATATTGCCTATATAATTCTATATGGGGTCCAGTGGACCCCAACTGGGGTCCAATGGCCCCCAGGCTTCTTTTTGGCTATAGTATGAAAACTCTTCAGTGTACATGGAAAATATTTTGTGCCAAGAACCATCGATGGACTGGTATAGATTACCTAAAATATAAATGCTGTAGCTTTTTAAATGACACCGTAGATATACCCAAAATACCCCTTGGGGTCCAATGGACCCCAAAAGTCCGGAATAGGGTTAAGAAAGGAGTTAATCTTGGTTTTCTAACACAAGTCCAATCGTTCGATGAACTTATATTGGCAATAATGCAGTCCAAATTGTTGAAATGAGAGCATGTTTATCATAATTTGTCGTTAAAATGACTGGAAGATTAAATTTTCAAAACGAAGGATCTCTGGTATTACTATGAACTAATGCTAGATATCTTAGGCACCAGAGCAACGTGGTAATTCATATTAATTCCTTTCGCTTCTGCTTTTTGGAAACTGCACCAGTACTCGCACCGAATCTGTGGGCAGAAGTTCAAGAACTAGATCTGTCTAAGCTATGTAGCGTGCCGGGATCGAACTCGGGACCTCTTCGTCGCAAAGGCCGACGCTCTAACTCTCGTCCACGGACACCACACGGGTGGTAGGCTACCATGTTTTTAACCAAAATGTTCTTACTAAAATGGAAAGTACAGGTGGGTAAAATGATACACGCTTGATCTAGAAGAACTTGGCCGCGAGTTTTTATCGGACGGAAGCGATTTCCCTTTTCATGATGACCGATTCGCTCTGTTTTTTTTTCAATATTTTGTTACCTTTGACCAAGTAGCATGGGTCCTTTTCCTCTTAATAGTTTCTATATGTTCGATACAATTTTCTGCTGTAAATGATTGTATTTTGTCGTCTGTATTTTTTTTTAATTTGATGTTTTTGAAAGGGCTATGCACTTAAAGCATGGGTCCTTTTCCTCTCAATAGTTTCTATGTGTTCAATACAATTTTATGCTGTAAATGATTGTATTTTGTCGTCTGTAAATTCTGATGCAAACAAGTCATACCTTTATAAATCCACATTTTGTAAATCGTAGAATTTTCCTGTGAATATTTGAAGGTCTTATCAGTATGTAAGTGGGTCAAATGTAATTGTGTTATAGATCACGATAGCTGACCTGGAAGAGCATCTTTAGCTATAAGCTAGGGATGTTCTACCAAGTCTTTTATCGTGAGCTATAACATTTTTATACGGAATATTTGTAAACTATTGTCACCTGGAACTCGTTTCTGTCACATGTCGGACTTAAGGTGGCAAGTGACAATGGCAATTTTTTAAGAAATCCCATTAAAGGTGGTTCCAAATTAAAGCTTGCGTTCCCGAGATGAAGTCGGGATCAATGTAACCCTTTTAGCATATATTTTTCTATCTCATTCGTAGTGATGTCCCCTGAATCGGGATTAGTTTTCTGCGTTGTGGATTAAATAGAAAGAGTTACGGTACAAAGAGTTAGAGTACAAATAGTTCCGGCACAAATTTTACCGGAATTCACCGTGCACTGTCATCCTTATTTTAAAATATGGTCGTTTGGGGGATGGCAATTAGCGCATTACTTGACTTACGTCACTTTTCAAAGAAAACCTCGTAACTACAGCTTGTTTAAAGCTGCAGATACGAGGTTTTTGTTAAAAAGCAGCGCTTAATTTAGCGTACAAATAATGTCTTTGATTTTTCCAGTTAACATCTCCTTTTAAATACAGTTTTGATTGGCGTTTAAAAGCTGCCCGAATTGAAAGTCAAGAGCGGATCTAGGGGGAAAGTGGTGGGGCTATCAGGGGCATTCAAAATTGTGTAATACAAACCTCTTGGTTTTCGGTTCACCATAACTCTAAATAAAGTCTACAATGCACTGTACATAGAGACTGAGTGGTAGTACTGGTTTGAGAAACATCAGGAATCCATGGGTAAATGCTCCAGCCGACGCAATATTACCCTGGCAGTTGAAAACGGCGTAAAACCCCAATAAATTCAAATTCAAAGAGTTACGGCACGCAGATAATGTTCAATTTACTTTTGATGTGGATTGTTCAAATTTTCGGTGTACCCCAACTCTTTAAAGTCTAATTCTACAATGCACCGTAGCTAGACTTCAAACAGTTATGGTACGCATATCATGGGCGGATCTAAAGGGGGTGGGGTGTCCGGGAACCCCCCGCCCCTTTGGCATAAGCCAAAAATCAAATTTATGACTACAGGCATATAGAGTTACATATTTAACATATTTAGGCCTAAAGTCATTATTTGGGCTTGGACCCCACCAGAATTGGACCCCCCCCCTGGAAAAAATCCTGGATCCACCCTTGCATATGATGTTCTGTTGAAAAGCTTACAGTTCTCTGTTGATGAGGAATATTAAGATTTTCGGTGTACCCTAACTCTTTAAAGTGTACAAATCTCTGTTGCAGAGGATGAATAAGATTTTTGGTGACGGTAGTACCCTAATTCTTTAAAGTCTAATTCTGCAATGCACTGCATACTTCAAAGGGTTACGGTACGCAGATAATGTTCATTTGAAAAGTTAACAATTCTGTTGCTGATGATTATTTAAAAGATTGTCGGTGTACCCTAACTCTTTAATGTGTGTAATTCTCTGTTGCAGAGGTTTACTAAGATTTTTGATGTACCCTAAATCTTTAAAGTCTAATTCTACAATGCTATTGCATACTTCAAAAGGTTACGGTACGCACATAATGTTCATTTGAAAAAATAACAATTCTGTTGCTGATGATCATTTAAAAGATTGTTGGTGTACCTTAACTCTTTATTTTGTACAAATCTCTGTTGCAGAGGTTTACTAAGATTTTTGATGTACCCCAAATCTTTAAAGTCTAATTCTACAATGCTATTGCATACTTCAAAGGGTTACGATAGGCAGATAATGTTCAATTGAAAAGTAAACAATTCTGTTGTTGAGGATTATTATATAAAAAATGTAAAGAACCCAACCGAAAGTAGTACCAAATTAAACTTTGACTTACGGCGCTTTCAAAGTCACGTCTTTTTTAACGTTTTCTTTGTTGATAACGTTACCATGACGTCGGAAATATGACGTTTTCGCGCCTTTTCAAGAACTGACCCCAGGCTACATTAATCATGTATTACAGATGTATTTGTGACAATTAAAAAACACAATTTGCACTTAGATAAAGCGAAATGAATAGTGAATGTTTTGTAGTGTATATTGTCTTGATGCGTTAGTACATTAATGAACACGGCGTCATTTTTCGTAATTTTCACGCGTTTTTGCTTTTAAACAGAAGGCAAAAAAATCGGGCGTTTTGCAGATTTAAAAAAAATTGGCCCGATGATTTTTTTTATTTTTTGATTTATCGTTGTATAATATATAAGTAAGATTTTGTCCAAATTTTTTGAAAATCTACTATACAGTTTTTTAGAAATGATGAATTAAATATAAGGCATTAACGTCAAAAAATGACGTAGGCTTTAACTTAAACTATATTGCAAAAGTACTTCATACCGTATTTTCTAAATTTACATATATGCAGATGTCTCGGGTTAATCTTGCTGGACAATACTTGTTCTAATGCTGTTCCAAAATTATTTCTGTTGACAATATAGAATGGAATACAATAATATTGTCCACCCAAATTAACCAGGGACAACTTAGTTTTCGTGCGCTAAGTCCGTTAGTTGAGCGTCGTAACAAAACATTGCCGAAGCATATGCATATGTCCCGGGTTAATCTTGTTGGACAATAATAATAATGATAATAATAATAATAATAATAATAATAATAATAATAATAATAATAATAATAATAATAATAATAATAATAATAATAATAATAATAATAATAATAATAATAATAATAATAATAATAATAATAATAATTCATGTAATAATAATAATAATAATAATAATAATAATAATAATAATAATAATAATAATAATAATAATAATAATAATAATAATAATAATAATAATAATAATAATAATAATAATAATACGGGCGAAATGGCTGCGAAGCAGCCTTTCGTCCGTCTATAGATTGAAATTTAAACGGAAACAAAAATGTCGGAAACCCTCTGTTTTTTTCAATGTTAATTGAATGGAAAAATCAGAGGGTTTCCGTGAAATTTCGGGCGGGGGGGAAGGGTAACTTCGCATTTTTGGACACGAGTACCCCTGGCTTTTAACGTCATTTTTACAGCAATAACCTGATAATCCCCTTCCTAAACGCTATAACAACGACCTGACAGAAGCAGTGAATCAATCAATATCGATATAAACAAAGCTCTTGAATTGTGTGTGAATTAAAGAAATACAACGACAAAGCTAAATCTTAACTACAGACCTAAGCGAAGTCGACCTCACGTGTTTTCGTTCTTGGTTCAATCGATAATTTATGACAGATCATCGGCCATCTTGTTTCGTCTGCACTAGTCCGGCTAAATTTTGGCGACATTCACGGACACTATGGATGAAAATTGCACAGAGTAACATACTGCGCGATAATATGAAGCGGTGTGACACCAACGGAAGGGAGTGTGTTACCGGAAGTCATATTAGAACAGAAATGCTAGCCGTAGAAATTTTGGTGCGAACGGCTTCGAGAACCTATGTGAACTACGTGTACAGGTACACAGGTGTACGTGTAAGTGTCCAAATCTATGGATTTTCAATAGCTCAGTTATATTTCAAAACTATTATATTGGTTTCCAGTGGCAAAGGAGTTTCGTACCAAATACATTTCGACCGATTAAGTTGTGGTTTGGCATACCGCGTCTTTTACGGTCATACATAATCATAACTGTGATGTAGATCTATATGTGTTGATGTCACCAGGGTGTCCAAAAACCTCCAAATGGGGATTTTTTACCCCCAAAATGAATCTTGTACCCCCAGTTTTTGCAAGCAGCCTTCTTTGTCTCTTTTAGAGGGTACAAGCATGCACTTAAAGTATGGTTTTTACCCCTAGATTTGAAAGTCGGTGGACACCCTGGTTACTAATTTACATTTACATATATAATGACCTTCATAATCTCGAAAGATGGGAAAGGACATGGTCCATGGAGTTCAATCCAGACAAGTGCGAAATCCTTAGAATTTCACGGAAGAGAAACCCCCTTATTTATCCCTACAAATTGCACAACACAGAATTAAAAACTACTACAGCAGCAAAGTATTTAGGTGTAACTATTACCCCCAGATCTAAATTGGTCAAAACATATAGAAAATATCTCATCCAAGGCAATGACAAGTCTCAGGTTTATCCAAAGAAACATAAGAACAAACAACCAACAAGTTAAAACCGAGGTAGCAAGATAACTCGTACCAAGTCAAACTCGAACCAAATCCAACTCGTACCATTTTAGTCAACTCGTTCCAAATTTTAGTCAACTCGTACCAAATTTTGGTCAACTCGTACCAAAAAATGGAAAAATGCAGGAGTCAACTCGTACCTTTTTTTAAATAACATTTTCCCCCAAATGTTCTCTATATAATGTTTGTAGGCCTACTTATTTATTTGCTAGCATCGGAATTAACATTTGTTATCCAAAAACGCTATTGAAAGACTTTGTTAACGTTTTTACTGTTAGTTCTAAGACATTGATCAGTATAAACCTTTATCAGATCAAACTTTTGACCGAATACAAATATTTAGTGAAATCGTATTTTCAACTTAACCTTTATAAGATCAAACTTTTGATCGAATACAAATAGATCTATTCAGTGAAATCGTATTTTCAACTTTTTTTTTAAATGTACGCATAGATAGCAATGATAAAACATTTAAGAAAAAAGAGAAAATGGCGAATATAACAATTTTCTCATTTCCCTTTTTTTTTCAGGTATCATCGACAAGAAATGGAGATTGAAATTGTTGTTGGGATCGTACTGAGGATGAAGAAATCAACAACTCCGTATTTAAAAAATCTCTATTTATTAGAATTTCATATATTTCATAATATAAACTTTAAACCATTACCAGACGACAATTTCAAAGATGTGACAGACGACAATTTCAAGTTAATGAAATTTAAAATCTTTTGGTCTTTTGTGATAAAAAAAAAACATTGTGGGAAATGAATTTTACATTTTCCACGATGTTTTCTAAAGCCATTATCTTGTGAGGAGTCAAAAGCATTCACTTTTTGGTAATGGGTTAAAAAAAAGATGAACAATATTTGACAAAATTTTACTACACAAACATATTTGGTTTATATACATGCAATTGAATAACCCTTTTTCCAAACAACAAAAAAATTAAAAGGCTATATAGCACTGTTATATTATTGAAATTAAATGATAATATTTGGTATAAAATATCATGACAAATCCAATTTATTTTTATGTTGATTTGTTTATGGGAATAACTGTTATTATGTTGTTGAATTTTAATTAGATTGTAAATATTTACACGTATATTTATTTATTTACACGTATATTTATCTATCACAGTTTGCGTTTTTTTATTATCAGGATCGTAAATTAATTGTCTTTTATGTATTTTGATCAAAGAAATCATATCTAACAGTTTGTTGTCTTTATTTCACACAATATTTTCTCTCCAAAAAGACGTAAAATTTCTATCACTTGAAATTGTCATCTGCATTATTTCGGTGCATTTGATAATGTCTGAAGTTTGGTGTTATAGTAATGGGTTAACATAATCGTTCTGTCTTTTCGGTTGGCACCATCGGCTGAAGAGGAAGCCCGGCAGTAGAACTAGCTTATATAAAACATAATGCAGATGACAATAAGTCTCTAAAGGGTTGTTCCTCTGTTGCGCCAAAAGACTGTTTTATTTCTTTATTGAGATTATATATGGTGACAAAATATCAAACTGTCCAGTATAATTGCTTTTATTAAAAACTGGCTCTGTAAAAAGCTTAGAAAAAGAGAAGAAATGTGGTTGCTGGACTAAAGGGACAATTAAAACGCCTATTATTTTATCGCTGAGGTAAAGGGTAGTCAATAGCCACGCGTCAGTAAATAGTAGCCACGCGTCCTAATTAAAGTAGCGTGTGATTCACGCCTTTAATTATTGGAAAAAGGGTTAAATAGGGCGTTTATTGTTATTGTTTCAGAGTATTGTGAGGAAAAGAGTATAACGTCACCAAGTGGCATTCTTACCATTTTCTACAATACTCGTATCAATTTTAGAGCAGACGAGTAACAAAACCCGTCATCAGAAGAACCCTATCATAAATAATCATTTTAGTCCTATCAGCTTGATTTTGGGTCCTGTTATACTGAGATAAAGGGTACAAACAATAGCCATGCGTCGGTAAACAGTAGCCACGCGTCATAATTAAAGTAGCGTGTGATTCGCATCCTTAATTTAGATCAAGATAAAGCAAAATAAATTATTTACCGTTTTACAAACAATACCCTGTTTTGAAGACCTTAATGAAATAGGCTTAATTTTAACAATAAAAGAATATACCGCCTTTAGATTTATGTGGCATAATTGTTATGTCATCCAATGTACAATTATATTGATTAAAAGATTCGCTTGTTTCTAATTATGGATTAAAGTTTGGGCTTTGTCGCTTTGATAGTCATTCTTTCACTTAATCTGTCTTTTAGGCCTACTATCAGATCATCAGATCATCATTAACGAAACACAAAATTAATGTAGGATAGGAATGAAAATGACAGATAGATCTATATATCTTGACCCCGGTCAGAGTCCTTGCCTTCTTTTCATATTATTTTCTTTCTGTCGGCGTGATTCACTGTATCATATGTATTCTTCCCTCTTTATACAAGAAGGCATCATCATATCTGAAAAAAAAAAAATAAAAAAAATAGAAAAATAATGATTGTTGAACTAATATGAAATATCAAGATTAACTATTCTTTGGTTTGGGGAAATGAAAAACTGATATGAAAAAAAAGGTACGAGTTGACTCCTGCATTTTACCATTTTTGGTACGAGTTGACTAAAATTTGGAACGAGTTGACTAAAATGGTACGAGTTGGATTTGGTACGAGTTTGACATGGTACGAGTTATCTGTAAACCAAAACCGAGGCCTATCACACATATGTTCGCCCACAACTAGAATATTGCTCGTCGGTTTGGCACCCATGGCAAAAAAACCACTCACATAATGTCGAAAGAGTCCAGAGATCCGCAGCCAGATATGTCACCAATAACTACGACTACACATGCAGCGTCACAGACATGATGAACAGGCTAAAGTGGCAATCACTACACCAAAGAAGACTTTACAACTCCCTTGTCATGTTTTATAAAATTAGAGCCGGCACCGTCGCAGTGGATAACTCACACCTTATACCTACCAGAAACTTTAATTATTTAATCCCTTTCTCTAGAACTCAATACTTCTCTAACTCCTTCTTTCCTAGAACGATTAAACTCTGGAACACATTGCCCCTGACAGTCAAGGCTAGCCCCAGTCTCAGTACTTTCTCTGAGAGACTGGTGGCTGTCAATCTAGAGTAACTTAATACCTCGCTTTTACTTTTTTAATTGTAGCATACTGTCTTTTACCCTTTTACTAATTGTAACATATTTCCTTTTTATAACAGCTCTTTTACCGGTTATTAACACACATTTCACCCAGTCATAATCGGAAATCGATTGTTCGGGTTACCATGTAGATGTAGATTAGAGCGCATTACACTTAACCCTTTCCCAAACAAGACCTGGTTTTGACGTCCCTAATAGAAAAGGATTGGGAAAAAAATTGAAACAAAAGAAGAAACTGCTGATAACCAGCAGTTTCTCCTTTTGTCTCAATACTAAATCTGAGCTGTATCATACACAAATCATATCTTTATCAGCATTCATTCTGTCGTCTGCAGCGGCTTTCAAATTGGATCTCCCTAAAATTTTGTCGTTTGGGAAAGGGTTAAAAAACAACAGGAAGTTTGACACATGTCAGTGTTCTTCCCAGCCCAATAAGCTGTATCGGCCCCACTACAGCTTCATGTAATCCGTGTAATGCCCCTACAGCTTCAAAAGTGCCCCACAGCCTAATTTCTTTAAAAATTGTCGCCAAGTAGAGGTACTCTGGGGTATTTCTAATCCGAGTCTTCTCTGATGTAAATACACTTTTTGATATTTTGATTTTTCGCTATTTATATCAGAGAGCGTTGCTCTTTGAAAATATCAAGAAGTTCGCAACTCGATGTTGCGCATCGTTCACCGTCCGATCTTAAACGATATCCTTAAAACGCCTGATGGTATCGATAAATGAACCATTTATTGTTATGGCTGCTGAAAAAATTACGACCAAAAAGTATTTCCAAAAGGTTTATAGGCAATGTTTTGCAACAACCCTCACCTGAGCAGCCTTTGTTTACCTTGACCTTCCATTCAAAACCAAAGGTTATACTCTTCCAGCAGGCCGATTTGAAATGAAATTTTTGGTCAGGTATGACAAAAAATGATTAATTGATCTATACCCTACAGTGTTTTACCGAGTGATTCGATATGATACACAAAAACAAAGCTTTACTACTTGTAACGTTACTGAACTTTCCGCTGTTTTCAAAGAGCAACGCTCTCTGATGTAAATAGCAAAAAATCAAAATATCAAAAAGCGTATTTACATCAGAGAAGACTCGGATTAGGGTATTTCATGCCAAAAAATGTTTTAACCCTTTCCCAAACGACAAAATTTTGGACTCTTCCAATTTGAAGGGTGTTGCAGACAACAATTTCAAGTTGATGAAATTTTAAAAATATTTAAAAACATTTTGGGTTAGAAAACATTGTGGAAAATGAAGAAATTGATTGTGACAAGCAATTTCTTCAATTTCTACAATGATTTCCAAGTCTTTTCATGTGAGGGAGTCAAAAGACACTGTGCAGTATTGGGTTAATGCATTTTTATCATTGCAAAAGTAATAATTGTGCGTAAAACATTATGGAAATTACAGGAGTTTCAATAACTTTTTGGCCACCTGGGCCAGAAGCTAAAGTAGGCGGGGGATTTTCCATGTATTCCCTATTAACCCCATACAAAATTTTCAAAAGTAGCAGGGGGGTTGTACTCAATTTCAGTCAAATAGGAGGGGGAAATCCCCGCCCCCCGCCTCTTAATGAAACCCTGGGAAAAGAAGAAATTGCTCAAAATGAGCAATTTCTTCTTTTTCCATAATGTTATTACTCACAATTATTTGCATGAACACTGTGCATTTCAAGGTTAACAGATTCTTATATAATTTGCCACTATAGCTTCAAAATATTCTGCGGAGAACTCTGCATGTTGTGGCGCTTTGTTCACTGTCCGATTTTGAATGCTATCCTTGAAACACCCTATGATACCTAGGGGTGGGTATCGCCTCCAAAAAGTGTATCTCGATATATCACATAGACATAGACAATTTTATTAGACGTAAGCTCCTTCGAGCTTCTTGTCATACAAAATTTACAATGTTTTACAATTTCAAAGAATAACAATAAACATGGCATATTATAAACGTGAAATGTTTTTGGTTAGTAGAGATGTGTAGGTGTAAATATGGAATATGTTGGGACAGTTGGGTTGTATCGTGATAGATATCATGATATATATTATCGCATACTTTGTACTACCGAGTTTGATGAGTTTCCTGTCCAATATTATGTTTGCGCTACACTCAAAAATCGAGCGGGATAGACTATGTTTACCTTTACCTGGTGATGGAATGAGATCGATCTCTTTTACCATAACTGGATCTATGATGGAATTGAAAACATGTTGAAGTTCAGTAAATCTCGCAACATATCTAATTAAACAAGAAACATGCCTCTTCAATCATATAGACTATTTTAACGTTAAAACACACATAAATATTCCAAAGTTTGTTAGAAAAACTCTATCGAAATAGCAAAAATTTCTACTCATTCAGTTTCTTTAATAGCCAATTTAAAATCAATATATCTTAACTCAATATAGATTGCGCAGTAGATATGTTGTTTTTGCTCCACGTATGTGTGTAAAGGTAGAACAGGTCCTCTAGTGAATGCCTCATTATGCATACAATTTGCCTAACACCGATTGCGTGTTGGAGACAATGCAAGCCACACCTTTTGATTGTCGTATAGGCGGGTCGCGGAATGCTTTTCCTTTCAAACATAAATGCGATGTAACCCCTTTAAGATAATGGATATAATGGATATTCGATAATTGCAAGATAATAAATGAAGTACTATTTAGTCTTTTCAGTTAAGATTCTCGGCTTTGCTTTTGTATACGGGTTAAAATTAGTGAATAAAGATATTTAAATTGAAAGCCACAACAAATGAATTTAAAAAATATCAGAAAAATCCGGAAATTGCAATCTTTCTCGAGTGCACCGGTATGGCAAGGTCGTATCGCGATTCTGTATCGGGGCCCTCCGAATTGTGATTTACTGGTATATCCGTAATATTGCCCACCCCTAATGATACCAATCAATGAACCATTTATTGTCATACCTGGTGAAAATTTAAGACCAAAAAGTATTTCTGAAAGGTTTATAGGCAATGTTTTGCAACAACCCTCACTTTAACAGCCTTTGTTTACAATGACCTACCATTTAAAAACCTTGTGATCAACGCGGAATCACGCTCTTTCCTTAGACAATGACGTAACGGTTTGGAATTTCAAAAAAAAGAGGGATAACAAAATTCTATTTTTCAAAATGAGGAGCCCTTTCAACATAATATAACGAGTTAAAAAACTCTGATAATATGAATCGATAAATAAATGATATATCAGAAACGTTCGGTAAAAGTTTCAAGCTAGAATTCGCACCAATAATGTTTGCTACTAAGTTGGGTCACTTCCGTAACGAGCATGGGGAACAAAATAAACAGAATTTCACAGGAAAAGCAATACATTTTCAAGTGGCCAGCTTAACAGATCGATTTAAATTGATCTCCGCAACAAGAATACTCTATAATTTCTAAACAAAGGCGGTCACGTGACTGGAAAGAAATTCAAAACAAAGCCGGTCATGTTACAGTAACCAATTACCTAACTTCTGTTCTATTTCCAAACGAGATCTTGTCACGTGATCTACAATAACAATGCAGACAAAATTGGGGGTTGTTGAGTTTCGTAAGGTCAAAAATGATTAATTGATTTATACCCTACAGTGTTTTGCCGAATGATTGGATATAATACACAAAAACAAAGTGCCACAACTTGTGTCGGACATTCCTGTTGTTTTTGAAGGGTAATGCGCTATAATGTAAAGAGCGAAATATCAAAGAGCGTATTTACATCAGAGAAGACTCAGATTAAATGGTCATTTATTCCTTCACAAATACGACATGGTTTTGTCGTTCCAAAACTGAAAATCTTTGGTAAACATTAATTTTGTATCCAGCATCTAGAACTCATCTTCCCTAGCCAAGGTTGATCCCACCTGCGTTTGTATTCACCCTTGGCGCATTTAGTCCGACTTTCTTGAAATCACGAAGCGCCGCCTAGCGGTTGTCCTGCTGGTTGTTTACATTATTTCGTCCATAAGCGTGTTGTCTTTTGTGTCATACGTCTTTCCAATTAGGTAAAAGTTAGCTGCTTCTTTAGTCGAGTTGTCTAAAGTATTAATAATTCATTGATTGAAGATAGGGAATTCCCTTCTATTGAAGTGAAATTCTTAGGAAAAATTGTCCATCTTCGCATTTTCAGTTGTAAATGCAATGCTTTTTCCCGCCCGTTGTCATGAATTGGTTACTCATAACAATTGTATCAGTTGACAATCTGATTGGTTCCAGCAAGACCTCGCTGGAACCAATGAAAATGCTTTCCAGGAGACCAAGAAAGTCGGACTAAATATGCCAAGGGTGAATACAGAAACGATGTTATGTCGTAGATTTCACCCTTGGCTTGCGAAGATGCTAGAACTCTGCTCAAATGATCATAATGCCAAGATGCTTATGTTAATCTATAGCCAATAGCATAGAATATATTGAGGACAGATGAGAAATTGCATTTGTATTTGTAAATGTATTGAATTACCATGACTTACAATGATTTCTATATTCATTTCAGCTATAAAACAAGAATCTACATGGGTTCATGTTTAATACTCATTGTGAGTAGGCCTAATTGTGAGGCCAAGCACCAGACACATTTCAAGTGAGTTGATTTGTTGTTTACCATTTTAAGGTTTACGAACTGAGAATGAAATGCAGAGCTAGAGGCAAAATTTGAAAAGTGCCAGTAATTCCTAAACTGTGGTACATTTTCATTCCAAATATAAACATTAGCATTTTGTATGGTTTAGAATTTTGAATTAATGCATACTAATTAGATCTACTTATGGAAATATTTGACAAAAATGTTCAAAATTACCTCCCTTGCATATGAATATAGAGTAAAATAATATTTGTAAATTATTTTCTTCTTGAAGCATAATCTTGAAATCCGACACAGTGAATCAACTAATGTGAAGTGTATTTACAAGTGCCAGGACTTTTCTTCCAGAAATTGGGAAGGGGCCATGGTCAGTCATTTTGGGAAATTTAGCGCAATTTTGGTCAAATTGGGAAAAAGAAAACACAGGAGAATAAATGTTCAAATGTAAATAAATCTCCTTAAACAACACTTTTTTAACCAGAATAACTTAATCATAGAATCACACACTGCTTATTTGTGACTATAATTGCCAGCATGTAATTGATCATTATTTATTTTCATTTTTTTTTTGGGGGGGGGGGGAATTTTAGTGTGGAAAATTGGGAAATTCTTACTTTGAAATTGGGAAAAAGGAGCCATATTCCAATTGGGAAGCCGCCGAATTTCGGCCTCTGTTATTGAAGGAAGAAAAGCCCTGAGTGTGTGTAATTTGATGCATTTCGTATGGCTAGAAAGTGGTGTTTTCATTCTCAGTTCGTAAACCTTAAGTTTATTTTAGTAAAAGAGTACAAAACATGGCAAAGTAAAAACACATTACAGCAATATTGCACAAAGTTAGTTATCATATGGGAAAAAAGACTCCCTTATCTAAATGATTTTAGTGAGTTTGTATATGTATAGATTCTGATAATTCTGATAAAATAGCACTAGGTCTGTTCAATCACTGTTACTGAACTGTCTGTTAATAAATTGCTGAGTGTAACGCTGCACGCCTAGGAGGAAATAGTGTTTGAAATGAGATATCATGTTACATAATTGACCAAACGCTGACTGTCAATCAAAAATATCGATTAGCCAATGGACGATCAGAAAAATGCCATGCCCCAATTGTTCTTCGTTGCACGTGTTATTGTATCGATTTATCGACTGACAATATAAACAATCAACGTGCGAATGGCAAAGAATTTTGTGCTAACAATGGACTCAGGTTTACGGTTATGTTTTGATACACCGTCAGTGTTGTTATAAAATCTCGTGACTATGGCTTAAATCAAGCCGTAGTTTTGAGATTTTATAACAACACCTACGAAATACTATTTTTGTTTGTCCGAATTTACGTTACTATTAACTGGATAAAATCGTTCCCTATTAACGATCACATCCCCATTGTTTGTTTTAAATTCTATGTTGGGCGGAGCGATTTATCGATTGGCATTTGGTCAATTATGTTAAATGGACAGGTCTGTTGCTACCCAAAGTTTTGAGATACTATATGTATATGACAATTTTGTCCATTTTCATTTTATGAATTTAATATGCAAATAATTGTATACATGCATATCAATAATCATTTTGCAGGCATGGTGAAATCAGAAAACAGTGGTATGTTGAACAGCTGTATAAAGTCTGGTGGAATGGAATTAGTTTCAGAAAGGCCTTTAATGGTATGCATTTATTCTTTATCCCTGAAACAGTCTTGATTTCATTGTATCATGTACAAAGTGAGATTTTTCCTGAATTACAAAGTATGATGAAAAACATTACTTTCTAAATAAACTATTCTTAACCATAACGTACAAATTGTCTACAACCTGTTTCAGCATGGATCAGTTTGAAATATTGCTGTTTAGAAAAGGTTGCACACATATATAATTACATGTCTAGATCTATGCTTGATTGGAATGTGACAATTTTAATTTCTAATTCACAGTTTACATGTTGAATTGCCCAGGTAGGTACTTAAGCAGCAGGGGTGCAGTATATATATTTTGTAAATAAAATGTTCTGTTCTGTATATATTTATGGGCACATCCCCTGCCGCTTAATGAAACCCACCCTGCATTAAAAGGGATGATTTAAATGGATATTTACGGCTTTTTAAAGTAATTACAAACTTTTCCAAAAGAACAACTTCAGTAAAAACAACGTAGGATATATCAATAATCAACATTTTCTACTTTTCATTCAATGTTTTGATTTTGAAAATATGCATATCCTTTTTCCTTTTGCAATACATATTGAAGAAAATTTTGTAAAAATACATTGAGCATTTTTTGATGATTTAATGACTGAATTTGTCATCTCAAAGGTGATGCACCTTTGAAATGTTTGATAATATTTTTCATTGCATGTATTGTTGCATTTTGACAAGGCTTCAAATATTGTTAGAAAAGTAGAAAATGCCAGGAATTGTGATTTTTAGGGGTCAGTATAAGGCTGAAATGTTACATTTGTTACTTTTGTATAATTGCAGGTCCATAAATCAGGTGCACAGATGAATAAAGATGATGCTGACAATGATGATTACCGGTGTTATAACAGACAAATTGACAATTTGTGGACATTGATTGGTCAATACAGTGATTTGTGTACAATATCCATGTATAAACATTCAAATTTTAAAACCGACAAAACTCCATCCTGTTTAAACCAATTCCAACATAATGACGTCTTTTGACAACCTACACGATGAAAGGTTTGGAAACATTCAGGATAATGAAGAAATGGCTTTGTGAAAAGCAATTTTATCATTTCCCACAATGCTTTTTAGCGAGTAAGATAAAAAATATGAAATTTTATTCTCTTAGAATTGTCATCTGCAACATCTTTCAATTTGGGACAGTCTTAAAAAATCCGTCTGGTAATTGGTTACAAATGATTTAGTGCATATAACCAAATACCATCTAGAATATCATGTTGTGACTTGTAAAAACCAGCCAAAGTTTCATTCATGTTTATTAAAATTAGAACACATTTTTAACGTTTTATTTGATTTTTGTTCTGGCTATCAGAAAACATACAGGTTACCCCAAATAAGTCCTGATTTTGTCATACCTGAAGGAAACTGCTTCCAGAAAACATTGAGACAAAAGAAGAAAATTTTGATTACCGGCGTTTTCTCCTTTTATCTAAATATTTTCTATGCTAAATTGTACCTAAATCCTATCTTTATCAACATTCGTTTGACGTTTGCAGGATGTTTCTTATTGGATCACCTCTAAATTTTAGAGTTTGGGAAAGGGTTAAATCAGAGTAATAAGTAGTATAGAGATTTGATAGACATAAGGATGTTATGCCTTCCAACAGCATATCTTCTGTCCTCTTTATTTCAAGTTGTGCACCGGTCCATGAGAAAACCTTCAACCAAAAAAGTAAATACAGTTTACACTCGTTAAGTCAACATCTGATATGTCAAATTTCTGCTTAAGCCGAAATGAAAATGTGGTCCTTGCATCATCAATGGCCATATGGTATCAATCAGGTTAGACAAATTTAATTATTTTAAAGTGAATAAATCAATTGAAATATGGTAGGAAAAGGAGATAATTTGCTCCTTTTGAGCAATTTTCCATTTCCTGCTATATTTTAATAATACATGCACTTGCCCAGCGAAAATGAATAAATATCATTAATCAAAGCCGAAAAGAATTGGGATAAGTCGAATTCACGATATCTCGAGCTAGAATGATGTTCCCTAAGACTTCGACACAACAAATATTACGAAACGTATTGGAAAACGGCTTACTGTCGTTTGAAGGCAATGCTGAAAACTGTTGAGATGAAGCGCAACATGCTAGTGATAGTGAACTTTCCGAGCGTCTTCAATATATGGGAACTTTTGAAAACCATGGACTAGATGAGAGAAAATGTTGAAAACCAACTATGCCTGTCAGCGGTTTTTAGCTCACCTGAGCAGAAAGTGCTTAATGTGAGCTATTGTGGTCACTCAATGTCTGTCCGTCCGTCTGTCAACAATTTGGTGTTTACACCATAAGAACTTGCATGGGTTCGAATCATTCCCATTGGATCAGAAAGTTGAGTTATGTGCCCTTGAATCTGACAAAATTGCCGTTTTCGAATCTAACAACTACAAATATTGACTGAACAAGACAAAACTTGGCCATAATGTTCATCACCAAGTATTGTTCGGGAAAGGTTTAAGGTAGCCCACCCCTGATGAGATTTGCACGACGTCGAAATTATTCGGGTTAGGTCGAAGTCAGTCGGCGGAGGAACCCTCCACCGCTGAATGATTACGATCGCGTCCGGATGTGTTCAGATACGTAACGACGACACTCGGAAAAAACATGTTTTATGAATCTCAAAGTGGCCACATTACGGGTATTCTACCTTGATTAAAGACAAATTACTTGTAATCTTTCCACCCAAGAAAGACAACAATATGTATATATACTAAGTATTCCATTGATTCATTTAAAATTATTGTGTGCAACATCTTTGTATTTGGACCAAACTTAAATTTTGACGTTTGGGAATGGGTTAATGGTGTGGATTTCAAAATTCATACAATTCGTTATGATGTCTGCGTGACAAGTCTGTAAGGTCATTGTTCTTGGTCAAAGACACATCTCAAGGTCTTAATTACAAAACCTCATAGACCTATAGACTCTTCTCCAGGTTTCAACAGGCATTTGTGCTTCACACGCACGTCTTTTAGTCTAAATCCTTTGGATTTTGACGAGATAGATCTAGTTTTCTAGGAAACGTTAAGGTTGATGTCGACATCATTTCGCCCGTTTTTAGGCTTTGCCTACTTTCATATTAATAATAATAATAATAATAATAATGATAATAATAATAATAATATTTAATTTGTAAAAATTTGGAAAGGTTAAGGAAAAAGAAGAAAACGCTGAAGTCAACTACTACTTGATTTCTTCTTTTTCAACAACTTTATTTCTTTCTTTCAAAGGTAATTATAATTCATAGAGTCGGATTAATTGTGTCGTCTATATAACATATGAAATCAGACACGTAAATTTTGTCGTTTTGGAAAGGGTTAAACTTGATCAAATTGTTTCTTCTACAGAGTTTCTAAAATGACGTTGTATTGAAAATATAGAATTTCTTGTGCATGGGAATTTATGTAACTGTTTCCTTTTGGAAAAAGTTGAGGAAAATGAGAAAAATGCTGATTAACGACGCTTGCTCCCCATTCAACAACAGTTTTCATTCTAACAAAAATAACTTACTTTACACAGTCGGACAAATTCTGTCGAATGCATGCTCACTGCCAAAGCGAGGGACTTTTTTCGCGAACAATGTATTCCGTCGGTGTTGTTATAAAATCTCGTAACTACGGCTTAGAAAAAGCCGTAGTTACAAATTTTGATAAGAACACCGACGGTTTGTCAATACATAATGGAGAGCCCGGTCTATTTCAAGACCAAATTCATTGTAATTAAAGTTAAAAATCTTTGAACTCACAGTTTTAAAACGCTAAATATCTACACCTTGTTGTAGCGAAACACGTCCTTCGCTTTTGCCGAGTTCACCACCAGTGTACGATTTGAAATAGGACAATTCTAAAAACTGTCGTTTTGGAAAGGGTTAACCGTGATGTAATTGAATTAACGATGTGTCGAAGAGATGTATTGACAATATATTAATGGATTGTGTAATTGTTATTTCAATTTTGTAGGATGTTGAAGAAATTGAAGAAAATATTGATTACTGGTGTTTTCTCCCTTTTCAATAACATTTTTTTTCGTTCTATTATAGATTATTAACATTCGTAGAGTCGGATCGGTTCTGTCGCCTGCATAACATTTGACATCGGACAAATCAAAAAGTTGTCGTTTTACATGACTTTGTGTAGCAATTCAATGCAGTACCTCATTATTACACAAATAGGCCGACAGGTTTTCTTCTTTTCGCATGTCTTAACTCACAACATCCCATTTATATCTGTCTTGTTGTTTCGAACGAGTTAGATAGCAATGGACTGTTGTGAGCATTATTTGCTACAAATCTAAAAACAAAACTTTATGCAATCTTTAATGTCCGCAATGTTATACATTCTTCTGTACATTTTATTATACCTAATGAGTCTATGACCTTCTGGTTTGAAAAAAAAATATCATCATTATATACTGAACAAAAATGAAAACTTTACACTTCAAGATTTCTTGTTTCTGGAATAGTATCGAACTAAAAGCCTGAAATATATTTTGACGTTATTTCCCAGGCTTTCAGCGATCGTTTTGTTGAAATTTCATTGCCTTGTCTCCTTTAATGTCAGAGTTACGGCCCTAAATGCGTTTAGAGCTAGTTACATCTAACGTCACATATGCGCATGCGCAGGAAACTATTCACTATTTTTTCGGAATTTGTCATGTCCGGATAGCCAAAAAAACACAAAAAATCTTTCTTATCACTAGTAATAAGCTCTCAAATAAAAGTCTAATTTGTCAATTTTGTGAATTACCCCCCTTTTACATAAACAAATAGGGAATTTAAAATGATTGATATTCACAAATTTATCATGCTTTTCGATTGTTTTTGTGTAAACATCATGCAGGCCTTACAGAGTATTATTAGACCGCTTTTTCGACTAAGATTGTTCCCAGATGTCCATGCAATAGCGATTTCAGTTTCCCATTGAGATTGCATTATAAAATTTTTAAGCTTTGCAACATAATGAAAATTCTGCTTTTCAAACATCGTTTTTTGAAAAGCTCAAACAGTGTTATGCAAGCTTCTTTACATTTTCTGACTGGTAAGTTGTCAGACTACCACTCCGTGCAGTCTGGCAAGGTTTTCATTCTTCTGCTCGGATTTCTGAGGGTTTAAAGTGACATTTCAGAATTTTATGTCATAAATTTTACTTTTATTTTTATCTGAAAGAGCATATTTCCTTATGAAAATTCTGAAATTTTCAAGCCAAAATATTGCGCCGTTTACGAGAAATTTACATTTTTTGTGTTAAAATTGTACAAATTGTTGTGGACAACAGTTCGGATTTATATGCAATTTATCGATTATGTCTCCACTTTAAATGCGCGTTTCTCGCTTATTGGCAACAACTTCAAAAAACTAATAGAATTTATACTCATTAGAATAACCAATCTTAGCATCAAGACATACTTTAAAAAATTGAAATTGGAATGAAATGTCCCTTTAAATTTTGTAAAATTTCTGTTAAAATTGTACACCTGGAAAACGGACTCCTGTCACACTTAAAGGGTCCGTTTTTCATCCCTGTAATTAAGATCAACAAAACGTTTAGTGTTTGGCACAACCAAGTCCATGAACAATGCGAAGCACATTCATTTGATTTTTTTACTTGTTGTATTTAGAAGAAATATGACAAGCAATATTAGTGTAAAGTTTTCATTTTTGCTCGGTATATCATAATAATTATATTGGATTATCAAATCTATTCGGCTAGTTTTTTTTTAACTCATTTCCACATATTGACGCTTTTAGACGCCCCAAAATATAAAGGTT
Source organism: Fragum sueziense (assembly GCA_963680895.1). NCBI lineage: Eukaryota > Metazoa > Mollusca > Bivalvia > Cardiida > Cardiidae > Fragum > Fragum sueziense. The sequence goes on from OY804605.1 coordinate 27,021,715, forward strand.
TCAGAAAACATTGTGGCAATTGAAGAAATTGCTTGTGACAATCGATTTCATCATTTCCCACAATATTTCTTTTCATAGATACAAATGAATATAATACATCGTTATTTATGTGTTGTTGTCTGCAACATCTATGAATTTGGACCAGTCTAAATATTGCCGTCTGCTAATGGGTTAATAACCCATGTGAATATTTACCGGTCAAAGACCCGGTGACTCTAGTCTTTTGGATGGAACTTGAAAACGAATTCCCGTCTCCATTTGAATTTAGTGATTCAATAGGATAACAACTACATGCAACCCATGCCCGTAGGAAGCAATTTCATATTGGGTGGGCTAAGGCCCTTGTGCCTGAATATTGGGGGGGGGCTAATTTGGATTTTCCCTAAAGTTTCATTGTAAAGTAAGGAAAATTCGGCATTTTGGGCCAACTTCGGGGGGGGGGTGGCTTAACCCCCCACTAAACCCCCCTGTTCTTACGGGCCTGAGCACTGAATCATTGTATGAAAATCAAACAATGTCGAAGCAATATACAAAACCCGTAAACGTTAAAAATTTCGACGTTACAGGTCTTGAATTCAATCCATCGTTACTAAAAAACTGTATAGTAGATTTTCAAAAAAAATTGACAAAACCTTACTTATATATTATACAACGATAAATCAAAAAATAAAAAAAATTCATCGGGCCAATTTTTTTTAAATCTGCAAAACGTCCGATTTTTTGCTTTCTGTTTAAAAGCAAAAACGCGTGAAAATTACGAAAAATGACGCCGTGTTCATTAATGTACTAACGCATCAAGACAATATACACTACAAAACATTCACTATTCATTTCACTTTATCTAAGTGCAAATTGTGTTTTTTAATTGTCACAAATACATCTGTAATACATGATTGATGTCGCCTGGGGTCAATTCTTGAAAAGGCGCGAAAACGTCATATTTCCGACGTCCTAGTAACGTTATCAACAAAGAAAACGTTAAAAAAGACGTGACTTTGAAAGCGCCGTAAGTCAAAGTTTAATTTGGTACCACTTTCGGTTGGGTTCTTTACATTTTTTATATAATAATATAAAAAAAAGTGCTATAGTCCCCTTCCACCTTAAGGTCTAATTCTACAAGGTACTGTATACTTCAAAGAGTTACGGTACACGGATAATGTTCAATTGAAAAATTTATAATAAGGTTGTTGATGATTATTAAGATTTTTGGGGTACCCTAACTCTTTAAAGTCTAATTCTGTAATGTACTGTAGACTTCAAAGAGCTACGGTACACGGATAATGTTCAATTGAAAAATTAACAATTCTGTTACTGAGGATTATTAAGATTTTTGGGGTACCCTAACTCTTTAAAGTCTAATTCTATAATGTGCCGTAGACTTCAAAGAGCTACGGTACACGGGTAATGTTCAATTGGAAAGTTAACAATTCTGCTGTTGAGGATTTTTAAGATTTTCGGTGTACCCTAACTCTTTAAGGTCTAATTCTACAATGTACTGTAGACTTCAAAGAGCTACGGTACACGGGTAATGTTCAATTGAAAAGTTTATAATTCTGTTGTTGAGGATTTTTAAGAATTTCGGTGTACCCTAACTATCTTTAAGGTGTAATTCTACATTGTATAGTAGACTTCAAAGAGCTACGGTACACGGATAATGTTCAATTGAAAAGTTATCAATTCTGTTGCTGAGGATTATTAAGATTTCCGGTGTACCCTAACTCTTTAAAGTCTAATTCTACAATGTACTGTAGACTTGAAAGAGCTACGGTACACGGATAATGTTCAACTGAAAAGTTAACAATTCTGTTGCTGAGGATTATTAAATTTTCCAGTGTACCCTTACTTTTTAAGGTGTAATTCTACAATGTACTGTAGACTTCAAAGAGCTACGGTACACGGATAATGTTTAATTGAAAAGTTAACAATTCTGTTGCTGAGGATTATTAAGATTTCCGATGTACCCTAACTGTTGAAAGTCTAATTCTACAATGTACTATAGACTTCAAAGTAGACTTCAAAGAGCTATGGTGCACGGATAATGTTTAATTGATAAGTTAACAATTCTGTTGCTGAGGATTATTAAGATTTTCGGTGTAACCTAACTGTTTAAAGTCTAATTCTACAATGTACTGTAGACTTCAAAGAGCTACGGTACACGGATAATGTTTCATTGAAAAGTTAACAATTCTGTTGCTGAGGATTATATTAAGATTTTCGGTGTACCCTAACTCTTTAAGGTCTTATTCTACAAGGTACTGTACACTTCAAAGAGCTACGGTACACGGGTAATGTTCAATTGAAAAGTTTATAATTCTGTTGTTGAGGATTTTTAAGAATTTCGGTGTACCCTAACTATCTTTAAGGTGTAATTCTACATTGTATAGTAGACTTCAAAGAGCTACGGTACACGGATAATGTTCAATTGAAAAGTTATCAATTCTGTTGCTGAGGATTATTAAGATTTCCGGTGTACCCTAACTCTTTAAAGTCTAATTCTACAATGTACTGTAGACTTGAAAGAGCTACGGTACACGGATAATGTTCAACTGAAAAGTTAACAATTCTGTTGCTGAGGATTATTAAATTTTCCAGTGTACCCTTACTTTTTAAGGTGTAATTCTACAATGTACTGTAGACTTCAAAGAGCTACGGTACACGGATAATGTTTAATTGAAAAGTTAACAATTCTGTTGCTGAGGATTATTAAGATTTCCGATGTACCCTAACTGTTGAAAGTCTAATTCTACAATGTACTATAGACTTCAAAGTAGACTTCAAAGAGCTATGGTGCACGGATAATGTTTAATTGATAAGTTAACAATTCTGTTGCTGAGGATTATTAAGATTTTCGGTGTAACCTAACTGTTTAAAGTCTAATTCTACAATGTACTGTAGACTTCAAAGAGCTACGGTACACGGATAATGTTTCATTGAAAAGTTAACAATTCTGTTGCTGAGGATTATATTAAGATTTTCGGTGTACCCTAACTCTTTAAGGTCTTATTCTACAAGGTACTGTACACTTCAAAGAGCTACGGTACACGGGTAATGTTCAATTGAAAAGTTTATAATTCTGTTGTTGAGGATTTTTAAGAATTTCGGTGTACCCTAACTATTTAAAGCGACATTTCAGTTTTTTTGTCATAGATTTTATTTTTATTTTTATCTGAAAGAACATATTTCCTTATGAAAATTTTGAAAATTTAAAGCCAAAATATTGCGCCGTTTATGAGAAATTTATGTTTTTGTGTTAAAATTGAACAAATTGTTGTGGACAACAGTTCGGATTTATATGCAATTTATCGATTATGTCTCAACTTTAAATGCGTGTTTCTCGCTTATCGGTAACAACTGAAAAAAACTAATAGTATTTATACTCATTAGAATACCCAATCTTGACATCAAGACATACTTTAAAAAAATGAAATTAGAATGAAATGTCCCTTAAAGGTGTAATTCTACATTGTACAGTAGACTACGGTACGGTACACGGATAATGTTCAATTGAAAAGTTATCAATTCTGTTGCTGAGGATTATTATGATTTCCGGTGTACCCTAACTCTTTAAAGTCTAAATTCTAGAATGTACTGTAGACATCAAAGAGCTACGGTACACGGATAATGTTCAACTGAAAAGTTAACAATTCTGTTGCTGAGGATTATTAAATTTTCCGGTGTACCCTTACTCTTTAAGGTGTAATTCTACAATGTACTGTAGACTTCAAAGAGCTACGGTACACGGATAATGTTTAATTGAAAAGTTAACAATTCTGTTGCTGAGGATTATTAAGATTTTCGGAATACCCTAACTGTTGAAAGTCTAATTCTACAATGTACTGTAGACTTCAAAGAGCTGTGGTACAGGGATAATGTTCAATTGAAAAGTTAACATTTCTGTTGCTGAAGATTATTAAGATTTTCGGTGTACCCTAACTCTTTAAGGTGTAATTCTACAATGTGCAGTAGAGTTCAAAGAGCTACGGTACGCAGATAATGTTCAACTGAAAAGTTAACAATTCTGTTGCTGAGGATTATAATGATTTTCGGAGTACCCTAACTGTTGAAAGTCTTATTCTACAATGTGCAGTAGACTTCAAAGAGCTACGATACACGGATAATGTTCAATTGAAAAGTTATCAATTCTGTTGCTGAGGATTATAAAGATTTTCGGTGTACCCTAACTCTTTAATGTGTAATTCTACAATGTACAGTAGATTTCAAAGAAATGCGGTACGCAGATAATCACAAGGTGGATAATCGCGTGACTAATTTGAATTCGGTTTGAAGCAGAGAAGGTGATCAGTCGTCACGCATTAGATGGACGTTTTGGAATTTTGAAAAATCAACCGATAAAAAAGTTATTGAAGATAAACCCAAATTTCGGTCGATCTTCAATTACTTTTGAAGTTGATTTTTTTTTCAAAATTCGAACACGTCCACAGTATTCCTGGCTTTTACCGACCATCTCTGCTTCAAACCGAATTCAAATTGGTCAAGTATTAACAAAAATTTTTGATGATCTTCTGAAATTCTGAGTCACGTAATTAATCACCGTAGGATAACGTTCAATTGGAAAGTCTACAAATTTCTGTTGCTGAGGATTATTGAGATTTTCGGTGTACTTTAACTCTTTAAGGTCTAATTCTAAAGTGCACTGTAGACTTCAAAGAGCTACGGCACGCTGATAATGTACAATTGAAACGTTTACAATTCTGTTACTGAGGATTTTTAAGATTTTCGGTGTACCTTAACTCTTTAAAGTCGATTTCTAAAATGCACTGTAGACTTCAAAGAGCTACGGTACGCAGATAATGTTCAATTGAAAAAATTACAATTCTGTTGCTGAGGATTATTAAGATTTTCGGTGTACCTTAACTCTTTAAAGTCTAATTCTGCAATGCACCGTATACTTCAAAGAGCTACGATACACGGATAATGTTCAATTGAAAAGTTAACAATTGACTGTTAGAGGGTATTATTGCGATTTTGGGTGTACCTTAACTCTTTAAAGTAAAATTTCAAACTGCAATATAGACTCCAAAGAGATGCGGTACGCGGATAATGCTCAAATGAACAATTTACAATTCTGTTGCTAAGGATTATTAAGATTTTGTGTGTACCTTAACTCTCTATAGAGTCTAATTGTACAATGTAATGTAGACTTCAAAGAGTTACGGTACGCGGATAATGTACAATTGAAAAGTTAACAGTTCTGTTCTTGAGGAATTTTAATATTTTCGGTGTACCCTAACTCTTAAAAGTCTAATTCTACAATGCACTGTAGACTCCAAAGAATTATGGTACGCAGATAATGTTCAATTGAAAAGTTTACATTCTTCTGTTGCTGAGTGTTATCAAGATGTTCTGTGTACCTTAACTCTTTAAGTTAAAGCTACTATTTCCCAGATTTGGACCCAAAAATTGTCAAATACAAACGAAATGTACACTTTTTAAGCTTTATATGACCTGATTAAATGATTACGAGAAACTATTGAAGCAACGACTCATTTTTTCGCAATTTGATACCAAATTCATGAAGCGATGTCGAAAGTAGGTCAAAACAGTAGAACATGCGACTTTCTTAAATGACGTCACAACATACATGATGACGTCATATTGAAATTTAAGTATGAATCTCGTTTGAATCATGGTCCGCGCTGTATGCGCATGCGCAACAATTTAAAAATAATTCTAACCCCATCAGTGATGGGGTTGAATTTAGACTTGGATTCTCCCTAAATTCAGCTATCTGTCTTGTAATTTCGGCTCATTCTCTGTCTGAATCGCATATTATTAACCATCCCGAGGTGGTCATCACAAAAGTTTTGCATATTTTTTCAAAAAAAATCATTTTTTGCAATTAGACCATCTGTTACCGTCGCCCTTTGAAGTCCAATTCTACAATGTACCGTAGACTACAAACGTTTTAAGAGTTGCGGAATGCAGATAATTTTCAAATGAACAGTTTTGTTGCTGAGAGTTATTAAATTCTGATGTACCTGTCGAGGTTGGGTGGTTTTGGCCAACGGCATTAGCCGGAATGTAAATTTAGACAATAGACCCGGCCTTGTAATCATATATACACGTACTATATTTGACTCCATAACGGTTATAAATATCGTTTCATGATTATACTCTGAATAAAATCGGATAGGGCTAGAAAAAGAAAACTATGGTGTCCAAAGTGTAAAAGAACATTGGCAAAATGAAACTTTAAATAGTTACGTTACAATTACAAGAGGCCCAGAGGGCCTTATCGGTCACCTGAATCAAATGAGCAGAAACAGTTAAGGAAAATATTAAAAGTTAACTAAGAGTGCAACCCCCCAGCACCACCATTTCTTGACAGTCTTTTTTTCTCTTGTACAAACTTATTTAAAGACTAAAATACCAAATGTGAATTCAATCCAACATTAGAACATTTCTTAATATGTACCCTATTTACCCCCTTTTGGCCCCTTTTGGGGCCCCAAAGGGAGATAACTCCATGATTTGTAAAAATCTGAAGCGGCTTCCCATTGGAATGCTTCCTGCCAAGTCTGGTAGAAATCTGTCCAATGATTCTCAAAAAGAAGTAGAAAATGTTCAAAGTTAAGTAATAACGCGAACCCCTCCCATCCCCCATCCACAGTACGGCCATTTATTGACAGATTTTTTTCTCTTGTACAAACTTTGTAGTCCTTGCCCTAAAGACTTTAACTTCCAAATGTGTATCCAATGCAACAGCCGGTTCATGAGTAGAAGATTTTTTAAGATGTACCCAATTTACCCCCTTTTTGGCCCTTTATGGGACCCCAAAGGGAGATAACTCCATGATTTGTACAAAATCTGAAGCAGCTTCCTATTAGGATGCTTCCTGCCAAGTTTGGTTGAAATCCGTCCAATGGTTCTTAATAAGAAGTTGAAAATATTAAGTTAACTAATAACGCGAACCCCCCTCCCATCCCCCATCCCCAGCACGGCCATTTCTGGACGCATTTTTTTCTCTTGTACAAACTTTGTTGTCCTTGCCCTAAAGACTCTAAATATCAAATGTGAATCAAATCCAACAGCTGGTTCATGAGTAGAAGATTTTTTAAGATGTACCCTATTTAACCCCTTTTTGGCCCCTTATGGGGCCCCAAAGGGAGATAACTCCATGATTTGTACAAATCTGAAGCGGCTTCCCATGGGGATGCTACCTGCCAAGTTTGGTTGTAATCCGTCTAATGGTTCTCAAGAAGAAGTCGAAAATGTTAAAAGTTAACGCACGACGGACGACGGACGACGGACGACGCACGACGACGGACGAAACACGGTCGCAATAGGTCACCATGACCTTCGGTCAGGTGACCTAAAAAGCCTTTAAGGGTCAATTGGAAAGGCTTTAAAGCTTCAGAACAAGACTGAAACTAGACCTGATATTGCATTCAATATTTCCCAATAAATTTCAGAAAAATACCTTGACTGGAAAGGAACTTCGTTTCACTTGAAGGAGTTCAAAGGTTATTATTTTTTCAAATACGATTTGATAATGGAGTAGAGTTGAAATTCATTTAACGTTTATGAAGAAGGCATTTCGCCGAAAATTTAAAAACTGAGCAATACTTTAAAATGTTTTAATCAGTTCCCTTCGGAACCTTACTATAAAATCGCTATTATTGTTTCTTCTAACACACACTTTTATAAGCATTTCTGAAAATTGATATCAAACTCTTAGATGCGTATTGTTCATATCTATAGTCATTTAATCTTTTCCAAAACAGAGAAATTCGAAAGCTTTTAAATACAGATGACAAGGTTGATAACAAGGAAATGATATGTGTACAATGAAATGCATAAAATATTTACTTAAAGGGACAAAATGCTGATTATCAGCACATTCTTCTTTTGCCTCAATGGTTTCAAAAAGCTTTCCTAATATGGACGTGAAAACCGTGTCTTGTTTCAGATTATGTTAATAAATGTAATTTCATAAATGTTTTGGTGCCCGGTTTAGGCCATTTTCCTGTGGTGTTCTTGTGGATTATTAAGTTTATAATGGAACACTTTCAATGTACCGTAACTCTTTGAAGTCTGCCATTTTTCTTTAACTCCTTGATATCCAGAGTTTTCTCTTTTAAAGCCCCGATGTTCTTACTTAGATTAGTACTTTTACGTTAATAGTCGTTTTTGAGTCCATTTTAGTCCATTTCCAGTCTAGTTGTTTGACATTATTAAGTTGATAAAAGAAGATTTTCAGTGTAACGTCATTCTTTGTGATCAGATTCTGTCAATGTTCTTTAACCTTTTGAAAACACCAAAAAATCTGTTTATCAAGTGTTTTTCCTAATACCCTGTTTTAAAGTTATAGTTATGAAATCACGGTATCGGTGTTTATTACATGATCGGAGATCAATCAAGTCATTGTTCTTTTACATCTTTTTAATTTTGTATTTTTCTCTTTTTCCACAATGTTTCAGAAACGCGTACAAATAAAGTGTTTTATAAGATTTAAGGTAATGGTCACGATCTCCTTTAAGTGAAACGTAATCTTTTTCTAGTCTTGTTTCGGAGAATTGTTAAGTTTATAAATGACCGGTTTCAGCGTTACGTAACTCTTTAAAGTCTATGCTGCCAATGTTCTTAGACTCTCTAAAATCATTTTTTCCCTTTTCAAGCTATGTTCAGAATGTTACTGGTTATGTCAGTAAATATAATTTTTCCGATATTCATAAACGTTTTGGGGTAAAATTAAGTGCATTTCTAATGCTGTTCTTGAGGATTAGTAAGTTGAGGCCTACTATCAAAAAATTCAGTGTACCGTAACTCTTTGAAGTCTAATTCTGCCATTGTTTCTTAACTTTATGAAACTCCTATTTTCATTCTCAAACCCTGTTCCAAAATTACTTGTAGCAAGATTATTAAATGGGGTTCATAAACGTTCTTGTGTGCAATTTAGTCCATTTGAAGTCTACAGTCCATTGTAGAATTAGACTTTTTAAAAGAGTTACGGTACACCGAAAATCTTAATAATCCTCATCAACAGAGAATTATAAACTTTTTAGTAGATCATTATTTGGGTACTGCAACTCTTTGAAGACTACAGTCCATTGTAGAATTAAACTTTAAAGAGTTAGAGTACACCGAAAATCTTAATAATCCTCATCAACAGAGAATCATAAACTTTTTTAATTGAACATTATCCCGCGTACCGTAACTCTTTGAAGTGTACAGTCCATTGTAGAATTAAACTTTAAAGAGTTAGAGTACACCGAAAATCTTAATAATCCTCATCAACAGAGAATTATAAACTTTTTAATTGAACATTATCCCGCGTACCGTAACTCTTTGAAGTCTACAGTCCATTTTAAAGAGTTAGGGTACACCGGAAATCTTAATAAACTCATCAACAGAGAATTATAAACTTTTTAATTGAACATTATTCCGCGTACCGTAACTCTTTGAAGTCTCCAGTGCATTGTAGAAATAAACTTTAAAGAGTAAGGGTACACCGAAAATATTAATAATCCTCATCAACAGAGAATTAGAACTTTTTTTTATTGAACATTATCCCGCGTACCGTAACTCTTTGAAGTGTACAATGCATTGTAGAATTAAACTTTAAAGAGTTAGGGTACACCGAAAATATTAATAATCCTCATTAACAAAGAATTATAAACTTTTTAATTGAACATTATCCCGCGTACCGTAACTCTTTGCAGTCTACAGTCCATTGTAGAATTAAACTTTAAAGAGTTAGGGTACACCGAAAATATTAATAATCCTCATCCAAAGAGAATTATAAACTTTTTAATTGAACATTATCCCGCGTACCGTAACTCTTTGAAGTGTACAATGCATTATAGAATTAGATTTCAAAGAGTTAATGTACACCTAAAATCTTAATAATCCTCATCAACAGAGAATTATAAACTTTTTTATTGAACATAATCCCGCGTACAGTAACTCTTTGAAGTCTACAGTCCATTGTAGAATTAAACTTTAAAGAGTTAGGGTACACCGAAAATATTAATAATCCTCATCAACAGAGAATTTTAAACTTTTTAATTGAACATTACCCCGCGTACCGTAACTCTTTGAAGTGTACAATGCATTATAGAATTAGATTTTAAAGAGTTAGGGTACACCGAAAATATCAATAATCCTCATCAACAGAGAATTTTAAACTTTTTAATTGAACATTACCCCGCGTACCGTAACTCTTTGAAGTCTACAGTCCACTGTAGAAATAAACTTTAAAGAGTTAAGGTACACCGAAAATCTTAATAATCCTCATCAACAGAGAATTATAAACTTTTTAATTGAACATTATCCCGCGTACCGTAACTCTTTGAAGTGTACAATGCATTATAGAATTAGATTTTAAAGAGTTAGGGTACACCGAAAATCTTAATAATCCTCATCAACAGAGAATTATAAACTTTTTTATTGAACATAATCCCGCGTACCGTAACTCTTTGAAGTCTACAGTCCATTGTAGAATTAAACTTTAAAGAGTTAGGGTACACCGAAAATCTTAATAATCCTCATCAACAGAGAATTATAAACTTTTTTATTGAACATTATCCCGCGTACCGTAACTCTTTGAAGACTACATTCCATTGTAGAATTAAACTTTAAAGAGTTAGGATACACCGAAAATCTTAATAATCCTCATCAACAGAGAATTATAAACTTTTTAATTGAACATTATTCCGCATACCGTAACCCTTTGAAGTGTTCAATGCATTATAGAATTAGATTTTAAAGAGTTAGGGTACACCGAAAATATTAATAATCCTCATCAACAGAGAATTATAAACTTTTTTATTGAACATTATCCCGCGTACCGTAACTCTTTGAAGTCTACAGTCCATTTTAAAGAGTTAGGGTACACCGGAAATCTTAATAAACTCATCAACAGAGAATTATAAACTTTTTAATTGAACATTATTCCGCGTACCGTAACTCTTTGAAGTCTCCAGTGCATTGTAGAAATAAACTTTAAAGAGTAAGGGTACACCGAAAATATTAATAATCCTCATCAACAGAGAATTAGAACTTTTTTATTGAACATTATCCCGCGTACCGTAACTCTTTGAAGTGTACAATGCATTGTAGAATTAAACTTTAAAGAGTTAGGGTACACCGAAAATATTTATAATCCTCATTAACAAAGAATTATAAACTTTTTAATTGAACATTATCCCGCGTACCGTAACTCTTTGCAGTCTACAGTCCATTGTAGAATTAAACTTTAAAGAGTTAGGGTACACCGAAAATATTAATAATCCTCATCCAAAGAGAATTATAAACTTTTTAATTGAACATTATCCCGCGTACCGTAACTCTTTGAAGTGTACAATGCATTATAGAATTAGATTTCAAAGAGTTAGGGTACACCTAAAATCTTAATAATCCTCATCAACAGAGAATTATAAACTTTTTTATTGAACATAATCCCGCGTACAGTAACTCTTAAAAGTCTACAGTCCATTGTAGAATTAAACTTTAAAGAGTTAGGGTACACCGAAAATATTAATAATCCTCATCAACAGAGAATTATAAACTTTTTAATTGAACATTACCCCGCGTACAGTAACTCTTTGAAGGCTACAGTCCACTGTAGAAATAAACTTTAAAGAGTTAGGGTACATGAAAATTTTTAATAATCCTCATCAACAGAGAATTATAAACTTTTTTAATTGAACATTATCCCGCGTACCGTAACTCTTTGAAGTGTACAATGCATTATAGAATTAGATTTTAAAGAGTTAGGGTACACCGAAAATCTTAATAATCCTCATCAACAGAGAATTATAAACTTTTTTATTGAACATAATCCCGCGTACCGTAACTCTTTGAAGTCTACAGTCCATTGTAGAATTAAACTTTAAAGAGTTAGGGTACACCGAAAATCTTAATAATCCTCACCAACAGAGAATTATAAACTTTTTTATTGAACATTATTCCGCGTGCCGTAACTCTTTGAAGTCTACATTCCATTGTAGAATTAAACTTTAAAGAGTTAGGATACACCGAAAATCTTAATAATCCTCATCAACAGAGAATTATAAACTTTTTAATTGAACATTATTCCGCATACCGTAACCCTTTGAAGTGTACAATGCATTATAGAATTAGGTTTTAAAGAGTTAGGGTACACCGAAAATATTAATAATCCTCATCAACAGAGAATTGTAAATTTTTTTATAGAACATTATCCCGCGTACCGTAACTCTTTGAAGTCTACAGTCTATTGTAGAATTAAACCTTAAAGAGTTAGAGTACACCGAAAATATTAATAATCCTCATCAACAGAGAATTATAAACTTTTTTACTGAACATTATCCCGCGTACCGTAACTCTTTGAAGTGTACAATGCATTATAGAATTAGATTTTAAAGAGTTAGGGTACACCGAAAATCTTAATAATCCTCATCAACAGAGAATTATAAACTTTTTTATTGAACATAATCCCGCGTACTGTAACTCTTTTAAGTCTACAGTCCATTGTAGAATTAAACTTTAAAGAGTTAGGGTACACTGAAAATATTAATTATCCTCATCAACAGAGAATTATAAACTTTTTTACTGAACATTATCCCGCGTACCGTATCTCTTTGAAGTCTTACATTCCATTGTAGAATTAAACTTTAAAGAGTTAGGATACACCGAAAATATAAATAATCCTCATCAACAGAGAATTATAAACTTTTTAATTGAACATTATCCCGCGTACCGTAACTCTTTGAAGTGTACAGTCCATTGTACAATTAAACTTTAAAGAGTTAGGGTACACCGAAAATCTTAATAATCCTCATCAACAGAGAATTATAAACTTCTTAATTGAACATTATCCCGCGTACTGTAACTCTTTGAAGTGTACAGTCTATTGTAGAAATAAACTTGAAAGAGTTTGGGTACATGAAAAATTTTAATAATCCTCATCAACAGAGAATTATAAACTTTTTTATTGAACATAATCCCGCGTACCGTAACTCTTTGAAGTGTACAATGCATTATAGAATTAAACTTTAAAGAGTTAGGGTACACCAAAAATCTTAATAATCCTCATCAACAGAGAATTATAAACTTTTTTATTGAACATAATCCCGCGTTACGTAACTCTTTGAAGTCTACAGTCCAATGTAGAATTAAACTTTAAAGAGTTAGGGTACACCAAAAATATTAATAATCCTCATCAACAGAGAATTATAAACTTTTTTATTGAACATTATCCCGCGTACCGTAACTCTTTGAAGTCTACATTCCATTGTAGAATTAAACTTTAAAGAGTTAGGATACACCGAAAATATTAATAATCCTCATCAACAGAGAATAATAAACTTTTTAATTGAACATTATCCCGCGTACCGTAACTCTTTGAAGTGTAAGTCTATTGTAGAAATAAACTTTAAAGAGTTAGGGTACATGAAAATTTTTAATAATCCTCATCAACAGAGAATTATAAACTTTTTTAATTGAACATTATCCCGCGTACCGTAACTCTTTGAAGTGTACAGTCTATTGTAGAATTAAACTTTAAAGGAGTTAGGGTACATTGAAAGTTTCAATAATCCTCATCAACAGAGAATTATAAACTTTTTAATTGAACATTATCCCGCGTACCGTCACTCTTTGAAGTGTACAGTCTATTGTAGAATTAAACCTTAAAGAGTTAGGGTACATGGAAAATCTTAATAATCCTCATCAACAGAGAATTATAAACTTTTTAATTGAACATTATCCCGCGTACCGTAACTCTTTGAAGTGTACAATGCCTTGTAGAATTAGATTTTAAAGAGTTAGAGTACATGGAAAATTTTAATTATTCGCAGTAACAGAGAATTGTTGTCTTTCCAATTACATATCATCTGCGTACCGTAACTCTTTTAACCCATTACCACACAGTGACTCCTTTTGACTCCCCACAATATTATGGCTTTGGAAAACATTGTGGAAAATGAAAAACAAAATGCTTGTGACAAGCAATTTCTTCATTTCCCACAATATTTTCTATCCAAAAAGCTATAAAATCTCGAAATTTCATCACATTGAAATGTCGTCTGCAACTTCTTTCAAATTGGAATACCCTAAAATTTTGTGGTTTGGTAATGGGTTAAGTCAACAACTTGTATTGTAAAATCAATAAATGAAGTGTGTGATAGAAGAAAAAAATAATAACTTTTGAACTCCTTCAAGTGAAACGTAGTCCTTTCCAGTCTTGTTTCGGAGGAATGTTAAGTTTACAAATGATCAGATTCGACTCTATAGAGTCTATTCTGCCAATGTTCTTTAACTCTATAGAATCCTTCTTTCTTTCCTTTCAACACCCTTTCGGGAATACTTCAGATCATATTTATAAATAATGTTATAATATAAGTTCGTAAACGTTTTGGTGCCAAATTTAGAACATTTCCAGTTATGTTTTTGAGGATTAATAAGTTTAAAATGGAACACTTTCAGTGTACCGTAACTCTTTGAAGTCTAATTCTGTCATTGTTCTTTAACTCTTTGATATCCAGAGTTTTCCCTTTTCAAGCCCTGATGTTCTTAGTAAGTTTATTAAATATGTTTTCAAGTTTATAATCAATTTGGAGTGCAGTTTTGTACATTTCTAGTCTTGTTGTTTGGCTATTCATACACCGTTAACAACTTACATAGCACGGTCGAACTCGTAGTCTGGAAGATCCCGGACTATAGCGGAAGAATACACTAAATAGTCCCTTACTAATTCTTCATTTATGACATTTTACAATCAAAATATCTTTCATTTATGACTATTTCTATTATACTTTTATTATTAGCGATCATCCAATTACAGTTTAAACTGTCTCTAGTATATATTAACAAAGTGTACCGTAACTCTTTGAAAATATATCAAATCGGCGTACCGTAACTCTTTCTATTTAAGGCTCAACCAGTTTTCTGCCAGCACGAACAAAACAGTTAACATCAATATCTACCAATAGATGTCGCCACCTGTCGATTACCATCTATCTCTGGTGGGCATTCTGGGTTAACTACTTTCAAGATGTCAGCGCCCATAAAATGCATACACGTGGTACTTCCTCATGACTTCCTGTCACGCGGCATATTTGCTTCATATGCTTGCATAGAGTAAAATGAATAATCTAATTTGAATTAATTATTTAATTAGATGAAATTGAGACGAAAATCAAACTTTATTTTGTTACAAATGTATTTGTAGTTGCAATTTTCTGCTTGCTACTTTTTGGCGACAGGATTTTGGAGTTATGCGCACCGCGTAGTGATTTTTATCCAAAAATGGATAAAGTGATGCGTCAAATGAGTCAGTCCGAAAATAAAAAAAAATAGACTGGAAATATTGTAGACTGGCTGCTTAGTCAATGCAGTTAACATTTAAGCCATTAGAAACTTTTTAGGTATCTGTTTAAACTAGAGAGCCCTGAAGGGCTTGAGTCGCTCCACAGGCTGAGCTATAAAGTAAATAAATTTTTAAACCGGTATTGTTTGGGAAAATTGCTATTCTGGGATACATGGATAACCAGACAACTAGTACATAATGGGGAATCATGTGACACAGTAACTTCACATAATCATCAATATTTTCGTTAATACTTGACTAATTTTGATTCCGTTTAAAGCAAAGAAGGTGGGAAAATGTAAAGAATTAACCCTTTACCAAACGTCAAAACTTTAGGATTATCCAATTAGAAAGGAACTGCAGACAGCAAAATGGATGTTAATCAAGGTAAAATTGGTGAAGGATATGACACAGAAAACATTGAAACAAAAGGAGAAAATGCTGATTTTCAGCATTTTCTTCTTTTGTCTTGATGTTTTCCCAAGTCAATTCTATCAGGGACGTCAAAACCAGGCCTTGTTCGGGAAAGGGTTGACAGGATGTTGTAGATCTTTAAAAAATCAGCTGACAAGAAAGTTATCAACTATCAGCCAAAATGTTGGTTGGTCACCAATGACTTTGTTATCAGCTGAATTATAAAACATCTTTCACATTCAACGATTCAATGGCATTTACCCCCATTCTCTATTTCAAGCCTTTTTCAAATTGTTCATATGTAAATATAGTTTAATTTTATCCAAAATGTCATATGATTCCCCGCCATAAAGTAGGAGAGTAAAGAATAACAAGACACTATTAATTAGTACTAGATTTATTCTTTATCATTGTATGATTATTTACAGAGAAAATTGAGAATTAAATCATCTTGTACAAAAACAGAGAAAAACAAAAATATAACACTTTACATTCCCTAGAATAAACTTTACATATTCTATAAAATAAACTCCCTTATAAACCCTTACAAGATAGCAAACTGCTCCCATAAGACAGACAACATGGTCAATGTTACTAAAACCTGAAAAATTGTATGTTATCTTAAAGCTAAGATATAATTCCGGGAAAAGGAAAAATGCAGATTCTCCTAGCTTTTTTCTCTCTTTGTTTCTCTTGATGTTGTCACAATACAAATGAGCCAGGATCTGGAAAAACGTCCCTTAAGGATTTTGAGCCCAACATAGATCCAGATCAGCCTGTGCATACGCACAGTCTGATCAGGATCCACGTTGTTCTCCAATAGCTTCTTCGTGACTTGTAGTAACTTATAGAGAGCAGCATTGATGCATATTGGACTCCATTTGACAACAGGCCGATCTTGAAACTCAATTTTGAAAAATGCTTTAAGGGACATTTTTTCCAGATCCCAGCTCAAATGTACCCTTTTTATAGGGAGCACCAGTTATGTTCTCCAGTGCTTTGGAGGTCCTTTCACAAGTGGCAAAAATTAATGTTGATAAAGATATTGTTTGCAATACGAATATAACACTGAAAATATTGAGACAAAAGGAGAAAATGCTGGCAGCTTTTTCTTTCTTTGCCTCAATGTTTTTCTAAGTTTTTTTTCTATAAGATGTCATTGCTTGGGAAAGGATTGTACAACCCATAATGAGTGATCAAAGATTTCTCTCAATGTTTATAGAGAAATCAACTTTGGACCACTCCCCAGTGAAATGTTTATCTATTGCATTGAACATCAAATTGAATATATCCACTCTTGAAGGCTTTAAAGATATAAAGATCTCAATTCACTTACTTGTTACTTATGAAAATTTCAAGATGAATAACTTGAAAATGTAGATGAGAAATCAGTTGTAAGTTACAGATATGTAAGTTTCTGGTAATTTCTAACAAAACTCTAAGAGATAGATAAATAAGAAATAGCAAACAGACATACAGATAGACTCTCATGAATAACAAAATATGACCAGTCACCCTAAAGGGACCTTCTGGGGTGTGTATTGACCATAGTCAGTCTGCATGGACTGCACAGACTGGCTAGAATCAAATCTTTTCACTTTTGAAAAGACAAATTTTCTAAATCTAGAAAGTTTTTCCTATCTTGCTTTACAAAAAAGTCCCAGTAAGACATCAGGCCCCAGTTTCTCGAAAAAACAGAAGTACATACTCATGAGAACATGCCCAACTTCAAAGGAATACTCTCCAACGTTGAATGGTATTCGATTGAAGTTCACATGGATTTTGTGCAATTTGAGCATGGCGCTCAGATTTGAGCATGAGAACATACCAAAGATTTTGTTACAAATTTATGTGGAAGAGTCCTGGGACCAACTGGCTCCCAAACCAATGAGTCCAACATTGAAATATAGAAGTATAAGACAATGTCGATTACACATTCAAAATGTTAGCATTTTGGGACTCACTAAATATTTATCAATGAGTCCTGAGAAAAAAATGTGAGTCAGGGACTCGAGGGTAATAAAATCCCTGACATACTTAAGTATTTTCAATAAATCGGGGCCTGGTTGTCATCTGCTGAGTCTGATTTGTGTCTCATATAATGCTAAGTTTCAATGACTTCCATTTTAGCATGACGAGTCACATATACATAACCCATACAACAAAATTAAAGCCTGGCTAATAGTAAAGGTAGACAAAACAAGTGTTAAAGGAAATTATTAGGTTCATATAGCACAGAAAACATAAAAGGAAACAGAGAAAATAATGCTTAACAGCATTTCCTTCTTTTTCCTTTAAGTTTTTTCACTAACAGCTCTTAGGATAGTCAAAAACTAGGACTTCTTTTAGGAATGGATAAGTCAACATGTTTGCCCATTAACATTGTAAAACAATGTGCTCTACAACTACAATTCAGTATAATATTATTCCATTTAAAGCTTGTGCAAAAATAACTACATGCTAAAGTGCATAACTCTGTGTTTATTAGAAAACAAGATAAATCAGTCATCTTAAAAGATAGGGAAAAATAGAATATTTATAAATTTTTGACAAAAATGCCTAATACTACAGCTTTGTGTGCGAAACATTGTGGAAACGGATAACATAAATCAAGAACAATCAAACATAAACAATCACAGATACAGTCAACACACTTATATAGCCCATATACTACAATATATTCCCCATTCATCAAACCATTACCAAACAGCAAAAATATTTGACGGATCCAAATTCAAAGATAATGCAAACAACAATTTCAAGTGTTTCTTTGGTAGAAAACATTGTGGTAAATGAAGAAATTGCTTGTCACAAGCAATTTCATCTTTTTCCACAATGTTTTCCCAAGCCTTTATCTTGTAGGGCGTCATTATGTTGGAATGGTTTAAAGAAATAAATCCCTTATTTTTCTTTCTCCTCAGTATTTACAGTTGTCGTCACATCGTATGGCACAATGTTAATGTTTTGTTCAAATGTAATTGAACGTTAAAGAAAACATAAACACGTGCCATACGATGTGGCAACAACTGTACAAATTACAAAATATTTATAAATTTTGTTTTTTATCATGATATTTTTTGTGTTTTTGGCGTCAAGGAATCTATAATTGGAAAATACCTGTCATTATCATTACTAAATTATGAAGGATGAAAACCTTTTCGTCAATCTTTAAAGAACACTTCTTCCAGAAATTCAACAAAAATAATGTATATCTAACTTTAACAACAGGCAGTGGCGGCAAAGATCAGCCTATTCATTTAGGCAAGGCTGGTCTTCTTTGACAATGTTTGCTGTATGTATGCAGTCATTATCATTTGGTATAAGAAAGAAAATATATTTTTACAAGTAAAATGCTCATTGATTGTTATATTTTTATACAGAAATACAATTTACAAAATATACATAAGTGTAAAGCAGACAAAAATATGTTGCTTAGCAACAATGTAGCAAAGCTTAACAAACAATATATAAAGCTATTAACATAATATGCCAACAAAGTTCAACAGTGAAAATATTCTTTAGTATAACCCATTACCACACAATGACTCTTTTTGACTCCCTACATGATAATGGCTTTAAAAAACATTGTGGAAAATGAAGAAATTGCTTGTGACAAGCAATTTCTTCATTTCCCACAATGTTTTCTACACAAAATGACAAAAAAAGTTTAAAATTCATTGACTTGAAATTGTCGTCTGCAAAGTCTTTGAATTTGGACCAACCCAAAATTTTGTCGTTTGGTAATGGGATAATCAGCAGGGGCGTACCTGGGGCCAAAATTGAAGTACTCCCTTACCAAAAAAGAAGCAGTCAGTCTGGGGGCGCAGAACCCCAGCGGGAGGAAGGGACAGAGCCCCTCTAGTGGTTCAGGATGAAAATTGGAACATAAGAGAAACTGAATCATACCAGGGAGCATTTTAAAGTAAGAATTTTAACATTTGAAAAAAATCATTTTCCAAATTTGAGGTACTCCCGGGAGTATGGGAGTATGCCTGGATACGCGCCTGATCAGAAACCAGGGACCATGTGGTGAAAATTTTCACATGTGGCTAAAAAGAATTAAAATTCTACCTTTTGTGGTAGAATTTACTCCTTTAACCCATTACCACACACTGACTCTTTTTGGCTCCTCACAAGATATTGACTTTGGAAAACATTGTGGAAAATGAAGAAATTGCTTGTTACAAGCAATTCTTTCATTTTTCACAGTGTTTTCTACCCCAAAAGACAACTAAAAATTAAATTTCTTTCATTTGAAAATGTCATCTGCAACATCTTTGAATTTGGATCAACCTAAAATTTTGTCGTTTGGTAATGGGTTAATTCTCTAATATCAAATTTCAGTTAGCACATGATCCTTAGTTCACTTTCTTTTCTTTCTCTGAGACAATTCAAATTTCTCTCTTTATTTCATATACATAAACTTTGAAGAAAAATATAGATTTTTTATAAATAAATTCTGGGACTTCTCATATTATTTTACCCTTTCCCAAAACAAGATCTGATTTTGACAACCCTGTAGACAATCATTTAAGAAACCCTAGAAGGAAAAGAAGAAAATTCTGACAACCATCATTTTCTCCTTTTCCTCCAAGCATTTTTATAATTAAATTGTAGATATTCTCTTTTCAGTCGAATTTGAAATATTGTTTTCAGTAGATTTACAATTTGAGGCAGTCTAAATGTTCCTTGTTTGGGAAAGGATTACACCATGTTAAACTTGGCACCGGTCAGCAGTGATATAAAGCAGTAGGCCAATTATAAATATATTCTAGTAAAGGTACAATACCAGTAACTGTATAGATCCAGTAATTATTTTTGCCCTAATCTGTGCTTAACAGTTGCTTGAATGCTGCTAACAGTAATGTTTAGGTATATTGCAGCAGTAGATGTCCGTAACCACGTGTTACACAAAATTATCTGCCAAACATCAGACAGACAGGATTTGAACCATCAGGGAGACAGATCTCTAAGATGGTAGTATTGAACATCATCCCAAGGACGACTCTTGTAACAGATAATGGTTCAATATCATTTCATGATAAGAATTTTGGAAAGTTTCTATTCTCAACAGTGTTGTATGTAATTTGTGAGGCTACAAATAACTATAACAATATGACACAATCAACAAAACTTCTTTAAACAAGTTGTATTATACAATTATTGAGGCAAATTAGAAAATGCTGCTTAGCTATAAAGTGAATGACAATATTATACTGCACAGCAACAATAAGAGGGCATGAAGACATTCTATACTTGTTATTTCTAATCCAAACCCTAGATTTTGGGGTTACTCATTAGAACTTTCTCCATGAGACAATTCTAATGAGTACCCACAACTTAGAGTTTGGTCAACAATAAAGAAACCATTGCATTTTGAAAAGCCTTCGCTCCCTCTTATCTGTAGCTCTTATTAGAGCATAACAAACATCCTTGTAAGCTCATTGAAGTCTCACTAAGCTGAAGCTGGATTGAATCTAACTACAAATTCACAACAATAAAGTAAATACAAGTAGATCTACATAAAACATTGTACAGTGTAAGTTAATAAAAGCTAGACTCTAATTATAGATGAGCATTGTGTAAGTTGATGGAAGGATTCTTGAGTTTTCTGATTATTTAAAATATTACATGACTTTCTTTGTATCACATTTCACATCACTTCCCCGAAATTCTCAGCCGTATCTCATATAGCAATTATTACTTGCCCATAGGTCTTAACCCTTTCCAGATGGCAAAATTTAGACTGTTTCAAATTCAAAGAATTTGCAGACCACAATTGCAAAATGGATGAACATTTACATTTTTTGGTCTTTTACAAGAGAAAATATTGTGGGAAATAAAGAAATTGTGTGTCACAAGCAATTTCTTCATTTTCCTTGATATTTTCCGAAGCCATTTTCTTAAGGGGTGTCAAAAAGCGTCGCTATGAGGTTATTGGTTTAAGATTATCATTGGCTGGGATATAGACCACAAAAAGCGATTCAAGTAGAATTCAGGGTTTTTAAAACAGTTGTTCTAGTTAATGAATAATGCAGAACTTCTCCCTGATAACAACTATTGATTAACCAATTATCTACTGATAGATTGATTAATTGATTCAGATTGATTTGTCATTAATGGTAATCAGAAGCATGTACATTTGACACTTCTAACAATACCTAGTTTTTACAACTGATGGAGAATAAATAGTTTTTGAAGATCATTGAGAGAGAAGAGGAAAATGAAAACTACCAGCAAGCTGCAACATTTTCAAGTTATCCCTTTAACGCTATCTCAAACAAGATCTGGCCTCGGTTTCTCGAAAAAACTTAAGTATGCCGTTTTCTCCTTTCTCCGTTCACCTAAGCCTCAAACTGTTCAAAGCTTGGTTGATTTAATTTGCGGAAGCCAGTTTTTGTTATTTCTTATTGAATTAAGATCTGACGGACACGATCATTACAAAATACAGTAAAAGACATACAGTAAAAGTCATTTTAGAGAAATGTTAACTGACCTACCCCAAGATGTGGGTGTCATGGCCGCTTTCTCGATCATCCGTTCATTTGAATTGTAGATTCAACATTTCGGCTTTCACTTTGAAATTTTCTTTGTAACTGTTTTGATTGGTTATTCCAATCAATTTTTGTCATTAATGAACTGATTTTAACTCATGGAGTATGAACATTATTGTTCCATCTTGTTTTCAAAATGACCCCTCATTGAAAAGTCCGATTTTACCCCAAATAAAGGAACCCAACAACAAAACATAGATTATCAATTCAGTTCATGGATATTTGGGTCTTTTCTCGTCTTGTTTGACTTGAAATGATCAAGTCTTCAAAATAAAATACAATTCAGACATGAAAAAGTCTCATATGCAAAAAAACGGAGGTGAACGGGTGAATGAGAAAGAACGGAGAAATGAGAAAGGGGGATACATTCTCATGCTCAAATCTGAGCACCGTGCTCAAATCGCACGAAATCCATGTGAACTTCATCAAATACCCTTCAATGTTGAAGAGTATCCCTTTGAAGGTGAGCATGTTCTCATGAGAGTAAACTTAAGTTTTTTCGAGAAACCGGAGCCTGGTTTTGACGTCCCTAATAGAAAAGGCTTGGGAAAACATTGAAACAAAAGAAGAAACTGCTGATAATCAACAGTTTCTCCTTTTGTCTCAATATTTTCTGTGCCATATTTTACACAAATCGTATCTTTAATAACATCCATTTTGTCTTTTGTGGCAGTGTTTGAAGTGGATCTCCCTAAAATTTTGTCGTTTAGGAAAGGATTAAGGCAACAAAATATAGCCCAAACACCAGACTTTAAAGGTCTGGTCACATACACAATTTCACATCCACATCACTGCCAGAACACAGCTTATTTTTGGCCGTGATAAGGACATGGAACTATATATGTGACCAGGCCTGAGAGAGGAATTAAAACAAGTGACATTACAAGCAAACAGTTGGACAAAGCATTCAAAATTTTTGCTCATCCTTTATAATTTGATGAAAGTCTTTGTCAAATATAAGTAAAGTTTTGCTTTTTAACTCTCGCCACAAAAAATAATCTTAAAGAATTACGAATCGATGAAAAAATAGAAAATATCAAAATCAAAAGTAATCTAGTAGATCTAAATGGAATGTTGATTTTGTAAATAAATTGGCTTCTAAAGTAAATATATGTCTTTGTAACTATGTCTTATTCAAAGCTGCTTCCCTATTTTGCAACGTAATGCAAGCTTTCTACCAATAGCAGTGTAAAAATGTTTTCTACCCAGTAGGACCAATAGTTTAGTTTCATTCACATTAAATTTTTATTTGAAATATAATTGGTCTAAAATTTTGCCATCTGGTAATGGATTAATAACAGTCTATTAGACCCATTACCACACAAAGTCATATTCTCAAACACATAAATATAATGGAGTAATCTACATGTGCTGTACAAAAGTTACAGGATTTCATTGCATGTTATAGATAAATCACATTAAATAATGAACACTAAAATGTGAAAGCAAGTCGGCATCTGCATAGCAAGCTATCTAGCTAGCTAACTGCATCAAACTTGGCACAAAGGTTTACACTTTCTTTTTACTCTCTTTTACTTTCTCTCAATTGTTACTTTCACTCAATATTTCTATACATCACTTAACTCTTTCCCAAACAAGACCTGGTTATGGTGTCTGTAGTAGAATAGCCTTGGGAAAACATTGAGACAAAAGAAGAAATTGCTTATAATCAGCAATTTCTCCTTTGTCTCAATATTTTCCATGGTATATTTTAACCAAATCCTGCCTTTATCAACAGCCATTTCGTTTTCTGGAGCATCTTTTTAATTGGACCACCCTATACTTTTGTCGTTTGGGACAGGGTTAAAGTTTACTGTAATTATGATAAATATATTTGAACCAGGGTCAGAGGAAGGGGCCTTTATGACATTAGAGACCAGATAGATCCGGATCAGCCTGTACATAGACACAGTCTGGTCTTCTTCACTACCACTAGAGGGCAGCATGGATCAGGATCAGACTGAATGCATATACAAAGTGATTTGGATCCATGATGGTCTGAAATGTCAAAACTTGACAAGTGTCCTTAATCAAGAACCTTGCTTATCTAATCCATATTCATCTTTTTTCATTTTGCCTAAACTGTTCTTGGAATGTGTTTTTCTGTAAATAAATGCTGATCTCTTTACTCTGTTTGCTCAGTCTGATCTGGGCCTATGTATTTTCAAACCAGTCACATGCATCAAAAATTTGGAATGAATCATAGGACATTAATAAGGAATGTCTTAAAAATTCACACAGTATGCTTTCTCATATGCTACCTACGTTTTAGAAGTAATGATCATTCATTACATATTTTTTAAGAAAATATTGATGGAAAAAGAATGCTTCTGTTATCAGCAATTTTAATGTTAAGAAATTTGAAGGGACTATCAATGTGCATGCCTTAAAAACACGAAATAACTTACATCTCTTTGAAAACAAGACATGTTTGTGAAACAAAAATGCCCCTTTAATTCGCAAAAGCAACAGGAGTGAAAGGCATTCTAAATGTGTTATTTCAAATTCAAACCCTATATCGTGGGACTTATTGGAATTGTCTCTATGAGACAATTCCAATGAGTACCTGCAACATAGGGTTTGCTGGATTATAAATGAAATGTTGCATTTTTAAAGTCATTTTTAAAGTCATCATCCCCCATTATCTGACTCGTATTTTGGTTTGGTTTTTTCACATAAACCCTTTCCCAAACAGCAAAATTTTACGGCGAAAAACTTCAAAAACTGCCACAAATGACAAAATGGAAGTTATTAAAGATAGAATTTGTGTAAAATATGATATAGAAAATATTTAGACAAAAGGAGAAACGGCTGGTTATCAGCAGTTTCTTCTTTTGTTTCAATGTTTTCCCAAGCCTTTTCTATTAGGGACCAGGTCTTGTTTGGGAAAGGGTTAAGATAGATGGACTGACAGACAGACAAAGATAAAACAAAGAGCCCCCAATCTTTCAATAATGAGCGCAAAAAAAATTATAGCACATTTATGATTTGTAAGTATCAGTAACAGTTTTAGCACATTCTATTCTCAATAACAACATACAGATATGAGGGTTTAAGTACATTCTAAATTTGTTAATTTAAACTCAAACCCTATGTTGTAGGTACTGATTTGAATTGTCTCAATGAGATGATTCAAATAAGTACCCACAACACAGGGATTGACTGAAAAGTGACATTCTAAAAAGCCATTATCCCTTGTAATCTGTAAAGCTATAGCTCTGCTCTTAACAAAACAAAGAGTGGTCCCAGACAACTTATGCTCCTAAACGAGGCAGCATTATTGGTATACAGGACAGTTAGCACAAACCTAATTCAGGTGCATTTAAAGCAGTTTTACACTAGCCTGTCCATATCCTTTTAAAGTCTTTCAGAAAGCTTAAAACCTGAACCTTAGACTAAAGTATTGTAGTATAGTATTACAAATACATGTGATGTAAAATCAAAACAACATGTCAGCTTTTCCAACTTCCGCAGAGAAAGCGTCGAGGTCGACATCGTCAGCCGGCAACAACTGCATGCTGTCATCGTTCACTTCATCGTCTGGTTCTCGTCTGTCATAAACAGGCTCTTCTGGTTCCAGGCTCATACCAAACTGAAACTCCTGCGTCTGCATCTTTGACTTGTAACTCGTTAAAGCCCCTGAAATGGACAGTCACCAACATGATATATAGAAAGTAAACGGCATCTGTGGGTACTGGATAAGAAACCTTGTATTGTGGGTATTCATTGATAAAATGAAACTCTTGCGTTTGCATCTTTACTTGTAGCTAGTTAATCCTTTCCAAAACGACAAAATTTTGGGGTGCTCCAAATTCAAAGATGTTGTAGACGACAATAAAAACTGAATGAAAGTTTACATTTTTTGGTCTTTTTGTGTAGAAAATATTGTGGTAAATGAAGAAATTGCTTGTCAGATGCAATTTCTTCATTTTCCACAATGTTTCCCAATTATTTTCTTGTGAGGGAATCAAAAGGCGTCACTGTGCAGTAATGGGTTTATGCTCCAGAAATCGACAATAAGACCTTCACATAAGTAGCCAAAGATGGCAAACCACATTCTGATGGTTACATAAGTAAACTTCGTAACTACAGCTTATCCCGTTCCTAAACAAGACCTGATAGTCCCTGATAGAAAAGGCTTGGGAAAACATTGAAACAAAAGAAGAAACTGCTGATACCCAGCAGTTTCTCCTTTTGTCTCAATGTTTTCTGTGCTATATTGTTTACAATTTTTATCTTTATCAGCATCCATTTTGTGATTTGCAGTAGCTTTTGAATTAAAGCACCGTAAAATTTGGTTGTTTGGGAATGGGATAAGTAGCCAAAGGTGGCAATCCACATTCAGTTGGTTACATAAGTCCAGCTTAAATAGTTACAGCATGTTCAAATGTAACCGACAATATGTTGTTTCTCCAAACCCATGCATTATGGTACTCATCCACACCCATTTTTGATGTCTGTGGCTTTTGGAATTTATCACTATTCAGGAAGGTTCAAGGACACTTCTTATTCTGTAGAATGATTAATCTGTAACATTCGAAAATGGCATTCTTGTACGTACCAACAAATCCTTCTATTGAACTAGTTTTGTTTTCATTTATTCACTTTTTTCTAACACACTAACACACTAACCAGTAAAGAGACCCCTGGTTGCACTTACATTGTGGGTGTTGGTGCAGCTACCCATGTGTTCCTGGTATTTCTCTCACTGTATAAACACAACATTCAATCAATAAAATTCAATTGGTTAGGGACAAATAACTGCTGTCAAAATGTCATAAAGGACCAAGCTGGTATTCAAAACCCTCTATCCTTGGATGGATAGTCTCCAAAGTACTGACACCTTAAAAGCAATTCTGTTATGTACCATGTGTGGATCTTCTATTTCATATTAAAATTTATATTCCTTACCTTCATGAATTTTGTTATCAAAAGTACTATCCAATTGTTGTCTGGAAAGACATAAACCCTTTTCCTTTTTCATCATTCCGAACTGACCCAAATTCAAAGATGTTGCAAACGACAATTTCAAGTGAATAAAATTGAATATTTCCTGGTCTTTTTGAGTAGAAAACATTGTGGGAAATGAAGAAATTACTTGTCACAAGCAATTTCTACATTTTCCATGATGTTTTCCAAAGCCTTTATCTTGTTGGTTGTGGAAAGGCATTACTGTGTAGTAATGGGTAAGTAACAGGTAAGGAATTTCATCCTTATACGCCCTACCTGATGCTGCGATGGCAGGGTTTGATTTCAGCGCTGATGTATCTGGTTCTGGCACTCTCGGTGAATCATTCAACAATTCCTCCGTCGTCTGTAATGACACGTTGACTTCTTCTTCCTGCTTCGCGGCCTCTTCACGCTCCTCCGGATGATCTTGGAGATAATTCTCGAGCGCTGACTCTTCACCCTCGTATTCGAATGTTGTGGTGGCATGATCGTCAAACGATATCTTAACCTGAAGTAGATACAGGGGATTGTAGTAAGTAATGTAATCTGAAGACATTAAGGAGGTCTTTTGGATAAATTTCTTGGCACATCAACTTTAATCATTCCCAAACAAGACCTGGTTTTGAAGACCTTTATCAAAATGGCTCTAAAAAGCATTAAGTCAATATATTCTATACTACAACATGCAAAATGTTCACTTTTGACATTAATTATTTTGTAGTCTGTAATGCTTTTCATGTTGAACAAGTTTAAAATTGTGCTGTTTGGGAAACAGACTATTTAGAGAAAACATATTTCAGGAGCATTTGATAAGTCTTTGAGCTGTTGAGCTGATCAATTGCCATAATCACCTTAAATTAACATAGGCACATTGTGCACTTATTAAAGGTACAAACCAAAAAAGTCTAAAGGTCAACAAAAACTTGTAGCTTAAAATAGTTTTATAGCTTGTTCTGAGATGTAGTTACAAGGTCATAGTTGCTTTGTACAACAGCAGTATTATTTGAGACCTTTGTATTACATCAGTGTACAATTCTACCAGACAAAATGGTAATTGACAAAGGCCAGTGTTTTTGCTGTAATACCAATCATGAGTTTATTAGGGTTTTACGCCGTTTTCAACTACCAGGGTCATATCGTGGCGGCTGGAGCACCTACCCATGGATTCCTGTTGTTTCTCAAACCAGTACTTCCACAACACCCTTACCGAGCCTCCAGCTGCTCGTCCACTTAGGTTAACGATTTCAAACCCATTGGTGGGTGATAATTTTGTCAGAAAGGGTATTAGCCGCGGCCGGGTATCGAACCTGGGACCTCTCGAATGAGGGTCAGATGCGCTACCAACTGCGCTAAGGCCGCGGCCCGTAATACCAATCAACTCATGCACATGATAGTTGGTTGAAAGAAGTAAGCTACATAATATTGTTCATTAATTTTTTCTACATTCAATAAAATCTGTCTTATCTTCTACAACATGGATGACTTTGAACAGTCCTAAAGTTATGTCATTGTGAAATGTATTCTGTTGAATTTGCCTTGTTTGTCCCAAATATCCATGTTGTGACAGTAAATGTTGATATTTAATACCGCTGTATTTTACATAATACAGGGGTTAGTTTTATACCCAGTAATTATGTATTCAAATGAAGAATACTCAGCCATTACACAACATAGTTCAGTTACTGCTTCATACTCAAAAGACCATTAACCATATCTCGGACATCTCTATGCAACAGTTCCTTTTTAAAACAAGAATATACTGATGTACTTGTTTTAAGATAGTCCATCCTGAAAAGATTCATGTGACATCAGAATTTTTTGTGCAATTATTCGCAACGTAGCAAATCTATGAGTACACTTCACAAGTTAGAAAAATACCAGCGCTTTCTACCACAGAATGTTTATGACGTCAGCCGCGAAATTGTTATCACACCAATGTCATTAAGGGTGTACTACCTTAATGTAACAAGAGCTGTCCGAAGACAGCGTGCTCGACTTTTTAAGTTGCTTAGTATAAAGGGGGCATAACTCCAAATATAGTGGAGCCAGGGTCATGGGCCCTGGTAGTAAGGTAGAGGGTGTGATGGTGAATAAGTATTCCAAGTTTGGGTTGAATCCTTTTGATAGTATGGAAGTTATTGATGTTTGAAAAAACTTTAACCTTGGTTGCAACGCCGACGCTGACGCCCGGGTGACAGTATAAGCTCTCATTTTCTTCGAAAAGTGGAGCTAAAAACTCCCTTTGTCAGTTGTTAAACCTTAAATTTTGTTCCCTATGTCATGATGCGTGGTTATTTTTTCTTCTGGTAATAAAACCAAGAGTAATATTTCAAAATTTACTAGCATAGATTCAAACAAGAGGGCCAAGATGGCCCTGCATCGCTCACCTGAGAAGACTTTGAGACAAACAACTTGCACACTTCAAACTCGCATGATCCACTTTTTACATGACCTAGATATCATCAAGATAAACATTCTGAACAAATTTCACAATGATGAGTAAATATTTAGGTTCTTAAAGCAAAAACAAGATTTGACCTTATGACCTAGTTTATGACCTTACATTAGCCACTTTCTACATGACCCATTTATCATCAAGATTTTCACAATGATGAATAAAAATTTTGATTTTTTAGAGCAAAAACAAAATTTGACCTAGGTTTTGACCTCCCATGACCCAGTTTATATGTAACCCAGATATTGTCAAAATAAACATTCTGAACAATTTTCACAATGATTCAGATATCATTATGGTTCTAAATGCAGAAACAAGATTTGACCCTGTGAC
This sequence comes from Fragum sueziense, assembly GCA_963680895.1. Lineage (NCBI taxonomy): Eukaryota > Metazoa > Mollusca > Bivalvia > Cardiida > Cardiidae > Fragum > Fragum sueziense. The sequence continues at coordinate 27,051,734 of OY804605.1, forward strand.
CTAGTTTTTGACCTCACATGACCCCCTTTTTACATTGACCAGATATCATCAAGATAAATATTCTGAACATTTTTTACAACCATAACGTAAATATTTTGGTTCCTAGAGCAAAAACAGGATTTGACCTAGTGACCTAGTTTTAGACCTCGCATGACCTACTTTTCACACCACCAAGATATCATCAAGCAAAAACAAAATTTGACCTAGTGACCTAGTTTTTAACATTGAATGACCTGCTATTCATATCACTAAGATATCATCAAGATAAACATTCTGAATTTTCACAATGATTGAGTAAATATTTCGGTTCTTAGAGGAAAAACAAGATTTGACCTAGTGACCTAGTTTCTGACCTAACATGGCCCCCTTTTAACACTGACCAGATATCATCAAGATAAATATTCTGAACAATTTTCACAACAATAAAGTAAATATTTTTGTTCCTAGAGCAAAAACAAGATTTGACCTTGTGACCTAGTTTTAGACCTCGCATGACCCACTTTTCACATCACCAAGATATCATCAAGATAAACATTCTGAACAATTTTCTCAATGATAAAGTAAATATTTTGGTTCTTAGTGCAAAAACAAAATTTGACCTAGTGACCTACTTTTTAACCTCGAAAGACATGCTATTCATATCACCAAGATATCATCAAGATAAACATTCTGATATTTTCACAATGATAGAGTAAATATTTTGGTTCTTAAAAGAAAAACAAGATTTGACCTAGTGACCTAGTTTCTGACCTCACATGACCCACTTTTAAAATGACCCAGATTTCATCAAGATAAACATTCTGAACAATTTTCACAATGTTTAAGTATATATTTCCGTTCTTAAAGCAAAACCAAGATTTGACCCAATGACCTAGTTTTTGACCTTACATGACCCACACTTTGTACATAACCTAGATATCAAGATAAGTATTTAAGATAGTTTTGACAAAGTTTTGGGGCAAAAATGGCATCTCTAGAGCAAAAGGAAGGATTCTGCAATATTTGAGCTTGTGACCTAGTTTTTGACCTTGCATGACCCACCTTTGATCATGAAAAAGATATCATCAAGATAAACATTTAGGACAAATTTTACAAAGTTTGGACCAAAATTGGCACTTCCAGGGCAAAAGGGAGGATTTTACAAGATTTGGCCTCGTGACCTAGTTTATGACCTGGAATGATCCACTTCTTGACATGACCTAGATATCATCAAGATAAACATTCAGGACAATTTCTAGACAGTTTGGGCAAAAACTGGCATGTCCAGAACAAAATGAAGGATTTTAGAAGATTTGACCTTGTTACCTAGTTTTTGACCTTGTATGACCCACTTCTAATCATTTCATAGATATAATCAAGATAAATATTGAGGACAATTTTGACAAAGTTTGGACAAGAATTGGCACTTCCATAGCAAAAGAAAGGATTTTGTAAGATTTGACCTCTTGACCTAGTTAATGACCTAGCATGACCCACTTCTTAACTTGACCTTGATATCATCAAAATGAACATTCATGACAATTTCTACAAAGTTTGGGCAAAAATTGGCACTTCCAGTGTAAAAAATGGATTTTACAATAATTGACCTAGTGACCTAGTTTTTGACCTGGCTTGACCTATTTTTAACATGACCTTATTATCATCAAGACAAATATTCTAATCAATTTTCACAACGATTGGGCTCCAAATGTGGCCCCTAGAGCAGAAAGAAGATTTGACCTAGTGACCTACTTTTTGACCCCATTATGGCCCCGATTCAGATTCTTTGAAGTATTTTGAAAAAACATGACTCATAGATCATATGTGTGAAATATGATTGAATTCTGCCCAGTACTTTAGGAGGAGAAGATTTTTTTGTGAAAAGTTGACGGATGGACAGATAGACAGTTAGACAGATAGACAGATAGACAGACGCCGGACAACAGACCGATCACAATACCTCACCTCGAGCACTTTGTGCTCAGGTGAGCTAACTATGGGAACCCTGGTACAATGTGCCATATAAAATAATCTTATACATTATGCATAAAATAGTTTTAAGACCAATTAAAGCAGATTACACCATAGTAATGTTATTACTGCACAAAGTTTGCCCATAGACTACAGTTGGCGCCACATCTTATGGCACATGTTTATATTGTGCTCAACGTTCAATTACATTTGAACAAAATATAAATATTGTGCCATACGATGTGGCGCCAACTGTAAATACAAAATAAGAAGTCTGGAGTTATTGATGTCTGTAATATTTGGTGTGTACATACATACCAACTTACAATGCATTTATTATGATTTTAGTTACATTGTTTCAGATTTATTGTACACAAATCACATTGTCATCAACACCCTCTTTCAACTTTGTCTTCTGCAAAAGTTTCAAACAGAAATTGTCTAACTTTTCGTTGTTCAGGAAAGGGCTAAGCACCTGCAAATCATGCCAATTTCTGGAGCACCTGCACTGTAAATTGGCTGACCTGTAGTGACGGAAGGTGACAAGGGTTAAGGTGAATCTTTTGAACTATTCACAAAATGTTTCACAGTTACCCAATTAGGCTCACACAATTTAGTCACATTATCCCTTCTCCAGACAACAGGTTTTGTATAATTTAGGCAACTTTTAAGTCAATACATGACAAATACTAGTCATTTGAAACAGAGTGTATATATAGTATTGCATACTAAAAATTGAGGGAAATCATGGAGAAAATGCTGATAATCAGCATTTTCTTCATTTTTTCCCTCATTATTATTTCAATACTACATAAAAGTCATCCAAACAAAATGTGTTGATGGGGGAAGGGTCGAGTTCGCACAATTTAGTGACATGATTGTAGCCCAATATAAAGGGAACCTGCTCAGTTTTCACCAATTAGTTCCATCAGGCATGGTTTTATTTCTAACCTGAGATTATGTCTTTCAACTCATCTTTAAAAATACAATGGTAAACTGATCTAAATACTTTATTTGATGACACCAGTCAACTTGCGATACTTGAATGTTTTGCAAAACCTTTCAAACATACACCAATTCAGACAAGGAGACCAAAAATTAAATTGTACTTAAATAATAATCTTCTATGGTATTTACAAGTGATCTCCCCTTATTAAGAGCAGAACCAAGCATTGTCTTGAGAATTTGGAATCAAGCAGTAGTTTCAAGATTTTATAACAATACTTTTGTTTGTCCAAAATTACATCACGGTTATCTGGATAAAATTGTTCCCTATTCTGCATTACCTGTACATGACTGTTCTCTATATGACTAGAATTTTTCCTTGTGGATTGTTTCACCACTTTGGGTTCCTCGAAAAATGAGATCCTAGCGGCCACTAAACTCCGACTGACTGATTGAGAGTTAAAACTAACACCACCAACACTACTAGTTCCAATCTTGGGCTTTAATGGCCCGGATTTCAGTTTCTGGGGTCCATGTCCCTTTTTGATGGGGACTTTAGCGGAGTCCCAGATCAGTTTACACTGATTCCGTCCTGAGTGCGGATCGAGGCTGGCAGACTTCACATGTAACATGTTCCTCATTATTATTTCCCCTTGTCTCTACAACACGCACACAGTCACTATGATCTATCCATCTGAATTGTCACGGATTTTGAAACAGGTTTGGAAATTATTTTAACCCATTCCCACATAATGACGCCTTTTGACGCCTCACAAGATAATGGCTTTGGAAAACATTGTGGAAAATGAAGAAATTGCTTGTGACAAGCAATTTCTTCATTTCCCACAATGTTTTCTACCCAAAAATACCAACAAATCTCAAATTCTGTCCCCTTGAAATTGTCGTCTGCAAAATCTTTGAGTTTGGATTAGCCCAAAATTTTGTAATGGGTTAAAACACAATGAAACAATAAATAAATTAACATTCCTCAAAAATTATACTCCATTTATCCTGTATAATTTAACCAATTGAATCACTAAACAATCCAACATTTTAACATCTTTAAGTACTAGGAGGGTGGGTTTTTAAACCTTTCCCAAACAACAAAATTTCAGGCTTGTCCTATTTGAAAGCTGTTTCAGAAAACAAAATGGATTCGACTAGACGTAAAACTTGTGAACCATATAGCCCAGAAAACATTGAGACATAAGTTACCTGGTTAATAGATTGGATTGTATGGAGTTTTACGTCCCACTCAACAGCTAAGGTCATATGGAGACGGGACCTCGGTTTAAAGTCTCATCCGAAAGACTGGAGAAGCGGGGGATCGATCCAGCGACCCCTGTGTTTCAAGTCCAGCGCGTTACCACTGCACCACCTCCGCCCTACCTGGTTAATAGACCCTATAGATTACAGCTAGCTTTTGAGAAATTTCAAGCAAAAAGAAGAAAATGTTGATATCTAGCATTTTCTCCTTTTCCCTCATTACTTCTAAATGAAGATCAAATCAAAATTTGCGTTAACATTTTCTTGCAAATTTGCATCTCCATAACCCTTTCCCAAACAAGACCTGGATTTGACGTCCCTAATAGAACATGATTAGGAAAACATTGAGGCTAAAGAAGAAACTGCTGATAACCAGCAGTTTCTCCTTTTGCCTCAATATTTTCTTGGCTACATCGCACACAAATTCAGTCTTTGTTAACATCCATTTTGTCATTTGTTGCAGTTTTTGAACCGGATCACCCTAAAATTTTGCTGTTTGGGAAAGGGTTAAAGAGGTAAAGCAGTCCAAGTTAACCAGTCACAAAAGGCCAGCATGCAACCACTGCTCAAAATATACCAGCTTCAATTGTCATAAAAAATAAGGAAAAGGGTAAAATATACTTAGGATCAATTAACTATAACTTAAAAAGTTTTTATGTGATTTATTTATAAAACCATTTTCATTATGAGTAAAGCTAATAAGTCGTCTAAAGTCACCAAGATTGTAGAAAATTTTATGTCCTGTTATGATCAAAATTCTTAAATGCCCTTTTTGATTGGTATTTTAAAATATATGTAATTTGTATTAGGTTAGAATTTACAGATTTTTTAAGACAATGATAGTCAAAAAGGAATCGTTAACAAGTACTGTTTTCTCCATTCATTTCTATTCTGATGATATTTTTGGTAGCTTTAAGTTTATCAGATCTACCTGGAAACTATTTCAATTTGAGATACGTATTAATATTTTTAGCCGGACAGAATTGATGTAGGCGCAAAGGTTGACAAATCAAATTACTATGATACGGTTTTGGCTTATCTTTAAAGTGTTCTCAATTTCGATTAACATAATAAAAAGGATCCATTAATTAGTGTTGATTCATGTTCATGTAACATTTTCATTTTACCAATATTTTCCCATCAAATATGCATTATGTATTACATGTATATAAATATGCATGAATATTTTAAATACATCATAATCTTTAACCCTTTCCCAAACAAGACCTGGTTTTGACGTCCCTAATAGAAAAGACTTGGGGAAACATTGAAACAAAAGAAGAAACTGCTGATAACCAGCAGTTTCTCCTTTTGTCTCAATATTTTCTGTGTCATATTTTACACAAATCCTATCTTTAAAAACATCTGCTTTGTCGTTTGTGGCAGTTTTTGAAATGGATCACCCTAAAATTTTTTCGTTTGGGAAAGGGTTAATACATGTAATCATGCACTGAGTTTTTGAAGACTTTCCCAAACAAAACTTGGTTTTGACATCACAATCAGACAGAAGAGATAGCTCTAGATTTGAAAAACATTGAAGAAATTCCTGATCAAGTTTCTCCTTTTCTTTCACAAACAAAAGCTGGTTTTGACATCCCAATCAGAGATTAGATAATCAATGAAGAAATTGCTGATAATCATCTGTTTCTTGTTTTCCCTCAAACATTCTCTATGCTAAAGTAATCAAATTTTGTACCTAAAATTGAATATGACTACATTCTACCATTTTTCAGCATAATACCATGAAAAGTTCAGTTAATCAATGAGCTGTCTCTGCTATTGACAGTACCAGGAAGATTTACTTAAACCCTTTCCCAAACTAGGCCAGGTTTTGACATCGCTAGTAGAAATACTCCGCCAAAATATTGAGAGAAAAGAAGAAATTGCTGATGGTCATCAAATTCTTTTCTCTCAATATTTTATGTGCTAATGTACACATTTATTTAAGCATTTAAAATTCAACCTTTTGGAAATATCAATTTTGTCATTTGCAACTCCTTTCAAATTGACTGCTCTAAATTTTTGTCATTTGGGAAAGGTTTATGCAAATATCTTTTACAAAGAGAACATGGCATACAATTTTATCATAAATTCATTTTTTTTAACAAGAAAACTTATTTTTCAGCACAACACTTCTTTCTGAAATAACGAAATTTTAAAACCTGATCTGTTAGAACATAACACACTTAGATCAAAGTCAATTTAGAAACAAAGGCCATATTTATAAGCGCGAGTCTAAGATTTCTGAAATAATTCCAAGTTAAAATCCAATAAAGACAATGAATTCATATAAATGTTTAAAATTTCTTATCACAAAACCATTAGACGATGTCACGTTTATGCCCTATAATCCAACAAATCAATAAAACACACTATTTCTTCCTTGCCGAATTTCATCAACTTATCAACATGTGGCATAACCTTTCTGAAACAAGCCCTAGTTTTGACAACCCTCAAGGCTGTAATATTAGAAAACATTGAGGGAAAAGAAGAAAATACTCATAACCAGTAATCGCTCCGTTTTCCCTCAAGGAAGTTTAGGCTTTATGTTGTATAATTTCTGCAGCAGCTGTCTTGCCATCTACCTTTTGAATTTTGATCACCCCTAAATAATGCCACTTGGAAAAGGGAATAAGCTGTGTCGAAGACCAAATCATCCAAACTATATCATGAAAACATTAAAGTTACCACATTTTGAGCGTCCACTGTCAACAAGATTCTATTTTGAACACAGTATGCACTCGGACGTTATCGACACAAAATTGTCAATTGGTTTGAGGTAATAATTTAAGTCTCCCCATGCATTTAGTGATAAGGTGATACACTTCTCTTTACAACGTCGTAAATAGCTTCTTATTTTTTTTTAAATTTCAATTTCATCCATTTTGCATATAATATTGCTTTCTGACTATCATCACAATTTGTGCTTTGGCTTACAAAAAAAGATTAATTGAATGGGGTTTAATGCCTCTTTAAGAAACTGCAATGGTCATACCACAGTGGCTGGAGCACATATCCATGGAACAACAGGAATTGTTGTTTCACCAGTACTACCACATAAGCCTTATAGAGCATCCAGCAGCACCCCATATAGGCTTACAATTATTCAATCATTGGTGGCAGGCTAGGGATCAAACCTGGACCTCATAACTGAGAGTCTGGTGTGCTACTAACTGCACAATGGCCACATACTTGCAAGTATTTTAGCTTCAACCAAAAGATCAATCTATAGATATGCTTTTTGTGTTTTTTTCTTTTCCTTTGTTATTGATTTCAACTGAAACAAGAGATGTTTGTAAAACATATATGCCCCCTCAACGGCCTACATTTGATGAAGGTCAAAGTCCAAGGTCAAGTTAACAAGGTCCAAGGTCATGGTCAAATATGAAAGGTCTTGGTAGGAGGTGTCTATGTGTGGAATATCAAAGCTGTATATGTAAAAGTAAAATGAAACATAGGCCAGGTTAAAGTTTTTAAAAGTAGGCCAAATGCCAAGGTCAAGGTCAAATGTGAAAGGTCTTGGTTCGAGGTGTCCATGTGTGAATTATCAAGGATGTAGGTGTAAAAGGACATGATTTATATGCCTGGTTTCAGTCTTTTTAAAAGTAGGTCAAACTCCAAGGTCACTGTTGCAATATTCAAGGTCATGGTCAATTGTGAAAGGTCTTGGTAGGAGGTGTCTATGTGTGAAATATCAAGGCTGTAGGTGTAATAGGACATAAGATAAAGGCTAGGTTAAAGATTTCTAAAAGTATGTAAAAATCAAAGGTCAAGGTCACACAGGCCAAGGTCATGGTCAAATGTGCAAGGTCTTGGTAGGAGGTGCCCATGTGTAAAATATTGAGACTGTATAGGTAACAGGACATGAGATATAGGCCTAGTTTACGTTTTTTAAAAGTAGGTCAAACTCCAAGGTCAAGGTCCAAGGTCCAAGGTCATGGTCAAAAGTGAAATATCTTGGTTGGAAGTGACCATGTCTGAAATATCAAGGCTGTATATGTAAAATGACATGAAATATAGGCCAGGTTAATGTATTATTAAAGTAGGTCAAACACCAAGGTCAAGGTCACAAGGTCCAAGGTCATGGTCAAATGTGAAAGGTCTTGGTCGTAGGTGTCCATGTGTCAAATATCAAGGCTGTATGTATAAAAGGACATGATATATCGGCCAGATTAAAGGGTTTTTTTAAGTAGGTCAAAGGTCAAGGTCACAAGGTCCGAGGTCATGGTCAAATGTGAAAGGTCTTGGTAGGATGTGTCCATGTGTGAAATATCAAGGCTGTATGTGTAATAGCACATGATATATAGGCCCAGTTTAATTTTTTTCAAAGTAGGTCAAACTTCAAGGTCAAGGCCACATGGTCCAAGGTCATAGTCGTATGTGATAGGTCTTGGTCAGAGGTTTCCATGTGTCAAATATCAAGGCTGTATGTGTAAAAGGACATGATATATCGGCCAGGTTAAAGTTTTTTAAAAGTAGGTCAAACTGCAAGGTCAAGGTCACAAAGTTCAAGGTCATGGTCAATTGTGAAAGGTCTTGGTAAGATGTGTCCATGTGTGAAATATCAAGGCTGTATTTGTAAAAGGTCATGAGATATATGCCGGGTTTATTTTTTTTTTAAAGTAGGTCAAACTCCAAGGTTAAGGTCACAAGGTCCAAGGTCATGGTTAAATGTGAACAATGTTGATGGGAGGTATCTATGTGTGAGATATCAAGGCTGTATGTGTAAAAGGACATGAGATATAGGCAAGATTAAGAATTAAGTGTAAAATCAACAAAGGGCAATAACTCCAAGAATTTGATTGGCAGAGTTACGGTTCTTGTGCACTGCACCTCTCCATTATAAGATCTATCCACCTGTAAAGTTTCATGATCCTACCTTACATACTTTTTGAGTTATGCTCCGGACAAGAATCAAGTTTGAAAATCAACAAAGGGCAATAACTCCAAAAATATGATTGGCAGAGTTACGGTTCTTGTGCACTGCACCTCTCCATAATGAGATCCATTCACCTGTAAAGTTTCATGATTCTAAATTACATACTTTTTGAGTTATGCTCCGGACAAGAATCAAGTTATAAAATCAACAAAGGGCAATAACTCAAAAAATTTGATCGGCAGAGTTACGGTTCTTGTGCACTGCACCTCTCCATAATGAGATCTATCCATCTGTAAAGTTTCATGATTCTACCTTACATATTTTTTGAGTTATGCTCCGGACAAGAATCAAGTTATAAAATCAACAAGGGCAATAACTCAAAAAATTTGATCGGCAGAGTTACGGTTCTTGTGCACTGCACCTCTCCATAATGAGATCTATCCACCTATGAAGTTTCATGATTCTACCTTTAATACTTTTCGAGTTATGCTCCGGACAAAGTTTGGTCTACGGACAGACCGACCGACATACGGACCGACCGACATACGGACCGACCGACCGACCGACCGACCGACACATGCAAAACAATATACCCCCATTTTCTTCGAAAGGGGGCATAATAACTGTTTTACTAGTCCAGTTTTTTAATCACTTTTTCCTCTAGCAATTACAGCCAAAGTGCACTTTAATTATATATGCTGTAAACCAAGATTCAGCCCTATATTACGGTATGCTTAACGTATGGCCTGGGTAATGCACTTCCGGTATAATGGTTATATTTCGACTTATTCCGTGACCTCCGTAAGTCTGAGCATTTTTAAAGTACCGTTAGATGCAATATCCCCTGTTTTCGTAACAACGGAAATAATTGAGCGTGCTCAGATTTCCAGGAAATATTTTAAACAATTTTGAGAAAATGTTTCTAAATTGTATGAAGTCAGTCGGCAAAAAAACCAATGAAAGTCAAAAATTCAAAATTAGAGAGCAATGAAAATGACTTCCCTTTTAAATTGTGTTAGAATCATTTAAAATCGTCCATTCGCACCATATACACTTCGTTCCAAAACTGATTACCCAGGCCTTACCTTAATATCAAGCTTTATATTGAGATTATAATTCAATTACTGGTAACAGTTCAAGACCACGTTAAAACCTTACTCAAATTGTCACAAACCATTCTTTTGCATTTTTATTTTCAAAATTGTACAATCATGATATGAAATGCATATAAATGATGCACTATTATATAATAAATTATGCCTATTTGATAAAGGTCAATATTACAGATATGTTATCATGAAGAGGTTCAATGCAAAAGAATTGTAAATATTTTCAGACATTTGAACTATTTACATTTCTCTGGCATCCAAAGTTTACAAGGAAGTTTAGATCAAACAATTTTGTGTTTTATTTGCAAGATATCATGCTGTTTTCAACAATAATTAGCATGTCTTTCTTGATAATTTTTTACTAACAGGAGATTTTTCCCTCTATAGAATAATTTGGAAAAGGGTTAAATGGTTTGGTGATTCAGAGTTACCACATCCTAATATCAATGGGAAATATCAAAATATGAGAGTAAAATTGATAAATTTGCATTTTACCCATAAAAATGGTAATTGATTAAAATAATTCATGTATAATTTATGTTCTAAAACATGCGGTGTTGTATGCAACAAGCCTCTATTTGGGTTGATTCTTATGATAGAAAATTAACTTCTCTTAGAACAATCTTAGTTTTGATAGATTGCTAACTGCTTGCTTGATCTATGATTGATTGTGGTTTTACTCGTCTTAACAGAGTATGAAAGCTGAAGCATCTAACCATGGATTCCTGACATTTCTCTTACCAGAAGGCCTACTACCTGCACATTCAATTATTAGAATACTATGTTGTAAAGCTTTGTTCCTTGCTTTATCAGCCCCTAATTTCTTGCAGGGTGCTGAAAACCAGGCAGTGCCTGTATACAAGACTTTCCAAAGAATTCGCTAGTTTTGACTTCCCACTAGAAAAGCTAAGGAAAACAATGAGAAGGAAAAAAGCAAACTATGATAATAACCAATTTTTTTCTTTCCTTTTCTCTCTCTTTTTGCCTAAACATTTCCTGTGCTTTATAGGCTATGTAGCACACAGATCCCATCTTAATCAACATCCATTTCTGCAGTATCTTTTGAATAAAAGCAATCCATTTTTTAATTTAAAATTATAGATACAACTATTGCTTTTTTTTATCCAATATGACTTTTTTTTATTCATTTTCAATATCCATCTTATTTCAAAATACACTGATTGTCATCATTTATTTCCTTTGTTCACAAAATTTCATCTCCAATTTCTAACCAAATATAATTTCACTATTTCCCAAGCAATTGAAATTTTAATGTATCAATTTTTCCCACACACAAAAAACAAACTCCCGACAAATGACAACTCAATTATATGGTACGAGAGCCACAAGCAATCTATCCTTTACAGATCTCTTTATTTTATTTAAGCTTTTAAACTATTTTTTTATCTTTTCGAATAATTTTTCTACTTTACTTTGCATATCGCTTAAGAATAGAAGAACAAAATTACTTAAAATGTTATGACAAAACTTTTACAGAGATTTGATCTTTTAACATTTGAAAGATATTATATCATTGCCATGAACAATTTAATGATTCTTTTTTTTAAAACTTTAAAGACCTAGCATGGCACATGAAACCTTCCTACTAAACCCATTGTGGCCAAGCTAGAGAGGGGTTCAGGACTCTCCCCCCTCTGAATCCATGCAACAGTGCTTCATCAATAGGGATAAATACTGTGAGTATATTGTGCTAAAAATATCAGCGTTTGTCCGAATCTGTGCCACTGTTTACTTGATAAAATAGGGAACGATTTTGACCAGTAAATCGTGACGTTATTTCGGACAAACATTAGTATTTCCATAGGTGTTGTTATAAAATCTCGTAACTACGGCTTGATTCAAGCCGTAATTACGAGATTTTATAACAACACTGACGGTTAATCAAAACATAACGGTAACCAAATCTATTTTTAGCACAAAATTCAATGCCATTGATCCATATTGGATTTGTGGTTTTCTTCCAAAACAAGCGGTTGTAACATCATTAAATTCAGATCAAAAATCTAAAATTTGGAAATCAAATTGTGTAAGGATTAGAAAGATGAGGTTAAGTGTTAACTTGATATGAATCATTCAGTTTCATGTATTTGTGGTTAGGTAAAATAGATTTTAGTCTAATGATTTAAAATTACTTTAGATATAAACATTTTAACATCTTGAAATGTAACATGTAAACATCACATCGCATTTCACTTGCTCTTTCAAGGCATAAAGCTGCGTAATAATTCCCAACTTTTCTTGGAGGGCAGTGGCATTGTTGCCACTATCAATCAGTATTTTTTTTCTAGCTATAGTTTTTGTGTTCTAATTAGAAGTTCCATGAGTAAAATAGAATCAAAACAAGGGCATAATATCAACAATCCTACCACAAAATTTAGCATTATGATTTCTTGTCCAACTTGGTTGTTTGGTTTGGTTTATTGGGATTGAACACAGTTTTCAGCTGCTATGGTCATATTGCGGAGGCTGGAGCACCTATCCATGGATTCCTGTCGTTTCTCATACCAGTACTAACAAACAATCCTTAGGAGCCCCTAGTTACTCGCCCACATGGGTTAACGATTATCAAACCATTCCAACTTGGTTGTAAAGTCGTTGATAATGCATGCAGACCCCAGGTCTTGTTTGGGAAAAGCTATAGATATTACTACAGTACTATCCTCAGAAAATTTTAATCAGAAATCAAAAGCAAACACACAAATTAATATTTAGTGGTGCATGCCATCTACCACTTTTATTCAACATTCATTACACTTCACTAATTTTCATGAATTAATTCATCACACTCGTAATTCAATCAAATTAATAACATTCACCACAGTAGATGATCACTTTCTACCCGTAACCACACAATCAAGCTCTTTTATACCACAGAAAATCAGTACAATCCTTTCACAAGCAACATATACTGACGTCAAATAGAAACGCCTCAGCACTAATAAATGTCCGATTATTCAGCAAATCTGATTTGAAATAACAAATACTGATTTCCATCTGTAAATTTGATTATCTGTTGTTAAAAATGATGATAAAGAAATTATCAAATTGTTACAGTTTGCAAAAAACGGCACATTTAAACAGAGCGGTATCAGCATTTCCATTTGAAAAGCAGTAGCGCGTGGTTCAAACTTTACTTGCGACGTCAAAAGATACCGTAAAACGTCTTATTTGGTGAACACAGTTAGGGAATACTAAACCCGGCGTCGATTTCAACGTCTCAAGCCTGAAACGCATATGACGTTAACGTAAGACAGCTTCTGTATAACAGGCGTTATATGAGGTCTATCTGACTTTGGCCGATTGGCAAATGTTTCTGTAACTCTTACTCGTCGACCAAGATGCCTAATCGTGCAGTGCAAGACGTCAAAACGTCAGGCGGCTTGTTTTTGATTTTCCCGTATTCGAAAATGGTTAATCTATGAGCTCTATTTTCCAAGCAGTGTGTCTATTTCAAACGTTACTTGCAACAACAACAGTTGCCAGAAAAACACTTATTTGGCCACCAAATTTACCGACTACTCGACAGGACCTCGATCAAAACGTCACAAACCTGAAACGTACATGACGTTAACGTGGAGAATTATCTTGCTTTACAGGCGTTGCATGAGGTCTAGTTGAGCGTGGTCGATCAATAAACGTTCGCAGAATTCTAACGCGTTGATCAAGACACCGAATCGAGAAACACAATATGTTAAACTGTCTCGCGACTTGTTTGTGCATTCGTCGCATTCAAAGATTGCTTTATTACGAGCTCCTGTTTTAGAATTCAGTCTTGGAATCCTTCAATTCGGATGTTTCATAAGAAAATCTTTGAATTCGCGGTTGCCTATCCACTAACACATGTTACTGTGTAAAATGTGACAAATTTCATCACGTGATGTACATACACAAAGTGTACGTAGAAAAAGTGACCAGTCACCGGAAATGGTCATGTTAATGGATAGAAACGCATATTTTTTTCATTTGCCGTAATTGTCCGTCAAAATGATGATGTACAGTATACATTTCAACAACATTGTAATAGGCATAAGGAAAATAACGACATATTTCATTGGAGCGTTTTTAATTGACGACAGTATATCATTTTAACATCCCCAATCAAGAAAGCCTAGAAAAACATTTAATGAAAATTGTAATAGCCAGCATTTCCTCTTAGTACTGTATCATTAATTCTGCTGTCTACATCAACTTGGATTTGCTCAAAATCTTGTTGTTTTTGCAAGTGTCCAATATATTAACAACATTCATTTCTTTTGTTTACATGTTTTCCTACATTTTCTCATTAAGGACATCAAAACAATGTCTTGTTTGGGTTAACTTAAAGTAGCCCAAACATGCAAAATAGCCCCATTTCTGATGAAGAAAGGGAAGCAACCACTGTAAGTTTTACCATTATTTCTATGCATGATTACCTCCCTTTGGTAAATCAAGAAGGTCCTGCTTCAAAAAAGGTGCCGATATAAACATTATGACTAAATGTGGGAAATGCGCATTTCCTTTCAAATGGAAAATATTAAGGAAAGGGAGAAAATGTTGTTTATCAGTATTTTCTGCTTTTCTCTGAATGTTCTCCAAACCATTCTGTACAAAGAACGTCAGAACTGAGAGAGGGTTATAAACACTGATATGCATTTTGATGCAAGTCATTTGCATACTATGAATACAAAGTTCAATGACATACAGACAGACCAATTACTGACAGCATTTTGTGAGTCATTGAAAACAGTTTAATGCTACATTCAATTGATTTGGTCATAATGACAGTGGCTGGATTTGGATTTTATGGAGTTTTACATCCCACTCAACAGCTAAGGTCATATGGAGACAGGACCTCAGTTTAAAGTCTAATCCTAAAGAAAAGAGAGGTGGGGATCGAACCAGCGACCCCTGTGTCTCACTCAAGTCCAGCGCATTACTACTGCCCCACCTCCGCCCTTGACGGTGGCTTGAATCCTGGCATATCTTACACCGGTAGTCTACATGTACTACAACATCCAATCTGAGCCTCACTTAGATGATTCACATCCATTTATGACAGACCAGTGACTTTTGTAAAATGTCAGAAAGGATATTGGCTGAGTTGAGGTCCCTGGATTGACTCTGACATCATCAACTGGGCTATCCCGACTCGGATGACAGCATGCCACGACATAGTTTAACCCATTACCACACAATGACTCTTTTTGACTCCCAATAAGATAATGGCTTTTAGAAAACATTGTGGAAAATGAAGAAATTGCTTGTGACAAGCAATTTCTTCATTTACCACAATGTTTTCCACAAAAGTGACCCAAAAATTTTATAACTTATTAACTTTCAATTTTCGCCTGCAACATATTTGCATTTGGACTTAATTGTAGTTCATACTTCAAACTGACAAACCTAACATTACTAACTGAGCCACTTGGGATTTGCAACGAATATAAACTAAAGAACGATACTCAGAGTACCAACTTATTGTATAGGAATGATCCATTTCTATTTGACAATTTGGACTTAATAGAGTTTTACGTCCCGTCCCACTCAACTGCTAAGGTCATATGGAGACAGGACCTCGGTTTAACGTCTGATCTGAGAGACTGGAGAAGCGGGGGATTGAACCAGCGACCCCTGTGTTTCAAGTCCAGCATGTTACCTCCGCCCAGATATAAACTGACGAACGATACTCAGAGTACCAACCTATTTGTACAGGACTGACCCATTTCTATTTGACAAGCCAGCCAAACTAAGTATGTGCTAATCTGCATCAATGTCCTATGTACACAATATTGGTTTGAATTATCACAAACATGAATGGTTATTATCATATAAATTGATAACTCACACTTGCGGCATGAATAACAGTGTCATTTTTGTGTTTATCAAAAATGTTAAATCTGGAGCAGATCAATCTTAAGAACTACCCAAATGTGGGATTTTGTAAAGCTGTAATTCGACACATTTGAACCAAAATTACATCCCAAATGCATTAGGGAAATAAACACAGTTTTCCCCTTCATATGATTAAAATGATTTTAGTCAGACATTGAAGCACCAACTCATTTTTCCAAATTCGACACTAAAGTACAACCCATACAAAAAAGTTCAAGAACCCATTTCTAGTTTTGGAACTGTTCTCTAATTTTAAATGGCACTTCTAGAACTGTTCTAGAACAGTTCTAGAAGTGCCATTTAATGTTCTAGAACAGTTCTTGAACTTAAATAAACTTTTCGCAGGGAAATAGATGCCTTTCAATTTAAAGTTGATAACAGTCCTGATAAGTGATAATATAGTGATTACATCTTACAATATTATGACCTCATATAACCATGTCACTAAATAACAAATCTACTTGAGTGCATACATGTCTTTTCAACAAATCTAATGGGAAATATTTGTTTTTCCAAATCTTTTCAAACCTTAAGCCATATAAAAGTTTTGCACTTTCCTTTGCCTATCAGAAGAACTGTTTTGAAGCCTTTCAACATCACAGTGACATCCTAGCTGTGGCCACCATTTCATTCGATCCATGATAAAGTAAGTGACATGTATGTCATTGGATTAGACTGGGTCAGGCACCTGCTGTTGTACATCAAAGATTCAATAGATAGGTTCCTTGCAATTGAAGACAGGGAAAATGAGTCAGACATGCTGTTGATGACTTCTTTATGCATTAAAAAGGCACCGTTTGATTTTATCTTGGGTTTAATTTGGCTGGCAAAATCTCTGGTTAATCGCTGAAATTATCCTTGATATGACCAAAATCTTGTCTGTACCCAATTGCCCCTGTGTCAGAGTGTTTTTGTGGCACTAGCATTACTTCTGTAAAGTTTCAAGTTAAAGTTAAAGTTATAGGTTTAAAGTCTGTATATCTTGGGAGTAGATTTCACAGACTTTACAATTTAACCCACGATTAAAGAATCGACTGCTGACACATGGCGCCTACTGCTAGCCACAGCACATTGACTTTTACTTTCACACATACCCACTTATACACCTGGGTGAAGAGGAGCAACATGGGGCTAATTTTTTTGCTCAGAAAAAATCCCATGACATCAGCAGGACTTGAACCCAGGACCCTTTGATCCTGATGCCAGCGTCTTACCACTACCACAGCGCATATAGATTGAGCTATATAAAGTTTGTATCTGTATCAATTTAGACAAGACATAGATAACATTGTATACACAAGGTAAGAATAGATATAATATTTTATTATAGAAATTGAGACGTTTTTCGTGTGACATGTTATCACATTTTTTCAATAACTTTTGGACAGGTGAAAACACCGGTAGCCGAGAGTATAATTTTGTACAAGATAGTTGGCATGCCTAAAACAATAGGGAACGATTTTATCTAGTAAACTGTGATGTTCTTTCAGACGAACAAATCATATTTCGTAGGTGTTTTTATGATATCTCGTAACAACAGCTTGATTGTGAGAGACATAGTTGTGAGATTTTATAACAACACCTATTTTTCACAAAATTCATTGTCATTGGACATTACAGGAACTTGTGAAGCTTTCAAAACATTCTGATACTCAAACACAAAATGACTAGTCCAAATGCTGATAAATTTATGAAAACATTTTGCAAAATGATTTCATATTCAATATTTTATAACATTTTATAGGACAGGAAAATAATTTCTCCTTCATGTTATCAGCTAGTATACAAATTACTGTCAGCTTTGATAAAATTAATTTCATTTTTTTTCAACTTTTTTCTTCAAACCTTTGAACAAGAGGACCATGATGGTCCTAAATCGCTCACCTGAATCAAGATGACAAGAGTGAAAATGGCAATTAGGTCAAATTCAAAGACATCAAACTAAGGGCTTTCTGTTTGAAAACAATTAGGGAATAATTTTGTTCGAATCGATCCTGTAAAGTTGGGTATGAATTAGCAATGGTTGATGTTATTTTTTGATTTCGCAATATACAACATAGGGCTAATTTTCAAAGCATACTGATCTGTTAGAGATTGATCATTTATGATATATCATTATAACAAATTATAAGCACAATTTACAAGATTTGGTCTGTTATTTGAAAAAATATAGCACATCTGATAAGCTAAGCTAATCCCTTCTTATTTGTTTACATAAGATAAACATAGAGACAGCCAGAGCAACAGATAAGAGAAATAGATAAGAGAAATAGAAATAGCACTCTAAATTTATTATTCATATCCAAACACTATGTAGAATGTATTAATCTTTTCAAGCAGATGATTGAAATGATCACCAATTACATAGGATTTGATGAATATTGAAACAAAATATTGATTTTTGAAAAGCTATCATCTCCTCTTATCTGCAGCTTGTATGATTCCCAAAGTAAATGGTTCAAAATTGGCTTGTAAATGTAGAACCAACAATATAGGGCTTAGTTTCCAAGTATAGTGATGATTTCTTGTATTCTGAAAGCCATTCATGACATGAGGACTTACACAAAGTTTCAAGGTTCTAGGCCAAACAGTTTAGAAGAAAATCAAGTATTTCTGTGACAACCCGCAGTAAAGTATAATTTTCAATGCACAAAATTTTCCCATTTCTCTAAGTCTGAAAAGCCCCTTCCTCCCTGCCACACCCACATTTTTGAACAAATGTAAACATTTGTGAGCAAATATTGAAAAGAGTGACTCAAGGAATATTCCTGCAAAGTCTGGTTTAATTGGGCCCAATGGTTGATTTTTAAAGAATTTTATTATGATTTCTCTAAGTCCGATAAGCCCCTTTCTCCCTGCCAAGCCCACATTTTTTGACAAATGTAAAAATTTGTGAACAAATTTTGAAAAGAGTGATTAAAGGAACATTCCCCCAAAGTCTGGTTTAATTGGGTCCAATGGTTGATTTTTTTAAGAATTTTATTATGATTTCTCTAAGTCCGATAAGCCCCTTCCTCCCTGCCACACCCACATTTTTTGACAAATATAAAAATTTGTGAACAAATTTTGAAAAGAGTGACTCAAGGAATATTCCTGCCGAGTTTGGTTCAATTGGGCCCAATGGTTGATTTTTAAAGAATTTTCTTATGATTTCTCTAAGTCTGATAAGCCCCTTTCTCCCTGCCTCGCCCACATTTCTTGACAAATATAAAAATTTGTGAACAAATTTTAAAAAGAGTGACTCAAGGAATATTCCTGCCGAGTTTGGTTCAATTGGGCCCAATGGTTGATTTTTAAAGAATTTTCTTATGATTTCTAGTCTGATAAGCCCCTTTCTCCCTGCCACGCCCACATTTTTTGACAAATCAAAAATTCATGAACAAGTTTTGAAAAGTGTCACACAAGGAACATTCCTGCCAAGTTTGGTCAAAATATGTCCAATGGTTTAGGAGGAGAAGATGTTGAAAGAAATTGTGAACGGACGGACGGACGGACGGACGGACGGACGACGGACAAAAAGCGACCACAATAGCTCACCTTGAGCACTTCGTGCTCAGGTGAGCTAAAAAAACACCCAGGAGAAATTTAAAGAGAAAATGTTGCTATCCTCATGTTTTTATGATAGATCTATTGGTATTCTTTTTCTTCATTTTCATATTCTGACTTCAAAATTACCTTTACCTAAATGGCAAAATAATAGACAGCTTTTTTAAGCTAAAATGTAGGCACCAAAACACATGTTTATAAAGATAGGGTTTGCTTATAATATAGCACAGAAAATATCTAGGCAAAAGGAGAAAACGTTATCTGCATTTTCTTCCTTTGCCTCAAAGTTTACCAGCACATTTTCTACCAAACACATCAAAACTGGGTCTTGTTTAAGAAAGAGTTGAACCCTTAATTTCCCAAACAACAAAACTTTGGTCTTTACCAATTTTAAAACTATTGCAGACAACAAAAGGGCTGTAAATCAAGATGGGATTAATGTACAATGGAGCCGAGAAAATATTGAGACAAAAGGAGTAAATGCTGATTATCATCATTTTCTTCTTTTGTCTCAATGTTTTCACAGGCATTTTCTGTTAGGGGCGTCAAAACCAGGTCTTGTTTGTAAACGAGTTTAAACAAAGCAGCAGGCCCCTGTATATGCACTTGCATTAGAAATTTGTATTTATAAGGAAATGTCAAAGCACTAAAAGAACACTTGCGTTATCAAGACTTAATGTCTTATCCCTTTTCAAGGAATTATCATCCCTGTGGATACAATTTTGAACTCAGAAAGCTTTAGAAAACACAGAGAGAAAAGAAAACATGCTCATATACATGTAGTTTAACAGCATTTTTTCTATTCATTTATATCAAAAAAGCTATGTAAGTTAATTAACATGAAGGCCCTTTTTAATTTTGATCATCAAATTTTTCAAAGTTTTGGAAAGGGTAAAATGCATCTTAAGATGTACTGAAGATGAACAATCATACAAGATAAAACTTCCCTCAGACCACTTCAGCAACATATTTTTTGTTCCTCATCTCAATAAAGCTGGATCATGATGAGGATAGGATAATTACCCAGAAAACATTGACTTGAGATAAAAGCAGAAAATATACACATTTTCTTCTTTTGCCTCAATGTTTTCTCGTACCTTATCAAAATCATCAAAAGGTACTTTTTAGGAAAGAGTTAAACTTTCATTAAATTAATCAAACTGATCATCCTTTTTTAGTAGAGTATTGACATCCCCCAATAGAAAAGGTTTGGCAAAACATTCAGGCAAAAGATCAAAGTGCTGATAACAAGGCCTGGATTTGATATCCCAGATAGAGAAAGCTTTGGAAAACATTGAGACAATAGAAGACAAGAGCCGTCACAGACGGATTATGCTCCCCGAATAAGTGTTTGTCACAAAATAAAAACTATCATACATTAAGCCCCCTTTTCCCATGACAGCTTTTTTGTACACACATTATTTATAGAATATGGTCTAGAATGTACGTCCTATTTATTACATGAGCACAAAATTTCATTAAATTCTGCCCATTAGATGAAGAGAAATAAGAGAAAAACTAATTTTTACACTAAGGCCCCTTTTTCCATGACGCAGCCTTAAATTTACAAACGGAGAAAAAGGTCCCTAGGTATTGACCCAGGGAGTTCACATGTGAAGTTTCATTGAAATTGGTCCAAGGGTTGCTGAGATATGGCTGTGGACGGACGGACGGACGGACGGAAGGACGGACGGACGGACGGACACACGGACGGACGGACAGCGTGGCGACTATATGCTCCCCCGAAATTTTTTCGGGGAGCATAAAAAGGCTAATGATAATCCACATTTTCTCCTTTTGCATCAATAATTTTCCATACTATCTTGTACAGAAATCTTTTTTTATCAACAACCATTTTGTCATCTGCATCAGCTTACAAACTACAGACCAGTCTAAGATTATATTGTTTTAGAATAATGTCCGTCTTGTCTGAAATGCCCTAAATCCAGAAGGGGAGGGAAGAGATCATAAAATATGTCTAAATCATGGTTTTTACTAAATTTAGTAAAATACCTATCCTGAATAGTTATACTTGAATACATCATGTTTTGTGGGTTTTATAAGTTACTGTTACTTTAACCCTTTCCCAAACAAGACCTGGTTATGACGTCCCTAATAGTAAGGGCTTGGGAAAACATTGAAACAAAAGAAGAAACTGCTGATAACCAGCAGTTTCTCCTTTTGTCTCAATATTTTCTATGCCATATTTTACACAAATCCCATCTTTAATAACTTCCATTTTGTCATTTGTGGCAGTTTTTGAGGTGAATCCCCCTAAAAATTTGCCATTTGGGAAAGGGTTAAACTTCATAAATTATTCAACCTTTTTTCACATTTTTTCATGTTTACTCTAGCATAACACAAGTCAGAGTTGTGACTCAGACAGAAATGGTTTATAAAACTAGCGAGGCAAAAGGGGGTAAATTAGAGAATCCTGTAGACAAAGCAAACGCCTCTTATTTTTCCGAAATTGAAGCTCTCAAAAATATTGCAGTAAAAGAACAGAACTCATTTTTCCATCACATTTATGTTCAATTTAACATATCATAATAGATTAAATGGGGTTTACACAGATTTTCATTTGTATCCTAGTGGCTGAAGCACCTAACCATGGATTCCTTTACTTTCTTGCATCTACCACAACATCATTTCGGAGCCCCCAGCTCCCCATCCCACTGACATGTTTATGATTATCCGCCCATCCGTGTGAGACATCATTTATATCAGAGAGGATCTTCGCCATGGAAATACAAAAGAAAATATGAAATGAATAACAACAAAATTGGAGCAAAACGCAATAAAAAGGACCATAGCTAAGCTTCTAATGCAACTTGCATGGCAGCCTTGAAGATTTCAGGAAATCCTCCTATAGAATTCAGATATTTTGGGGGACTTTATTAACCCATTACCAAACGACAAATTTTGGACTGATTCAAATTCAAAGACGTTGCAGACGACAATTTCAAGTTAAGGAAATTCAAAATCTTTTGGTCTTTTTTGTTGGAAATCATTGTGGGAAATGAAGAAATTGCTTGTCACAAGCAATTTCTTCATTTCCCACGACGTTTTCCAAAGTCATTATCTTGTGGGGAGTCAAAAGGAGTCACTGTGTGGTAATGGGTTAAAATGTTCATACCTAAATCATGGGTAACCTGAGTATATTGGTATATTCATATTGTAGGTATTTTGTGGCTAATAAAGGGATTAACTCTTTCCCAAAACAAACTATTGTTTGATGTCACTGATAAATAAAAGTTTTGAAATTCAATGAGCGAAAAGAAGGAAATGTTGACAATCAGCATTTTCCTTTAGCCTCTGTATTTTCTTTGCTTAGTAACATCTCCCACTGATCCTGTTTTTATTAACACCCATTTTATCATCTGCAGTATCTTTTAGGAGAGTCTAAAATAAGTCGTTAGGAAAAAGGATTACATGTGAATGGTATGCAGACAATATACCCTAGTTGTAAAATACCATACTCATTGTTGTCCTATTCAGTATTGCTATGTTTATTTTTTACTTTTCTACAGTTTCAATGTCAGCACACAAATCTTACCAAATAAAGGATTGACCAATGCCATTATGACAAGACTGATTAATTCTAAATTCTTAGGTCCCTTTCCAACTTTGTCTGTAATCAATATGCAGATAATCATATCCTCAAGAGGTATGCATAACTTGAACTCAGACAGATCAATCAATCAATCAATCAATCAAAGTCACACCAGGAAGGATTAGAGGGAAACAACTGAGAGGTATCAAACAACACAAAATTAAAACCTCATGTTAAAATGACTCATCATAATATTTTACATGTTGCATGATTGTCATGTAATGTAAACAAACCAAACCATGTGTTTAACCCTCTCACAAATGCCTAAATATAAGGGGGTTGAATTTGTGAAATGGTACAATATAAGACATAAGATAAGAGGCAAAAGGAGAAAATGATGATGCTCAGCATTTTCTTCGTTTGTCTCAATTTTTTCCATAGCTTTACATGGGCGGATCTAGAGGGGGGTCGGGGGGTCCGGACCCCCCTGGCATTGGCCGAAAATTGAATTTTGACTATATAAATTTAGTGTAATGTTACATATTTACTACATTTAAAGCCATAATTTGGGTTTGGACCCCCCCTGGAAAAATTGTTGTGCTTGGACCCCCCCTGGAAAAAAATCCTGGATCCACCCTTGCTTTAGTACATGCCCAGCCACAAATTCAGTACCTTTAAAGTATATTTAAAGTACAAATGAAGTCCTCTGTTGGAGTATAAGTGAGGTACAATAGAAGCATGTACTTCTTCTGTACTTTAGGTTTTTATCAGAAATGTATATATTCAAATATACAGCTAAAGTTCTATTGAAGCGCGTCTGAAATATGCTGATTATGCTTCAAATGTACTTGAAGTACAACTAAAGTCCCATACTTCTTTTGAAGCGCGTCTGAAATATGCTAATTAGGCAGAAGTACAACTAAAGTACACACCCTGAAGTACATTTGAAGCATATCATAAAAGCTTCACAGGAAGTACTACTGAAGTACATTCAAAGCGAATTTTTCATCAGTGCTCAAGGTGGTGCTTCAAAGATGCTTTACCATATGATGTACAACAAATGATTGCAATATGTGGGTGGGGAATGGTAAAAAATAGAACTTTTAAATTTGTTAAATTTAGTCAGAAGAACACTCACCAAAGTTGCCTTAGATCTCTATTTGGTCTTTCCATTAAGTGAGTCCCTTAATATCATGATAATCCATCAGTGTGGAGTTGGAAATTGTGCTCATAAACATTTTCTTTCAAAAAATGTCAGACAAGTAAAATTCCCTCCAATTTTCTAAAGAGGAAGTGACCTCATAGATAGACTGGAACTGGACTGAAATTAGACTAGGATTATTCTTATGTACAGTTAAAGTACTTGGTACTTCTAAAGAAGTCCCTTCTACAGTAAGTTAAGTTTCTGAAGTACATTTTAAGTACTTGGTACTTCTCAAAAAGTCCCATATATAATAATTTAAGTTTCTGAAGTACATTTAAAGTACTTGGTACTTCTTAAGAAGTCCCATACATAATAATTTAAGTTTATGAAGTACATTTAAAGTACTTTGTACTTCTTAAGAAGTCCCATATACAATAATTAAAGTTTCTGAAGTACATTTAAAGTACTTGGTACTTCTGAAGAAGTTCCCATTGTGATAGAGCAGCTCACTTGAAGTCCCTGAGCTTAAACAGAAGTATGATTCGGAAGCCTAATCAAAGCCTCTAGGACTTCAGGTGAAGCAGACCTTCATGACTTGAAGTACTTTATAAGTATATCAGAGGTACATTTGAAGTACAGAGACTTATCTGAAGTCTCTGCTTCTTTTGTGGCGGGGTGAGGAAAACCAGATTTTGTTCGGCAAAGAGTGATACTAGATATGTAAGGTACCGTTGGAATGATCATTGAATTATGTTTAAATTAAAATCTCTCATTCAAGAATAAATTATAGCTCATTAATCTGAACACTTTAATGATCATCATGTAAATGATTTGAATTGATTAGATTTAACACTGAAGCATGTGCACCTAACCTTGCTTCCTTGTACATGTATATCTCACTACCAGTATAAAGGCTACTAATAATCATTAGCTACTATTAACAGATTGTCATGATAAAATAATAAATCAAAGAATCAAACAAAGTAACTTGTAAAGTATGTCTCAGGATACTTGTATTAAAACAGAACAGCTTGGTTTATTGAATTGATTAGATGGAGTTTAACATCCCATCAAACAGGTAAGGTCATATCATGTAGACTTTACCTAGGTTTGAAGTTGCATCGGTGGTGAGATTGAACCAGCGACTCATAATTATGTAACAAGTCAAGCTCATCAAAACTGCACCAAATCCAACCCTCAAGTAGAATAAACTTCAAATTCTTCAAATACTTGTATGGGTACAATTTGATGACATTGACAAATTGGATGAAATATTACAACATCTCTCCTGACAACAAAATGACCATGTTTGAAATATTTCTCCCCAACTTGTTAATTGTTTCCCTTGTAACAGATTATGTGAGATATAGCCCAGTAGATAAACACTATCCGGTAAACAAACAAATACACAAAACAAACACAAACTTTCTCATTTCATTCTGCTTGAAAACTCAACTTTGAATATGATTTTACACTTCTATTGCTGTGTATTTTTGCTGGAAAAAAGCGGACATGGTGATGTCCTCAGATACCGGTACATTAACCTTTTCCCAAACAAGACATGCTTTTGACGTCCCCAATAAAAATTGTTTGAAAAAACATTGAGACAAAAGAAGAAACTGCTGATAACCAGCAGTTTCTCCTTTTGTCTCAATATTTTCCATGCTATATTGCATACTAATTCTATCTTTATCAACATCCATTTTGTCATCTGTTGTGGCTTTCAAATTGGAACACCCTCATATTTTGTTGTTTGGGTAAGTGTTAAACTACTTCCACCATGGCTGCTACAGAACATGACCTGAAAGAATGCCTGTATTAATCAGTGTTTACCACAAGACTTGATAGTTCACAGACAGGATCTGTTACATGCATTTTCTTCTAGTAGATAAATTCCCTTGAAGTCTCTCACCATATCAAAAGCGGGAGATATACCCTATCTCAAACATGGCCAACAATGCCTTATTATTTTCATAGCTTTACCAGAGAAAACAGAGTAAACAGCAGGAATTGCTGGGAAATGCCTCAAACTTACATTATACAACCTTTCAATCAAATGTTTTGAGTAACATCTTTCTGTCTGCAACTCATTTGATTTAACCAGTTCCCAAACAAGACCTGGTTTTGACGTCCCTATCAGAAAAGGCTTGGGAAAACATTGAGACAAAAGAAGAAACTGCTGATATCCAGCAGTTTCTCCTTTTGCCTCAATATTTTCCATGCTTATTTCGACACAAATCTCTCCTGTATCAACAGCCATTTTGTCATTTGAATTAGTTTTCAAATGGGATCCATCTAAGAGTTTGCTGTTTGCATGGTAAAGGGTTAATTAAAATAATGCTATGCAATTTCTTATAGTAACATTATGACAGAACTATGTGTTTCTGGCAACTCTCTCACCTGTAATAACACATTATCCAGTCAAAGCCAAATAGATTTAGATTATTCTTACATGATTCATCCCCTAGAGCTCTCAGACACAAATGTTTGTCAATTGCCAGAAAGGATATATATTGGGTGAGCCAGGATTTGAACCCACTTCCAGTATTATTGAGATCTGAAGATAAAGGCTCTGATAAATGACATACAAACATGTGTAGGCTAGGCTGTAGCATCATGAGCATGGCCAACTTTTAAATGTGGACATGACTATAATTTTGTTGTCTGGAGAAAGAGTCAAACTGTATACAGATAGGCTGACAGTTATCCCTTCTACAAACAAATTTATAGTGTACACAATCATAAGTATCCAAGTGAAAAGAATTACACTATTATATCAAACAAGATAGAAAGATTAATTCAAATATTTTCATACTGAGCATACCTGTTATACTTTCAATATTTAACTTGTACTGTATTCAACTTAATCAAGTACTATTGTCAAACAAAAGCACAGGTTGTCATAAAATTTATCATAATTAGGCTTTCAAGATTAGCACAATAGGAAAAAGTCCCCAAATCCATCATATCAAAAGTGCAGTGCAAGGGCTCTATAAGTCTATGGAGAATCCTGCCAATTTATAAGGTCAATGTGATCACTGATGTAGGCACTCTGGGCTCTAATAAATAGCTTTATATAGCATCACTTGATATTGATATCTATAGAAGATTGGATTGTATGGAGTTTTACGTCCCACTCAACAGCTAAGGTCATATGGAGACGGGACCTCGGTTTAAAGTCTCGTCCGAAAGACTGGAGAAGCGGGGGATCAAACCAGTGACCCCTGTGTTTCAAGTCCAAGATTGATTGTTACCACTGCACCACCTCCGCCTCTATATCTATATAAGAAATCTATGGAAAAACATAGAAGCAAATTAGACAATCCTAATTATCAGCATTTTTCCTTTTCAGACATAATTGTGTGCAAGCATGTTCATAAATTCCATATATCACTGCATCCTTTTTGTGATCAGCAGCAACTTTCAATCTAACATTATGTAATTTGGGTTGGATAAGACTTCTAAATACTATTGGTTAAAATGACAGTGATTGAATAAATCGAATCCATTGTCTAGTTAATTTATTAAAACATCTGTTTTGTGTAACCTTATACAGTTTTCATTATCTATCTTTGTTAATGCCTGTAGCTAACAAAATCACTCATTTGTTCAGTTTGTCTTTAGGGGAAAATTGCAATTTAGTGTAACCTTATTTTGTCTTGATTTTAACTACACGTAACTTCACGGGTGGTAAACTTTGGAACGACCTCCAAAAAGAGGTAGTGAATTTCTGTTCCCATAGCACATCCGGGAACTCGCGAGGTCGGTCCAATAGCTAAAAACGTGTAAACAAAGGTAGGTGTCGGTGGTTCTTTTGATTGTTTTCGAGGTTTCTAGCAAAAAATGGATAATTATGGCAATGCTATGTCGTGTAAAAATGACTTATCGACGCACACGGCCCAAAACTGCGGTCGAAACCGAAGTAATTTCCGCTGGATCATTTTTAAAAGTTCGAACACGATATTGCTTTTTCACAACAGTTTGTCAACAACTGTCACCTTTTTGCATAATTTGTGGTTTTCCGCGAAAAATACAGCTCCGGTACGTTCGTCCTGGGGAAACGAGTACTCTGCATCACATATCCTGTTAAAAACGGCAACGGGGCGCATTATTTAAGAAAATGATTGAGAAAATTCCAGTAGAGTTTGTTCCAATAAGGTAGAGCTTGTTCCAATTTGAATGAGATCGTTCCCAGTGTTCTCCTGTTTTATACAATGAAATAATGCCTGTGATATCAGACCAGCCAAACTAAGACAAAAATTAATGATGGCGTTTGAAATATCAGAATTATCGTCATATCAGAGGCGTCGTTTTGTCTTGTGTGGTGACTTTGTTTTACATGAAAGTCTGTTTCTGATGTTTCTTAAACTCTACGCATGGATCTCTTGAAATGCACTTTTAGCTCACCTGAGCACGAAGTGCTCGAGGTGCACTATTGTGGTCACTTTTTGTCAGTCGTCCATCCGTCTGTCTGTCTGTCCGTCTACACTCTAGCATCCGCAAGCTTTATAAGCCAATCTTAAACAAACCTGGTCAAAATAATGATGGTCACATAAGTTCTTGGATGAGTTCGAAGAAATAGTGAATGCTGAAGAGTGAAAGTAAAGTCGAAAATTGCAATTTTGTCCAATTCGAGGGCAGATAACTCAAGATGTATCATTCTTATCAGGATGAAAGTTTTACCTGTGCAAGATCCTATGACCAACAATATTCAGTCCAAGTTTATTTTCTTAATTGAAAAATATTTGTAGTAGCTAGACTAGTGAAAACAAAGTCGAAAATGGCAATTTTATCAAAATCAAAAGCAGATAGCTCAAGATGCATTCTGATTAGGCTTAAATTTTCTTAAATTAAGTAATATCTTATTCTCTTAAGATCTTATTTCTTTGGATATAATTTTGATTGAAAGAAACTGTGAATGCTGAAGAGTGAAAGTAAAGTCGAAAATCGCAATTTTGTCAAATTCGAGGGCAGATAACTCAAGATGTATCTTTCTAATCAGGCTGAAAAGTTTACCTATACAAGATCTTATGTTCAACAATATTCTGTCCAAGTTATGTATTGATTGATAAATATTTGTGAATGCTAGAGCGGAAACAAGGTCAAAAATGGCAATTTTGTCAAAATCAAGGGCAGATAACTCTAGAGGTGCATTTTCAATCAGGCTGATAATTAAACCTGTCCAAGATATTATTATCATCAACTTTTCTGTCCAATTCTTGTCTTGATTGATCAATATTTGTAGATGCTAAAGTGTAAACAAAGTCAAAACAGCCTTTTTGACAAGCAAAGGCAGATCACTCAGTACATTCTGGTTCGATCAGGCCCATAATCGAACTCATCCAAGAACTTACGACCATTATTATTTTGACCAAGTTTGTTTAAGATTGGCTTATAAAGCTTGCGGATGCTAGAATGTAGACGGACAGACAGACAGACGGAAGGACGACTGACAATAAGTGACCAAAATAGTGCACCTCGAACACTTCGTGCTCAGGTGAGCTAAAAGTGCATTTCAAGAGATCCATGCATAGAGTTTAAGAAACATCAGAAACAAACTTTCATGTAAAACAAAGTCACCACACAAGACAAAACGACGCCTCTGATATGACGATAATTCTGATATTTCAAACGCCATCATTAATTTTTGTCTTAGTTTGGTTGGTCTGATATCACAGGTATTATTTCATTGTATAAAACAGGAGAGCACTGGGAACGATCTCATTCAAATTGGAACAAGCTCTACCTCATTGGAACGACCTCTACTGGAATTTCCTCAATCATTTTCTTAAATAATGCGCCCCGTTGCCGTTTTTAACAGGATATGTGATACAGAGTACTCGTTTTCCCAGGACGAACGTATCGGGGCTGTATTCTTCGCGGAAGACCACAAATTATACAAAAAGGTGACAGTTGTTGACAAACTGTTGTGAAAAAGCAATATCGTGTTCGAACTTTTAAAAACGATCCAGCGGAAATTACTTCGGTTTCGACCGCAGTTTTGGGCCGTGTGCGTCGATAAGTCATTTTTACACGACATAGCATTGCCATAATTATCCATTTTTTGCTAGAAACCTCGAAAACGATCAAAAGAACCACCGACACCTACCTTTGTTTACACGTTTTTAGCCATTGGACCGACCTCGCGGGATCCCGGATGTGCTATGGGAACAGAAATTCACTACCTCTTTTTGGAGGTCGTTCCAAAGTTAACCACCCGTGAACTTACTGTAAAATTAATGCACATTCATCTTTTTCTGAGTTTTCCATTTCTAATTTACGCTAATTAGATCAACTAACCATGGATTCCTGTCTTTACTCTTAAAAGTACTAACACATCATCCTTTTCATGCCTCCAACTGCACATCTTTCTTCAGATAAGATTTCTACCAGTTCATGGGCTACCTATGTCAGAAAGAATATTCGACTTGGCTGGGGATCTAACCTGCAACATCATGATTGAGACTCCAACTTCACGCAAGTGGTAACCCACTGCTCCATGGCCAAGGCGGATAGTGATGTAGAACATGATGTGTTTATGAAACACAAATGCCCCCCCCCCCAACCCCCCCCCCCCTCCCCATTTTCTACAGTGTAACCTTGTATTTCTATCTTCGCCTCCACAGAAAACCTTGAGCTAGGTATGTGATTCTTTATCTACACCATTAACCCATTACCAAACAACATTTTTTCTTAGCTTGTCCAAATTGAACGAAGTTGCAGAAAACAATTTCAATGTGATGAACTTTTGAAATGGTATCACTTTTGGGGTAGAAAACATTGTGGAAAAAGAGAAAATTTCTTCATTTTCCACAATGTTTTCCTGTGAGGCATCGAAAGGCGCCACCATCAGGGAATGGTTTAATTAGGTCCATTATGAGAAAAGGTCAAGATTGATTGATTGAATGGGGTTCAACAAGTATTCCTGGTATTTCTCTCACCGATACTACCACAATATCCAAACCAAGCTTCCAGATCTATACACTGATTCTACGTTAAATGTACAAAGTAGGAGTTCAAAAATGAAAAACAAGAGGGCCATTGGCCCTGAAGCGCTCACCTGACAGGCCCATAGGAAGCAATTTCATAATGGGGGGCTATAGACTCTATCCTAAATATTGGGGGGTGGGGGCTAATTGGGATTTCCCCAAAATTTTAAGTGTAAAATTAAGAAAAATTGGTATTTTTGGCCAACTTTGGAAGGGTTTAGCCCCCCTAGCCCCCCTGTTCCTACAGGCCTGCCTGACATAATAGCTTTCTGTATATGGTGTGTCTGAGCCTCCAAAATGATCACATTTTACTAAGATTTGTGGCCTGTATAAGATAATCATTCTGACAAATTTTCAGCTTGATTGGGCAAAAAAAATCCCCAAGACTGGACCCCATGACCTAGTTTAGGACCCCAGATGACCAAATTTTGAAATTGTCTGAGATTTTATCAAGATAATTATTCTGACTAGGCTGATTGGGCATAAAATGTGGCCTCTAGAGTGCACACAAGGTTTTTCTTAAATTTGACCTAGTGACCTAGTTTTTGACCCCAGATGACCCAATTTCAAACTTTTTGTACATTTCATCAAGACAATTATTATGAGCATATTTCAGGTTGATTGGGCAAAAAATGTGGCCTCTAGAGTGCACACAAGGTTTTACAAAGATTTGACCCTGTGACCTAGTTTTTGACCCCAGATGACCCAATTTCAAACTTGTCCGAGATTTTATCAAGACAATCATTCTGAGCAAATTTCAGGTTGATTGGGCAAAAAATGTGGCCTCTTGAGTGCACACAAGGTTTTTCTAAGATTTGACCCTGTGACCTTGTTTTTGACGCCAGATGACCCAATTTCAAACTTGTCCGAGATTTCATCAAGATAATCATTCTGATCAATTTTCAGGTTGATTGGGCAAAAAATGTGGCCTCTAGAGTGCACAAAAGGTTTTTTCTAAGATTTGACCCCGTGACCTAGTTTTTGACCCCAGATGACCCAATTTCAAACTTGTCTGAGATTTCATCAAGACAATCATTTTGAGCAAATTTCAGGTTGATTGGGCAAAAAATGTGGCCTCTAGAGTGCACACAAGGTTTCTCTAAGATTTGACCTAGTGACCTATTTTTTGACCCCAGATGACCCCATTTCAGGCTTGTCCGAGATTTCATCAAGTCAATCATTTTGAGCTAATTTCAGGTTGATTGGGCAAAAAATGTGGCCTCTAGAGTGCACACAAGGTTTTTCTAAGATTTGACCCTGTGACCTAGTTTTTGACCCCAGATGACCCAATTTCAAACTTGTCCGAGATTTTATCAAGACAATCATTCTGAGCAAATTTCAGGTTGATTGGGCAAAAAATGTGGCCTCTAGAGTGCACACAAGGTTTTTCTAAGATTTGACCCTGTGACCTAGTTTTTGACCCCAGATGACCCAATTTCAAACTTGTACGAGATTTTATCAAGACAATCATTCTGATCAATTTTCAGGTTGATTGGGCAAAAAATGTGGCCTCTAGAGTGCACACAAGGTTATTTTAAGATTTGACCCAGTGGCCTAGTTTTTGACCCCAGATGACCCAATTTAAAACTGGTCCGAGATTTCATCAAGACAATCATTCTGAGCAAATTTCAGGTTGATTGGGCATAAAATGTGGCCTCTAGAGTGCACACAAGGTTTCTCTAAGATTTGACCCAGTGACCTACTTTTTGACCCCAGATGACCCAATTTCAAACTTGTCCGAGATTTCATCAAGTCAATCATTTTGAGCTAATTTCAGGTTGATTGGGCAAAAAATGTGGCCTCCAGAGTGCACACAGGGTATTTCTAAGATTTAACCCCGTGACCTAGTTTTTGACCCCGGATGACCCAATTTCTAACTTGTCCGAGATTTCATCAAGACAATCATTCTGAGCAAATTTCAGGTTGATTGGGCAAAAAGTGTGGCCTCTAGAGTGCACACAAGGTTTTCCTAAGATTTGACCCTGTGACCTAGTTTTTGACCCCAGATGACCCAATTTCAATCTTGTCCAAGATTTGATCAAGACAATCATTCTGAGCAAATTTCATATTGATTGGGCAAAAAATGTGGCCTCTAGAGTGCACACAAGGTTTTTCTAAGATTTGACCCTGTGACCTAGTTTTTGACCCCAGATGACCCAATTTCAAACTTGTCCGAGATTTTATCAAGACAATCATTCTGATCAATTTTCAGGTTGATTGGGCAAAAAATGTGGCCTCTAGAGTGCACACAAGGTTTTTCTAAGATTTGACCCAGTGACCTAGTTTTTGACCCCAGATGACCCAATTTCAAACTTGTCTGAGATTTCATCAAGACAATCATTCTGATCAATTTTCAGGTTGATTGGGCAAAAAATGTGGCCTCTAGAGTGCACACAAGGTTTTTCTAAGATTTGACCCAGTGACCTACTTTTTGACCCCAGATGACCCAATTTCAAACTTGTCCGAGATTTCATCAAGACAATCATTCTGAGCATATTTCAGGTTGATTGGGCTGAAAATGTGGCCTCTAGAGTGCACACAAGGTTTCTCTAGGATTTGACCCCGTGACCTACTTTTTGACCCCAGATGACCCAATTTCAAACTTGTCTGAGATTTCATCAAGACAATCATTCTGAGCTAATTTCAGGTTGATTGGGCAAAAAATGTGGCCTCTAGAGTGCACACAAGGTTTTTCTAAGATTTGACCCCGTGACCTAGTTTTTGACCCCAGATGACCCAATTTCAAACTTGTCCGAGATTACATCAAGACAAACATTCTGAGCAAATTTCAGGTTAATTGGGCAAAAAATGTGGCCTCAAGAGTGCACACAAGGTTTTTCTAAGATTTGACCCCGTGACCTAGTTTTTGACCCCAGATGACCCAATTTCGAACTTGTCCGAGATTTGATCAAGACAATCATTCTGATCAATTTTCAGGTTGATTGGGCAAAAAATGTGGCCTCTAGAGTGCACACAAGGTTTTTCTAAGATTTGACCCCGTGACCTACTTTTTGACCCCAGATGACCCAATTTCGAACTTGTCCGAGATTTGATCAAGACAATCATTCTGATCAATTTTCAGGTTGATTGGGCAAAAAATGTGGCCTCTAGAGTGCACACAAGGTTTTTCTAAGATTTGACCCCGTGACCTACTTTTTGACCCCAGATGACCCAATTTCAAACTTGTCTGAGATTTCATCAAGACAATCATTCTGAGCTAATTTCAGGTTGATTGGGCAAAAAATGTGGCCTCTAGAGTGCACACAAGGTTTTTCTAAGATTTGACCCCGTGACCTAGTTTTTGACCCCAGATGACCCAATTTCAAACTTGTCCGAGATTACATCAAGACAAACATTCTGAGCAAATTTCAGGTTAATTGGGCAAAAAATGTGGCCTCAAGAGTGCACACAAGGTTTTTCTAAGATTTGACCCCGTGACCTAGTTTTTGACCCCAGATGACCCAATTTCGAACTTATCCGAGATTTGATCAAGACAATCATTCTGATCAATTTTCAGGTTGATTGGGCAAAAAATGTGGCCTCTAGAGTGCACACAAGGTTTTTCTAAGATTTGACCCCGTGACCTACTTTTTGACCCCAGATGACCCAATTTCGAACTTGTCCGAGATTTCATCAAGACAATCATTCTGAGCAAATTTCAGGTTGATTGGGCAAAAAATGTGGCCTCTAGAGTGCACACAAGCCAAAGGTTGACGCACGACGCACGACGGACGACGGACGACGGACGACGGACGACGGACACAGCGGTATCACAATACCTCACCATGAGCACTATCGTGCTCAGGTGAGCTAAAAATCAACCAACCTCTAGGTCATATTTTTTTTCATAAATGAGTAGTATATTATGTCTACTTTGATAATTAATTCAAAGGGTCCGCAAATATACATCTGATTTTTAGGAAAAACACGAATATCAAAGGTCCTCATTTTGCATACGTCAAATACGTTATGATATACCATTTGCTTAGACACTGGTAGTAAGGCTTTATCTTGTGAGGAAAAGACCTTAAATTTAACAAATTATGAACGGTGATCCTTTTCTCCAAAGAAATCAACCAAATAGATGGTAGCAACATAAGGGATAATTAAACGATAAAACATTTTTTGAAAGCAAGAACTGTTGTATTTTATTTTGAAACAAAAACACTCTTTTCAATTAAAGGTAGACTGCAAATGTTTATCATCGTCTGACTAATGAGTGCAATTTGAACATTTTAGTCATAATACAGTTTGATAGGCAAATTTTATTACATGCCACGTCCAAAATACTTTCTTATCTGATTATTCTTTTCATTTAACGTATCTGATGAAATTATGAAGTCTTAAAACATAGCGAAATCATTTAATACAAGCTCACTTGGCCTAACGCATGTCTTAATTCTAACTTAAATTTCACAAACTGAACTGGAAAATTAACCGCTGTCTCTGATTGTTAGCAATCTTATTGATTTAACGTATCTGAGGAATCATGGTCATTTCAACGAAAAAGTGCATGGATTTGTTCAATGTCGTCTAACTCGAGCTTAAACTCCCTCCTGGACTTCCCCACAGGTTCAGGCCCTTTGACTGTACACAGTATTTGGTTGAACTTCACCCATATCAAATCAGCAGGATTTGGCCATTTGAACTTGGCAATTGAAGTACCGGGGGTATTTCCGCGAGATCTTTTCATGAAGGAGATATGAGCATCGCCTTCTGTTTGGTCAACTTCTAGTACTTGTCCCAGATACCAATCTCCTTCATATACCGCAGCTACGAACTCATCTACTTCTGGGATCACGACATGTTCAGCAGGTTGCTCAGGTTTAGCCTCGGTATTTATTGGTGCCTCAAGAACTTTGTCATCTGCTACTTGAACAGATTCCTTCCTAGTCATACTATGCCATATCCAACCGTCACACTGAGTCAGACCAACGATACATGATTGGCAATAGCAGGATACTTCTCTTGAAAACAGACCGCCGTTTTTCGGAAATACGGAATGCGACTTCATAGTACCCGGCATGGAAAGGGGAGTAGTGACCTGAAGTTCAGCGGAAGTTTTGTCAAAGTCATCTGTTGTGTAGAAACGGTACTTTATTGTGCTAGAACTAGCTTTTGCCCAATTGAAAAAGTCTGCAGCATCCTGGATACAAGCTTTCCCTTGTTTTATAGCATCACTCGCTCTTCGCTTTGCTACACCACCTATACCATCGCATGGCCCCTTCCCGTGGCCGGATTCGAAGTAGTTCCATCTGGCCGAAAATCCATCAAACCTTTCAGCGTAGTGCATAAGAGCATCAAAAATGAACCGATTGCGGTATTGGGATGTAGGACTGTCTGTCCAGTAGTGAATGTAGTTGGCGTCAGGAAAGATGTCTCTTAATTCTTTGCAGAGCATTTTCATGATAGTAACAACAGCAGCTGAGTTGTGATGAAGGACATCGGACACAAAAACAAAGTTCAAGTGTTCTATACTATTCGCCGCGCTCCTGAAATATACTACGACGGGATGCAAACTAACTGTGCTGGCATTCCAGTATGCGCTCTGGATTTCGTCAGATGTGCCACATGTAAAGTTTTCAGCGAAGTCCATCTGTATAATTAGTTCATTGTATGGCAGGTTTTCTTTCAGCAATTTCAGAGCCGAGTGTTGAGCCGTAACCCTGTGCACGTGATTCAAAAATGCTTCAAATTCATCTTTCATCATTGAAACAAAATCAGCTCTGCTCTTTTTCATCTGAACTATCTTCATCTTCCTTTTACCATCTACCTCTACCCGGGCCCATTCTTCATATTCGACATCAGCTGGTCCAATGCTACTTAGAAGCTCTTCCATTTGTTCACGAGTAACATTTCTACCAACAATTTCAGGGTTCTTCGAAATGTCAACACCTAGCGCACGAAGACATTTGAGTTTCATCGCGAAGTTTTGATGTCTTGAACAAAGGCATACATTTCTTGACATTGAGGACGTGAGTTTAATGTACTGAGGACGTAATTTACAGAAAAGAGC
This sequence comes from Fragum sueziense, assembly GCA_963680895.1. NCBI lineage: Eukaryota > Metazoa > Mollusca > Bivalvia > Cardiida > Cardiidae > Fragum > Fragum sueziense. The sequence goes on from OY804605.1 coordinate 27,089,023, forward strand.
CAGTGAAATTTTCTTTTGGGTTTCTGCTTGAAATCTCTGGTGAATGTTAGACATATAATCGGTCAGTATGCGAATCTGTCTTTTCTCTCCGTCACATACTTTAACATCGGCTTTCCCCGGCATCATAACACTAATTTCATCTCTCTCTATAAATGCTACAACCTGGGCTTTCAACTGATCTCTCTCCTTTTTCATTCTTGTTCGTTTCTTGAACTCTATCACTTTTTGATGTTCTCTTCGTAGTTCTCTCATGCTAATGCCAGTTTTTCTGCTCACCAGAGACAAACACTTGTATTTTTGCAATATTCTTCCACTAACTACACGAGTCGAAATGTTGCGTTTTTGTTGTGTGCGGTTTGCACGGCGACTTGCTTTGATTTCATCAAGTATTGCGTTAGACAATACTAATTTTTTCACAACAGCTTTTGGTAGTTTCCGTGGACTGACTCCATCTTTTCTCAATTCTAATCTTGTCTTGGACTTGGGTGTCAGCGATTGTTTAGTGTCAACTTCCCCAGTATCTTTAGCTGCACTTTTCACACTCTTTGGAATCCGTTGGCAGCGTTTCACCCATTTGTTCTTGCTTTTCGTAAGGGTATCCACTTTATCATTAAGCCTTTGAATTTTACTGTAAGCCCTTTTCAATGCATTTGATCTTTGCGTGTTTCGGCGTTTTTCTGGAAATGATAGTTTAACCAACATTGTAGATTGGCCACGCTTTGCTCTTGTGTCAGTTTCGCCAGATGTACTAGGAGCATCGTCAGTTTCTTCTTCAGTTTCTATCTTTGTTGTGATATTTCTAGCTTGCTCTAATTTCAGTGCCTTTTGTCTATCACGATAATTCTGGCTGTACACCCTGTTTCTTTCTCTAACACTCGTTTGATCTTTCTTTGTTAACGATTTTATCGGCTGTCTGTAACCTTTGACCCTGGCTCTTTCATTCTTCAAAAAGGATGGGTCTTTTGCCTTTTGACGTTCTCGATATTCCCTTTGATATTCTGCCGCCGTTTTAACCATCTTTCTGTAAGGAAAGAAAATGCATCAGATAAGTTCGCAAGAGAGCGATAAACTGCTTTTCCAATCATATTGTTGGACATTGGTTTATGGGTTTTTTGCGCCGTTTTCAACTACTAAGGTCGCATCGCGACGGCTGGACTACCTAACCATGAATTCGTGTCGTTTCTCATACCAGTACTACCACAACACCCTTAACGAGCCTCCAGCTACTCCCCCCCACATAGGTTCTCAGTATCAAACCATTGATGGGTAACATTTTGTAAGTACGGGTATTATATTGTTGGATGTACATTGTAAATGCATTGCTAATTATTGCAAAACAATTATATTTCGTATTTATTTTGAAATTATGATATATTTATTGTTAAATATAACTTAAACCACGAATGTTCTTTTCGTCAAATACGTTAGATTTTCATCGGTAACGTTACATAGCAGTTAGTGTCAGTTTATGGCACTACACCTTTCCTCACATGTAAATACCTGTTATATCGTTTCAGCATGAGGTAATAAATACTAATTCAAAAAGAATAGCTACAATCTTACCTTATCATTAACCTTAAACTGCATCCACTAAATCATTTCACACGAAAACGGTGTAAACATCCGCCGGATATGATGAGCACATGGTTTCAAGGTTTCGTAGACTTCATGACGTAATGAATGACGTCATGGCATGAAGATATTTAGAGTATGGGGTTCCATACGGGGTTTTAAAATCGAATTAGAAAAACTATCTAACGTATCTGATTCTAACGTATTTGATGGTCATACTCTAACTATGGCAATAAAATTCAACATGTTATCTCTTTTGATTTGTAAGGGAGTATTTTGACACCACTGGAACATCTATAATCGCGTTATAGTGGAATTTCGTGCTTGGAATAAAGCCTTTAACGCACAGAGACGAAAAACATATTAACGTATCTGATGATAGTTTGAGTATATTTCTTAAAGTTATAAATTCAGATACAAATTTATAAAAACTGATTTAGCTGAGGCAGAATTACTGTTTTTCTCCGACCTTTTGGCATCTAATACTATGTTTCTGTCAATAATGTATAACTATTTAATTGTTTCTACACTTTCTAGTGTCATCTATATCGGTTTAACGTATTTGATGGACGAAACGAGGACAACGTTCTATTGAATATTTTAATAAAACGATTGGTTCAATCACTTAATGTAGTGGTATTTTTAACTCTCGAGATCATTCCTGCTGGAAAACAGGCATATTAGCGTGCCAAATGCATTCAAAACAAATTGAAATTCGGCTTTGAAATGAGTCATATAGGGTAAGGACAAGCATATTATTGGTTTTGCCGATGTTCTTTGCTCTGTTTGCAACATTCAATTTTCATATTCAGCAATTTTTTTCAGGTTCAATAGTTGAACACGATACCACGGTCAACAAAAAAACAATAAATGTCGATCTAAATGCACGAACTTTCACATACATGCAAAAGGACAGCGATTTTAGTAAAATTGGCACTTTAACGTAGAATCAGTGTATAATCTCTCACTTAGATAATTCACATCCATTGGTGATAGATAACTTGTCAAATGTCCAAAGCGATAATGAACCAGCCAGAGTTCAAACTCATGACCCCCGGATTGACAGACTCAATATTACCAGCTGAGGTTACCTAGCTCTGTGCAAAAAGGATAAGAGATGTCTTGCATTAAAAGCAAATCTACATAAGCACCCATTGAGACAAGGATTTTTGATGTTCAAGTGTCCTCTCAAACAATTTCTCAAACAATAAAAGCCTATATGGTTTGGCAGATCCTATACAAAATATTGAGGGAAGAGAATATTTTGAATACATTTTGCAGATTCTTTATTTCCCTCCTTTGTTTTCTCTATCACAAAAGCTAAGATATAGTTTTGCAACATATTTAACCCATTACCAGACCGCAAAATTTTAGACAGGTCCAAGTTCAAAGATGTTGCAGACCAAAATTTTAAATGAATGAAATTCAAAATTCTCCGTGCTATATGGATAGAAAACATAGTGGGAAATGAAGAAATTGCTTGTGACAAGCAATTTCTTCATTTTCCACTGTGCTTTCCAAAGCCTTTATCTTGTTGGACATGAAAAGGCGTCACTGTGTGGGAATGGGTTAAAATACTGGTAATTTTCTGAAATGTGTTGTTCGGGAAAGAGCATCTATTGAAGTACAACTATAGAGGAAATCCTTCAGTACATCAACTTCATCATTACATGTACAATCATATTTACTTTCATGTATATACCCATTGTGTTTCCCTGTATACAAGATGTCATAAGACAAATGAATACAATTAACCCTTTCACAAATAAGACCTGGTTTTGACGTCCCTTATAGATATGGCTTGTGAAAACATTGAGACAAAAGAAGAAACTGCTGATGACCAGCAGTTTCTCCTTTTGCCTCTATATTTTCTGTACTTTTTTCTACACAAATCCTGTCTTAATCAACATCTGTTTTGATGTCTGCAGCTGCTTTCAAATTGGACCATCCTAAAGTTTTATTGTTTGGGAAAGGGTTAAAGAACTAAGAAATACAGCTAGGGATTCTTGTACTAAGAATTCAACCTTTCCAGGGCCTAAAATGATGGACAAGTCCTGTGTCGTTGTCAAACTTACATTGTACAGTGTTTCAAAGGTTTTCCAAATTCTCATTGCTTAATTAGTTACAGAGATGTGGATATAGTACATACATACAACAACCCACAACCCAATGCTACAGGCCAATGTTTGATTTCACCACAGTTGACATCTTGTTTGTGACAGTGGCTTATCATGTTCGAATCATTTTGACCAGAATTTTGACGCTTTTCAACAAAAACCTCGTATCTGCAGCTTAAAACAAGCTGCAGATACGAGGTTTTTGTTGAAAAGCATCAATTTAATCTTTCCCGCACACAGCTTTATTCAAGACTGGTTTAAGTGAAACAAGTTGCAGGGGACAAATAGTCAATGTTAACAGAAATCCTGTGTACAGTGAAGCACAGAAAATTTTAGAAGACTGATGGCTATGAGCATTTTTCATATATGTTTTCAAAGCTTTCTTTGAAAGAGATGTCTGAACCAAAAGAGCTTGTTTGTGAAAGGGTAAAGACCATGGTATAACTCCCTTTCCCTAATAAGACCAGGTTTTGACGTCCCTTATATAAGGAAAAGGCTTGAGAAACATTGAAACAAAAGAAGAAACTGCTGATAACCAGCAGTTTCTCCTTTTGTCTCAATATTTTCTATGCCATATTTAACACAAATTCTAACTTTGATAACTTCCATTTTGTCATTTATAGCAGTTTTTGAAGTGGATCACCTTAAAATTTTGCCGTTTGGGAAAGGGTTAACATTGTGTTTTATTCAGACAGGTACATTGTCAACATTTCCTATTTGTACAATGAACATGAAAATTGAAATTACCAAAATGTGAATAGCCCATTAAATTGCATCATTTGCATGATAACATATCTATTAATCCTTTCCCAAACAAGACCTGGTTTCGCTGTCTTTAATCCACAAGGCTATGCAAAACATTGAGGTAAAAGGTGATGATAAACAGCATTTTCTCCCTTTGCCTAAAAATCTTCATACTATAAATTACAAAGGAATTCCATCTTATAAATCAAAACTTGCTTTGTCAACTCAAGCAACTTTCAAACTAGAAGTCATAAATTTTGCTTTTCGAGAAAAGGTTTAACCCTTACAGATTTTCTGAAAATTGAAGTGACTCTTTCCACAGCAAGACCTGGTTTTGATATCCCCAAGAAAATAGGCACGAGAAAAACTAATCCGAGTTTTCTCCGATGAAATTCACTCTTTGATATGTTGATGTTGCTCATTTACATCAGAGCGTATTTCCATTAAAAAACAACAGAAAGTTCGACATAAGCTGTGGCGCTTGGTTCACCGTCCGATCTTAAATGATATCCTTAACCCTTTCCCAAACGACAAAATTTTAGGGTGATCCAATTTGAAAACTGCTGCAGACGACAAAATTGATAATAATCAAGGCATGATTTGTGTAAAATATGGCACAGAAAATATTGAGACAAAAGGAGAAACTGCTGGTTATCAGCAGTTTCTTCTTTTGTTTCAATGTTTTCCCAAGCCATTTCTATAAGGGACGTCAAAACCAGGTCTTGTTTGGTAAAGGGTTAAAACGCCTTATGATACCAATCAATGAACCATTTATTGTCATGCCTGGTAAAAAATTTAAGATCAAAATGTATTTCTAAAAGATTTATAGGAAGTGTTTTGCAACAACCCTCACCTGAACAGCCATTGATTACAATGACCTTCTTTCCGTTGTTTTTGAGTGGTAGTGCGCTCTGATGTAAATGAGCGACATCAACATATCAAAGAGCAAATTTCATCAGAGAAAACTCAGATTAGAGAAAAACATAACCAGTGTTTTCTTCTTTTGCCTAAATATTTTTGTGCTTTATTGTAGTTTGTAGACAAATCTCATCTTTATAAGCATCCATTTCATACTCTGCAACAGCCTTCAAAATGGACCCTCTTATTTGTTGCTCTGCCTGTAGATGAGCCGCATTTTTGCTGACAGGCAGACAATACCTACAAACATTCGATCTGTATAATCAATACCAAACAGCAAAAGTTAGACTAGTCCAAATTCAAAGATGATGCAGACGACAATTTCAAGAGAATGAAATTTGGCATTTTTTGGTCTTTTTACGTAAAAAACATTGTCGGAAATGAAGAAATTGCTTGTCGCAAGCAATTTCTTCATTTTCCACAATGTTTTCCAAAGCCTTTAACTTCTTGGTTGTCAAAAGGCGCCATTGTGTGGGAATGTGTTAAAGGAAGTATCAATTCATGAAGACTACACAGCAGTTGTAGGGGAACTCGATTTCTGCTGACAAGTAGACAAAACCCACAAACATTCTATCTGTATATATATAAATTGTGAGATCAAAACTAACGTTATCTGGCTGAGTGAGCACACACCTATGTTCTACATACCTACATGTCGATCATGATTAACATCTAATTGCTAGCCTCACAAGTTACAAACACCATCATGTACCATGTAAATTACAGTAGTATTTTGGTAAATTATGGTTTATCACTTTTTTACACTTTTCCCTTCCAACAAAAATTTAAGACCTTACTAACAGGCTTCAGACAATAAAATGATAGGTTTCGTATAACATAGCAAAAATAGTGATGCTGGTAATCAGAATTTTCTACTTTTCCTCATTGTTTTCCTATGCTAAAGTCCACATGGCCAATACTATATGAAAGCTGTATCGTGGGTTCACTTTGGAATAGTCTCATGGACATCATTAAAAAGAGTATCCACAACATAGGGCTTGGATCATAGGGCTTGGATTTGAAATGACAAATACTCCCTCTTACCTAAAGTAGCTTGGTATACTGGAGTTTGTCACCAAAAGTCAAACTCCAAGGTCAAGGGCTCAAGGTTAAAGGTCACACTCCCAAAAGAAGAGTCTTGGAAGAAGATACCCATGTGTGAAAGATAAACCCAATACCAGACGACAAAATTCTAGACTGATCAAAATTAGGTTCAATTTTCTTAACTACTGACATAGTTCAATCTGACCAATAAGAAATACAATGTTTTCATTGGTTATGTGCATATCTGGTAAGGTGCCATCGATCTATCTTTAGCCCAATACACTCACAAAATTTGTTCTTATTAAAAGATGTTGGAGATGAAACTTTCAGGAGAACGGACATATACTAGATCTAGGAAATGAAGGACACTCACCTTGATTCTTTTGGTCTTTTTGTATGGGTTTTTATCTGGAATGACTCCTTCTCCCTTAAACTTGATGTTACAGGGTTTGATCACAGTTGGTATATAGCCCTCTTGGTACTCTGACTCTTGTTTTTCACCTGTAATACTACTTAAATCCAATCTAGGCACAGGGGGCGATTCAAATGTTATATTCTCATTGAGTTCATGAAGCGTTTTACGTGGAGGTTTACGTTTTGGAGGTTCTTTACGTTTACTCGCGATTTTACTAGAGTCAAACACCATTTTAGTACTTGGCTGTGAAGTTGTCTTTTTACGCTTTATGATCTCATCAATGTTCGATACAGGAAGTTTTGGTTCAGGAGTTTTTGGAAGCTCTGGTGGTATTTGCTCTTTATCCTTCATTTCGACATCGTTTGATTGAGCAATGAAACCATTCTCCACAGGTCTACCAGGTGCTTGTCGCTTTCTGGGGACGGGTGAAGGTGAAGACCCATTGGCTAAATGACCAGATGAGGTCTTTAATTGACTATTATCAGCACTTGACTTTTTTAATTGCTTGGCAAGAAACGAGGACATACCAGTTACCGGTGCATCATCTGTCTTACTAGTTGTTTCAGGTTTCATCCTTTCTAGTTGTTCTTCTATTTTCTTTGGTTCAGGGAACACGAGTTCAGGCTTGTTGTTCCTGGGGCTATTTCTTGTGTCAGAGTGAGTTTTTGTGTCATTTTTAACAATGTTTGTTGTAAGAGGTGTAAGACCAGGACTTTGCACTTTGTTTTGTTTTTTACTCCTGGCTGGTCTTACAGGTGATACCTCCATTTGTGTCTCTTCTTTCTCATCCTTTGTGTCCCGGACTGCATTAACAGTATTTACCACATTAACTGCTGGTTTACTGACAGTAGTTACTTCTATGTTGTTAGTAACTGTTGATGATTCATTAAATGTGAATACAGATTGTACGGGTGATACTGGAGATTTGGGTGGATCTCGGTCCTTCTTTTTTATATTACTTGAGTCGAAAATCTTTGTTTTACGTGGTGAAATCTTACCAGATTTTTTCTTTGAAGGTTTCACTAAAGATTCATTCAAAACATCCTCATTTTCTATTTCGTTAGATATAGAATTCCTTTTCACTTCATTTGGTTTGTTATTAATAATGTCCTTTGTTTTTGAAGGATCCACACTTTTTTCCAGATTTGTATCATATTTTGACAGCTGTTGTCTATCATGTTCATGTTTAAGTTCAATAGTGTCTTTAGGAATGGGTTTATGCTGTTCTGAGACATGATTGGTAGAGGTAAACTCCTTTGATTTCCTAGCAAGAACTACTGGCTTTGGTCTGTTTGGTCTCTCCTTCTTCATAGCCTTTGAGTCAAACACCTCAGACATGGAATGTAGAGGTGTGAGTGTGTGTGTTACTGATGGTTCTGAATCTTTAGGTTTGTTTGTGTCCTTGTGGTGCACTTTACCTAACACTGTGTCTTTAGAAGGTTCATGTGACTTATCAACAGTCTGGAAAACCTGTCGACTTTTCTCTAAAGATGTTGGAGTTGTATCAACAAACTCAGCACTATTTCGCGGTGAGGTTTTACTAACAGATGACTTACTTATAGATGCAGCAATCTTAGATGTAGACAAGTTTGAGTCATTATTAACAGTTTGTGTGAACACATTATCATCATTAACTTTCTCCAGAGGTGAACGAGGGCTGGAGATAGGAGAGGTTACTCTAGGTGACCCTACATCTGACCCCGCTGACTTGCGGGTCGGTGAATGTCCCTGCCATACCCTCAATGTCTCTTGAGCTTTATTAGCCTTTTCAAAGAAAGATCTGAAAGCAGAAACTGTGTGTGGCTTTGGTAGTTCATCTTCCTTTTCTTTCTTATCTTTGATTGGTTTGGCACCATAATCTGTGACATCTCTAGAGTATTCCTTGGCCTTGTCCGGCTTCTCACTTGGAGTATGTTCAATAATAATGATATCATCTCTGGCTACCTTCTCCAGGTCAGGAGCAGTTGTCCAGTCATGATGCTCTATCTTGGGTACAGGATAGTCAGAGCTACTGGAATTTCTAGAAACTCTTTTACTTGAAATCTCACTCTTTTTCGGAAGTGGTGGTTTTACACCTCTTGCATAATTGTTCTGTTTAAAATTATAGTCTGTTTCTTTGTGCTTTGATACATTAGACTTTTCAACACTTTTATGAATAGACTCATGACTTCTTGGTCTTTCAATTAAGTTTTTACCCTCATGGCTATTTGGTCGCTCTATCTTTTTATTAAATCCCTGAGTAGGTTTCCTTAGAACCACATTAGAGGTCCGGCTGGAGTTGAGAATAGTGTCATCGTTACTTGAATGTCCCACACTTCCTTGTCGAGATTTATAGCGAGACGCATAATCATGTGTAGCCTTCCCATGATCAGTCAGAAGATTCTCTACACTTGCAGACCTCTTAGAGAGCACTATTTTGTTACCACTATTTTCCAACTGAGCAAACTTTGACCTCAGTTTGTTTACGAATCCAGAATTCACATGATACTCTTGTTCCTGCTCATTGTCTTGGTTTGTTCGTGTCAACCCTTCCATCATTAATTGTGTCTCAATGTCAGGCTCCTCACAGAATACTTGGTTCCATAGTTGCAATAATGTTACCTACAACAAATAAAGTAAACATTAAAAAGTGCAGGTTGTTAAAACTGTTTCCAAATGATCCCTGGTTTTGACAGCCATATAATGGAGATTGGAGAAGGGTCCTTATCAGATAATTGGAAAAAATAACAGCCATAACTTATTTTCAGGAATTTTATATATTTATATTTGTATAGCGGTAATTCCAATTAATATATGTAACTAGAAATAATTGTTCATTGCAGCAATGAACCAAATATTATCTTAACCCTTCCCATACCACAATTTTTGAAACATTGAAACAATGCACGTCTGAATTAAATTACTCGCTACAAGAAATGAAAATTTTAGGGTAGAGAAGAAATTTCTGCTGATCATCACTTTTAGCTCACCTGAGCATCAAGTGCTCAGGATTACCTATTTAGGTAACCTGTTACCTTTATGTCTGCCAAGCCATCTGTTGTCTGTCCGTCCACAATTATTAGTCACTCTTGACCAAACTTAGTCAAACAAGTAAGGTCACAATGTCTTTGATGAGTTTGATTATGGGCCATATCGAACCAGACAGCCAAAATTATCTGCCACTGAATGTCGAAAATTCTGTTTTTTACAGTGTTTACATTGTAGCATCTATAAATATTGACCAATGATTAGAAATAACACTATGTTGATGACCATAAGATCTTTGATGACTGAGTTTTCAGTTATCTGACTCTGGATTTGACAAAATTGCCTGTTTCAACTTTGTCTTCACTCCAACTACGCAGATATAATCTAGTCAAAGACGAGATACAGACACAATGTTGGTGAATATAAGATCTTGAATAGACATGACTTTAACCCTTTCCCAAACGACAAAATTTAAGGGTGATCCACTTCATAAACTGCCACAAACGACAAAATGGATGTTATAAACGATAGGATTTGTGAAAATACGGCAAAGGAAATATTGAGACAAAAGGAGAAACTGCTGGTTATACACACACCTCCCTGCCCTGAAGCATGATTATTTCATAGAGAAATTCAGTCCCAAATGCAGACTTCCCGCAAGTTGAGAAAAAGCATCGGTCATTCGGTCTGACAAGGTCTAAAATATTGGCAGTCCAAAAATCTTTGACAGAAGGACCAAATCAATTAAAACAAACACAAAAGTTGTCAGAAATAGTTAATTGTGCAAAGAAATCATAACTATAAATTTGTTGTTGGTTTGACTTAAAATGTGTAAAATGACACCTGCAGGACTGTGTCGGACTGACAGAGAGCTGAAACATGTCAGTCCGACTGAAAAAATGTCAGACATGTGTCTCACTGACTGACCAATTTCTGGAAGTCTGCAAAAATGTATAAGACTAAGAAAACAAATCCCCCTTATTATCATGTTTGAAACCCCCACACAGAAATCCTGGATCCGTAGCAGAAGTGTCTTTGAGTGCCCATTTGTATAGATCCACTTTCTGTTGATTGTGATTCATTGCAAATTTTTAAAATGCATTGACAAGAAATGTAGGACTTCACCTTTTCAGAATTTGGCAAATTCGGTCATACTTCAACCTACTTAAACAGCTTTGTGGAGTCAAGATGTAGCTTATAAAATATGCCATTGTCAAACACACACATTTATCAGATATTGACCGCTTATCACAGACTTTGACAGGTGTCACTTGCTTCCTGATTAGTCAATTAGTGACCAACTAATGTCGAACTAGGCAATGAGACAAAGCGAACAAGAATAAAATATGTTACCCTTAGAATGGTGCAGTGAGATCCCAAGACTTGTTTTCGTTCCGAAGAATTTAAAGGAGAGAGTATGAAAATATTCCTAAAATTTCAACCGACTGTCGCACGGGTGTCACCACTTTCCTCCATTACTGTTAGGAGTGACGTCATAAAAGCAGGTGCGAGATAAATCAACTGGGGGAAATGATAAAATGGGAGAATAAAAGAAAATAAATTTCGACGCCGATGTCAAAATAAATCTTTCTTACTGAATTTTATTCTGACTCCGAGAAATGACAGTCTGCGTGAGTAATTGAGATCATTATCCAAAAGTCAACTTTTGATCTTAACCCATAAAAAATAAATTTATAATTGTGGTGTACCAAATTAAATATTCAAAGGAAAATGTCATTGATAAAATCCTTATATAAAGATTTTTTTTAAATTTCCCGATAATTTCTATCGTACTGCGTGCCTAACGATTCATTCACTGCGTGCCGTTTAAATATCCAACCGGAAGTATCGGATACTTAGTTACCAGGGGCGACAAATGGGTAGAACGACGCCAGCTCAGTAACAGGTGAAAATATTGACTTTATCCTGTGGAACATAGTTCGGTGGTAGTGTCTTGTGTTAATAAGTGAAGGAACAGATTCCTCTGCTTGTTAGATCTTTGGTCAACGGACCAAACATGCTGGGAACAAAAGCGGTAACTTCTATTGGCCCAGAGTCATGGAGAAATTCAACTCTGAAAGGAATAAAACTTTCTCAAACTATTGTCCAAAAAAGTGACAAAAACTGTGATATTGGTCGTTCTATGGACCCACTTCCACATTTAAGGGACACAGTCGCACAATTAAGTAATGAAGAAATTCATCGCTACACAAGAGAAGTCAGAGCTGTTGTTGCCAGACTTAGAGAAAGTTTGTTAGAAACAAATGAAGAAATCAAATCACTCACAAGAGGGAAAGAGGCATTAGAAAAGGCCCTAGAACACACACGGAAAGATCTCCAGCTTAACAAAGACAGCCAGGAAAACCGCCTTTCAAGGCCAACTAAAGAAAAGGTAAAGGAGCACGATGTCGCCCAAATGATGTGTATAAATCTGGGCAACATAAAGTTTGAAGGCTTGTTGGGTAGTCTTTGGTTTACCAGGCCCAAACTCTATCATATTCTAATGATATTTGGTGTGGTAAGGGTTTGATTCGATTCTAAACAAATTTTCACTTGATTCAGATTCCAAGAAAAAGGGCAGGTGCTGTGGGGAACGCAGTCTCCCATTAAAAGATAGTTGTTGTTATTTAGCCAAACTGAACATTCTTAGCGCAATGTGGAGTAGAGGTGCACCAATATTCAATCACTCCTCAGAATCTCAAGCCGCAAGCCAAAGTGCATTTTCACCCCCCTTTTGTTTAACAAAAATTAAACCTACTTCCTGGGACTGGCAATCTAGAAACTTTCCAAATTGAGAAGCTTTTCACAGTACACACCATGATGTGGTTAATTGCTATGTTTTTTAGGTTTTTATTTGTTACAGGTAGTTTCTGGTTTAAATTGGTTAGTATCATATGTGAATCTCACTACAATTTGACTTGGCGTTGAAGCACAATGTCAGTGCAGGATAATCACCGATTATGGTTTATTGGGGTTTTACGCCATTTTCAACTGCTACGGTCATATTGTGTTGGCTGCAGCACATGACCACGGATTCCTGTTGTTTCTCATACCAGTACTACCACATCACCCTAACCAAGCCTCCAGCTACTTGCCCACATAGATTAACGATGTCAAACAATTGGTGTGTAGGTGACATTTTTGTCAGAAAGGATATTTGCCGCAGCCAGGGATCAAACTCTCGAGTGATCACCGATGATACATACCAAAATTAATCTGCATAATTAAAGCTGGAGGGTAACAGATGGTCTAATTGCAAAAAATGAAATTTTTTGAAAAAATATGCAAAACTTTTGTGTTGACCACCTCTGAATGGTTAATAATATGCGATTCAGACAGAGATTGAGCCGAAATTATAAGAGAGATAGCCGAATTTAGGGAGAATCCAAACCCAAATTTAACTCTGTCACAGATGCAGTTGAATTTACTTTTTAACTGTCACGCATACGCATACAGCGTGGACCATGATTCAAACAAGATTCATACTTGAATTTCAATATGACATCATCATGTATGTTGTGACGTCATTTGAGAAAGTCGCATGTCCTACTGTTTTGACCTACTTTCGACATCGCTTCATGAATTTGGTATCAAATTGCGAAAAAATGAATCATTGCTTCAATAGTTTGTCGTAGTCATTTAATCAGGTCATATAAAGCGTACATTTCGTTTGTATTTGACAATTTTTGGGTCCAAATTTGGGAAATAGTAGCTTTAAGCATGTCAGGATTTGATATAAAAATCTGCATGTATTTCTGAAAAAAAAAGCCAAACTGTTCTTAATCTAGCTGTCATACTGTGAAGTATGTCTTTACTCTTTCCTAGACAATACCTGATGTTCAACTTTTAACAGCCTTTGTAGTAAAACCTTTTGAAAACATGTAGACAAAAAATAAAATCTGCTGGCAAAAGGTATTTTCTCCTTTTTCCCACAAGACAATTTGTGCTAGCATATGATGTACACAGATCCTTCTTTTATTAGCATCCGTTTTTTTACCTATAAGCACCCTACAGCAGTTTTAAAATTGAAACAATCTAAAGATTTTTTGACAAAGAGTCAAATTGGTATATTGTTTATTACTGTTTTAGCACTTTTATCTAACATTTCTTTGGTGTTTTAAACTTTCTTGACTGAAAGTGTTCTGTTAAATTCCAAACATAATGGTAATATTTGTTAATACAGACACTTTATCGCTAGTTATGTCATACTGTTGCACCTTCTTACATCATCATGTTATTCACATAGTCAGTTGATATTATTTACTACATTGAACCTATACCTGATGAAACATGAATAACAATTGAAAGCTTATAGAATAGATGCAAGCAAGAAACTCAAAACTCATATTAGCTTAACCCTTTCCCAAACGACAAGATTTTAGGGCAATCCACTTCAAAAACTGCCACAAATGACAAAATAGATGTTATTAAAGATAGGATTTGTGTAAAATATGGCACAGAAAATATTGAGACAAAAGGAGAAACTGCTGGTTATCAGCAGTTTCTTCTTTTGTTTCAATGTTTTCCAAAACCTTTTCTATTAGGGACGTCAAAACCAGGTCTTGTTTGGGAAAGGGTTAAAGGATGTTTTAATACTTAATTGACAAATTATGTAAGATCATTGTCATTTATCAAAAAGGAAGAAATGCTGATAAAAATCTTCTTTTGTCAGAAATGTTACTGTAACATTGTTATTAGGTTGATCTATTAGATTTATAGTGATTGTATGAAATATTTGGGACTGTTCCAAATGCTGTTTAACCAACAATTCCTTCTTCGCCCTAATGTCCCATTCCCACTTATATTAATGATGCCTTTTGACTGTCAACAATGTGAACAGTTTCGAAAACATTGTAGAAAATGTAGAAATTGCTTATGAGCAGCAGTTTCTTCAGTTCTCACAATGTTTTCTCCTAAGAAAGACCGATTTTTTTTTAAAAAATTATTCACGAGCAAAGTTGCAAATTTTGTCGTCTGCTCACAACTCGTCTGCTGTCAACATCTTTGAATTTGAACCAGTCTTAAAATTTGCCATCTGTTAATGGTTTAATCAACAGACAGTGATAACATTATTTTATAGTTCCCCAGGCCTTATTTAGTAAGAATCCCAGTGTGGCCTATAATTACATGTATTTAATTATTCACCACCTTCCATCAGGGCCTCATTAATTCTAGGTTCATCTTCAGACAAATAAATCTTCAATTATTCATGAATGTAAAGTTCTTCATACCCAAGTAGTTCGCAATGTTTCTTACTTGTAATCAATTTTTAATGGACACAGTGTCTTAATTGCAATAGTTTCCCATTTTCTTGTCCTGACAAAAACAAAATTTTAGACCTATTCAGCAGTTGAGGAAAATAATGTTCTGAAGAAAATAACCAAGACAACTGAACATCATAGCACGGAAATCTTTTTGGAGAATCAGAAAACTGAAAAAGCTGATAATCAACATTTTTCCCCCACTTTTCTCATAATCCCTGTTACTGATTGTTTTGATCATGGTTACTATTAATTGTAGATAAAGTAACATCCCAGATCATTTTTTAGAAGCTGAAAAAAACCTCTTCTCCCCATGAAAACATACCTACAAAACAACTCAGAGAATTTCACGAAAGTATTATCTCAATGAATTTGATGGGTACAGAATTTTCCTCTAGAAGTCATTGAAAATCTGCTGAGTGACTGAAATTATTATCTAAAGATGTCAATAACATGTACTTGGGGAACCTTGTATGGTAAAATATCATTGACTTTCATATTTTCCCACACTCTTAGTCTTTGTAATTACCTTATAACATTCCTCTATAATTATTTCAGCAACAAATGAAATAGCTTTTTTATACAAGTTTAAAAGAAATGGGAAGAATCATTTGGATAATCCAAACAAGCTCACAACTGTACACAAAAGTTAATATTCAGTTGAAAACTAAATAAGCTGAAATGTGGGTTAAAAGGGTCTTCAGTTACATTTGATACCAACATGGATCCAGATCAGTATGTGTATAAGACTATAAGTGCAACCTGATGACAATTATCCATGACTTTTGTATACACTTAAGAAATAATCTTTTTTTACCTCGGTTTATGGTTTATTTAACCACGGTTCTGAGTCAGGCGGCACAATAAATAATCCACGAGGCCGGAGGCCGAGTGGATTATTCATTTTGCCGCCTAACTCAGAACCGTGGTTAAATAAACCATAAACCGAGGTAAAAAACAGATTATTTCTTTTATAACATTGTAAATCTTCACAAATTAAGGGAAATAAATTTTGCGAAATGTCAACAGTAATCGCGGATTGATTCCTTTTGATTCTTTCCAACTTCCGCTGATCGAACACCCCCAATTTTGCTTGACCATTGAAACAACCTTCACCATAAATAGGAAGTATTCAACTTCAAAAGACAATTAAAACTGCGTTAGTTCAAACATTTGTAGTTCAATTTTACTCAAGAATACTACTGGAATTCTTATGTCATTGAAACCTTGATCACCAAGGATAAAAATGGACTCGTCGGGTCTCCGAGTTTTCAATTCACAAAATATCATGAAACTTACATCAAAACTGTAGAACTTGCACAAATTTTACTCGAATAGCATACTTTTAAACTAATGTGTGCATGCATGAATACACTCAAAACTTTCTATGAATAAGGTCTATCCTCTTCTGTCCGTGCAAAATGATACAAGAAAACAAAAATGGTGTCCTTCAGATTCATTGAATTTTCTTTGAAGGAAGGTTGTAGCTCTATGAGGTCATTACTAATCGTGACGTCACATTTCTTAGAACGCGTCATAAACGCGCGGCTTGGTGCACATGTTTGTTATAATATTCTATTTGTCTTCATGGCTTGTAGCAACTGACATACTATGATACTATGAGGAAAATACAGTTTCTGATCAGATTACATTATGGTAATCCACCCATAATGAGATTCATGCGAGGTTAGAATTATTCGGGTGATGTCATAAACATTCGGCAGTGGAACATTCCACAGCCAAATGTTTACAATGTCACCTGAATTAGGTTCAGACTATCTGAAGGCATGAACTGATCTGCTTCTATGAAGGTAGAAAATGTCACAGTGCTGCTTTTTTCATATCAGGTAAAGCTCCAATACAATTGAATAATCATGAGCTGCTACTTCTGCAAACATTCTGTTCAATGATTATGTTGACTTGAGGCAAACACAAAATTAAAGGTTACCCCAGTAAACTTTGTATAGCTGCCTACTGAATAAATTTTACCCATATGGTAAAAATGGTATCTATTATGAATAATAATTCATTTTCATGTATACCATATGTGACCCGTCACGCTAAAAGGGACCTTATAGGAAGTGTGAAAAATATCGACCCTAGTCAGTCTGCGCAGTCCGCGCAGCCAGACTAGGGCCGACACTTTTCACTTTTATGTAATTTCCTAAATCCGGAATGTTATCTCTATCTTACTACATGTTCATTTTTCGCATACAGGATCTGGTTGATCAGCGCTGAGTCTGACAAGTTTGTCCAAATTTTAATTTTTGGAGTTCGGATAAGGTCCCTTTTAGCGTGACGGGTCACATATTCAACAATTCAATCCTAGTCATGCTGAATCAAAGCAGCTATGAATTGTAGAATAAGATAAGACTGCATGTACGATATGATTATGCTCAGGTTGATCTGATAGTTCTATGATGCATGCTAAACCATAGATTAAAAACTGTAGTAGGATTTATAAGAATGACATAATCTTTAATGTTTTACTTTCGAAGCTTGGTCTCAACCACCACATGACAATTTTTACTAGCATGGGTCATTGTAAACCTGTGCATTTCAGTATGAGCAGGGTAGATACATTGTGCATGTCACAGATGGATTTTTTCACATGATGATCTTATCTAATTCTTCCTTAAATAAAGTATCTGTTGACAATTATTATATTATAAACAATTTAGAAAACATGATTATCACCATTCATTGTTTTCTCACATGGATGCTATGCTACAACTTTGTATTTCATTATATTAAATAAAGGGCCCATGCTAATTTGTCAAAGATACACAATGGTCAAACAAATATTTAAGAAATATTGAATGAATTTGTCAACCTGAATGGATTAAATCTGCATCAAGCTCATTTAGTCCTTCCAAATCAAGTTTGTATCTTTTTTGAACAACTATTAGTAGAAAAGGGGGAGCTATTCTAGTCACCCGGGCATTGGCGTTGACATGATTGCTTGGTTATGATTTTAAAAGTTTGCAAGTGTCATACCTATGTTTCTACTAATGCTATTGCCCCGAAACTTTGTACATGCTTTCTGAGTTCTGTGACCATAATATCAGCCTCTAGGTTAAGATTCATTAATTTTGTCAGACATTTAATCTGATTTAGGGGAATTTTTACCCTTTTCTGACATAGAAATTCTTGGTTAAGTTTTTACTGGTATGTGTATCTTCATATCTGTTTCTATTGATGGTATTGCTCTGAAACTTTACACATGCTTCTATGATCAATTTTGCATCTGTTATAACTTGTTTTAGCTAGAGCATTAGTTATTTTGCTTTCAAATTTTGCACATGCTTCTGTACCAGCATGATACCACCCTCTAGGCTAAGACTCAGTAGTCATTACTATGACATTTAATTTCAAGGAATTCTAACTTTTCTGGACTAAGAATATTTTCACTTTCCTTCACTTGATAGTCACACTTTGCTGTCCTCTGACAGCTCTTGTGTTGTCTGGGACTGGGTTTATAAAAAATCAATGCTTTAATATGGCAGCTGAATACACAATGAGATCGAGGCAAACATTAAATTAAGAAAGTTTGAAAATACCTATTGGCTCATAAATTGATCACTAATCCCCCACATTGATCAGGTTTTCATGAATATCAATGACCATTGGAATAAATTTGATTTGGTCATTAACCCTTGTCATGTTGATCCCAGATTAGTCCTAACGTAATTTTATCCTTGTATTTATAAGAATCTGATTGGATTTTATGTCCCATATGGAAGAGGTTTTAGGAAAAATTGAGGCAAACAAGGAAAATGCTGATGCTTTTATCTCCATATTTTATTTCTCTCAGCAAACCCTAACTATATGAACATCCATTTTGTTGTCTGCAGTAGCTTTCAATATTGGATTTTTTTTCTGTTATTGAAATGTTTTCAAATTTCTTGAAATTGTCCATAACTGTACATCTATCTATCAAACAATGGCATCATTTATCTTATTTATTTTCTTAAAAAATAGACTTTGCTGCCCTGTGGAACCAGGGTCAAGGTCATATTAGATGTACAAATACCAAGGCAGGGGTTCTGAAATCCATTGTCCGAGTTGCCCAGGTTGTCCCAAAGAGGTTACACCAACATTTTGCTCTTTATTGTTCATACAGACAACTAACATTTGTCAAACAAACAAACACAGACAAGTAGCTAATTTTAAGATTTCAGAACCTATCAGAAATCTATTACAAAATGTTTAAAGCAACTTTGAACAGTTTAAAATCATTATCTTCAAAACAATTTGCAATTTCTGTTGCCACAAATGATGCCTCAAACTTGTAAAGGTATTCTAAATCTATGTTTCCATGGATGAAACCTGAAATTGCACAAAGCATAAATTTGGTATTTAGTGATATATGGAATACATTAAAAATATAACCTTAAAGGGACATTTCATTCCGATTTCAATTTTTTAAAGTATCCTGTACGAAAAAAAAGAGGCGGATTCCGCTTGGAAAACAGGCGTAAATGAGGCGTAAATGAGGCGTAAATGGCAATTTACGCTTGTAACAGTGGCGGATTTATACTTTACGCCTCAGTCACTGTGTATTGTAGTGACGGAAATTAAAGGCGTAAAATGAAATGGAGGCGAAATTTTATCACAACAGGCGTAATTTAAAACTTTAATTTTTGAGCAGGCGTAATTTTTGGACTTAGCCATTTTAACAAGGCGGAATAGCTGTTTCTTAAAGCGGAAAATAACTAAACTTTCCAGGGAGGCGAAATTTTTGGACTTAGCAATTTTATAATGACATGATTCCAATATACTAGCTATTTTCATTTTGCACTGCATAAGATAAAGGCAAAGAAAAGGCTTTTGTTAAGAAGGTCAAACTCCAAATTCAAGGTCACAAGGTCAAGTTCCAAGATTGATGGTCTTGGTAGGAGGTATGCAAGAGTAAAATATCAAGACTCCATCTGTAATAGTGATTAGAATATAGACCAAGTTAAAGTTCTTGTAAAGTATATGCCTTAAGGTAAAGGTCCTAATGCCAAAGGTCATGATCCCAAATGAAAGGTCTTAACAAGTTCTATCCTTATGTGAAATATCAAAGCCCTATATCTTACAGTGTATGAGATGTAGGCCAGGTTAAACAGTAGGTCAAACTTCAAGGTCAGGGTCACAAGGTCTTAATTCCTGATTGAAAGTAAATGTCGGGTAGTATCTTTGTGTGAAATATCAAGGCTCTATCTAAACAGGAAGTGTTTGTAAAAAATAATATACCCCTCAAGGGCCTACCTTTGATGTAGGTCAAAGTTGAGGTCAAGGTCACAAGGTCCAAGGTCATGATCAAATGTGAAAGATTTTGGTAGGAGGTGTCTATGTGTGAAATATCAAGTCTATGTGTAAAAGCACATGAAATATAGGCCAGGTTAAAGTTCTTTAAAGTAGGTCAAATGCCAAGGTCAAAGGCAAAAGGTCATGGTAGGAGGTGTCCATGTGTGAGATATCAAGGCTGTACATGTAAAAGGACATGAGATAGAGGCCAGATTAAAGTTTTTAAAAAGTAAGTCCAAGGTCCAAGGTCATGGTCAAATGTGAACAGTCTTGGTAGGAGGTGTCCATGTGTGCAATATCAAGAATGAATGTGTAAAAGGACATGAGATAGAGGCTGGGTTAAAGTTTTAAAAAAGTAGGTCAAATGCCAAGGTCAAGGTCACAAGGGCATGGTCAAATGTGAAAGGTGTTGGTGGAAGGTGTCTTTGTGAGAAATGTCAAGGCTGTATGTGTAAAAGAGCAAGATATATCGGCCAGGTTAAAAAAATAAAAGTAGGTCAAACTTCAAGGTCAAGGTCACAAGGTCCAAGGTCATTATTTCAAATGAAAGGTCTTGGCAGGAGGTATCCATGTGTGAAATATCAAGGCTCTATCAATAATAGTGCATGAGATATAGGCCAGGTTAAAGTTTTTTAAAAGTAGGTCAAACTCCAAGGTCAAGGTCACTAGGTCAAAGGTCATGGTCCCAAATAAAAGGTATTGGCAGGAAGTATCCATGTGTGAAATATTATGGCTGTATCTCAAATAGTGCCTGAGATATATAGTTCATAAGATATAGAATTAACTTTGTGAAAATAAGGCCTCCCAGTCTATTTTCTCCCAGTCTATGTCCATTTCCTACTTCCTGTTTAGAAAATTGGAGGGAATTTTGCTTCTCTGACTTTCTGCAAAGTAAATGTTTGAGATATGAATTCAAACATGGATATTGATGAATCCAGGACATTAAGGGGCTCACTAAATGGTAGGACCAAGTGAGGCAACATTGGTGAGTCTTCTTTTGACTAAATTAAACAAATTCAAATGTTCATTTTTACCATTCCCCACCCACATATTATGTAGTAAATATCTAGGAGGCGTAATTATGAGGCGGATTCCACCCGTAATTTTTTAAAATTTCCAAGCGGAATCCGCCTCATAATTCTATCTAGTTACGCCTCCTAGCAATTACGCCTGTAAAAAAATCCGCTTCATTTGCATATTCCGTCTCTAAAAATTCCGGTTAATTAACATTTTACGCCTCTAAATTACGCTTGGTTTCCGCTTGGTTTCCGTCTCATTCTTATATTTCTTTAAACAAGCAAATACTGGCGGAAAATGAGACGTATTCCGTCTTACAATTCCGTCCCATTTACGCCCGTAATTTTTCGTACAGGAGATTGTCTTGATGCCAAGATTGGTTATTCTAATGAGTATAAATACTATTAGTTTTTTGAAGTTGTTGCCAATAAGCGAGAAACACGCATTTAAAGTTGAGACATAATCGATAAATTGCATTTAAATCCGAACTGTTGTCCATAACAATTTGTTCAATTTTAACACAAAAATATAAATTTCTCGTAAACGGCGCAATATTTTGGCTTGAAATTTTCAGAATATTCATAAGGAAATATGCATTTTCAGATAAAAATAAAAGTAAAATTTATTACAAAAAATTCTGAAATGTCAGTTTAACATACAGTATCTCAACCTGTATTAGAAGGGCAGATTGATTCTATCCAGTAAATATTTGCATCATGTTCTGATAAAGACTGGGTCTTTATGGCCTTCCTGCCTTTTTCATTTAAGTATTGGAAGCTTGCCCTCTAAAAAAGAAGGAATAACTTGGTATTCCTGGGACTATGATTTCCTTTTCACCAGTGATGAGGTTATGCTAGTCCACTCACATATTTCTGAGTGCCTAATTTTCTAACATGAGTCCCTTTAACCCATTACCACACAGTGACTCTTTTTTACTCCCTACAAGATAATGGCTTTGGAAAACATTGTGGAAATGAAGAAATTGCTTGTGACAAGCAATTTCTTCATTTCCCACAATATTTTCTACACAAAGACATAAAAAAATGTAAAATTTTATTCAGTTTAAATTGTGGTCTGCAACGTCTTTGAATTTGGAACAGTCTACAATTTTGCCGTTTGGTAATGGGTTAATCATGCAAACATTTTATATTTATGTTTAGCATCTTGTACGATGTTGGACAATATTTCTGATGGAAATTTCCCTATCACAGACTGGTTCAGTCAATATATTAATCCGAGTCTTCTCTGATGTAAATACGCTCTTTGATATTTTGATTTTTCGCTATTTACATCAGAGAGCGTTGCTCTTTGAAAAAATCAAGAAGTTCGCAACAAATTGTTGCGCATCGTTCACCGTCCGATCTTAAACCCTATCGTTAAAACCCCTGATGATATCGATAAATGAACCATTTATTGTTATGGCTGCTGAAAAAATTACGACCAAAAAGTATTTCTAAAAGGTTAAGAGGCAATGTTTTGCAACAACCCTCACCTGAGCAGCCTTTGTTTACCTTGACCTTCCATTCAAAACCAAAGGTTATACTCATCCAGCAGGCCGATTTGAAATGAAATTTTTGGTCAGGTATGACAAAAAATGATTTATTGATCTATACCCTACAGTGTTTTACCGAGTGATTCGATATGATACACAAAAACAAATCTTCAAGTTACTTGTAACGTTACCGAACTTTCCGCTGTTTTCAAAGAGCAACGCTCTCTGATGTAAATAGCGAAAAATCAAAATATCAAAGAGCGTATTTACATCAGAGAAGACTCGGATTATCAATATATAAGATGTTAGCTAGCTAAAATTTGTTTTGTCTAAAATATTGTCTAGGATATCAAGTAATGGATTTAAATCATTTCATTTCAAATGCTTGGTGTAGTGGACTGAAAGGAGAGTTACAGGGAAAACAATACAGCCTAGATACCTAACAAAACAAATGTTTTATTGTTTGGAATCAGTCTATATATTATTCAGTGGAGAAATTTGATAGCCAATAAAGTAACACAATAGCATGATTACATGTGACCCTTTTTTATGTTTAAATTTGATGTACCGGATAGACGAGGCCTGGGATTTCAAATATTGAGGCAAAAGTAGAAAATGCTAATTATCAGCATTTTCTCCTTTTGCCTCAGTATTTTGTATGTTATCTTGTATAAGAAGCCCATCTTTATCAGCTTCTTTTTTTTGCAATCTGCAGCAGCTTTCAAATTGAATCACCTAAAATTTTGACATCTTGTAAAGGGTTACATCTATTACAAAGTTTTTGAAGGTACATGTAATGTAGAGAGATCAGACTCCACAGAATTTGCTGTCTGATCTTTATCTGGATAATCTGATTGAAAATAAAATCCTTTTCCAAATGACACAATCTTTGACAGGGGTTGCTGGCAACAAAATAATTGATGTCAAAAGTAGAAAAGGTGTTTGTTATATAGAAAACATTGAGGGAAGAGGAGAAACTAGTTCTTTTTATTTCAATGTTTTTCCAAACCATCTTTGCTAGAGCCTTCAAACCAGGTCTTTATTCTGAAAAGGGAGGTTGAACATTTTTATGTCCAACCTATAATAAAAGTTTTAACATCTGTCAATAGGTATTTTGCAAGACATACTTTAGAGTCAATGTGAGTTCCTATGACAGACGAGAAGCGTGTGATCTCCTCCAATTAATGGCTTAAGTTCAAGAATTTTTCATGTTATTGAATAGGACTTTCTTTTTTTAAATCAAGTCTCAAACACTGAATTGAAAAATGAGCGTATCAATAACAATTCAATAGTTATAAGAAATGTTTCAAATTTGGAAAACATTGGCACAGGTTAACAACTTTTGCTCTCTTCATAGGTTAAAGTTCTGTTTCCCAATGAAGACTTTGTTTTGACGTCCCTCAAATTAAAAGGGATTGGGAAAACAAAATCAGCATTTTTTCCTCCTGTCTCAATATTTTCTGTGCTATATTGATTACAAATAGTTATCTTTATCAACATTATTTTATCTATCATCTGCAATAGCTTTCTAATTGGACCAGTCTAGTTATTTTCCATTTGGGCTTGATAAACTGACACGATTTAAAAACGCAAAACACGTTTTCATTAACCATTCCTTTCCTATTGCCTCGATCGGCACCATATTTGGGGACATGTATGAGACAATGTATACGCTTCATGCCCCAACGATTTTGTCGTGTTTTCTGTAAACTATTCGGACATCTGAACAGCTCATCACTAAATACTCGTGTGTCTCGAGCATTCAGACCACGTTTTAAATCACTAAGATTTGTTGTGTACAAATTGGCACTTTGATTTACTTATTGAAAACATACGAGAACAACGGAAGAAAATTGTGTATAAAATGCTGAGGCTTACTTTGCGAAAAAGCAACCGAGTTTTTTGGCTTTTGGTTTGTCGTGTTCCGCAAATGAAGGTAGCTAGACGCTTTAATGTAGCCGAATCGACGGTTCCAAGGTTTATGAGACGTGTAAACGACACAGGAAGATTTACAGACCACCCACGTCCCGGTCAGCGGCGTGTACCAACTGTACGTCAACATAATTGTATACGTTAACATCACTAACACAACAGATTTGTGACGGCTCCGTATACAGCAAATTCTACGGATGGTAATCGCGGGCGGCCTATACATCCCGACATGGTGATAAATCGCCTGTGAAAACACTGGGTTCGCTGTCGTCGTTGTTCAATGCCAGGCTCTTGACTCAACGTGCATCTGGGCATAACCTGACGTCCATTCAGGCAATTTTCGTGGCTTTAAAGGTCATGTTTTGTCCTGTTATGTTAACAATTGTAAAATTTACAATTTTACATGGCTATACATCCGTTTTGTAAGATGCAGGAGATACCATTTGTAAAAGTACTTTTTGCGTTTTTAAATCGTGTCAGTTTATAACAGCTTCATTATACAGAGGATGTACATTTGGAAGCATAATCTTCCATTCCAGCCCTTAAAAACCAAAACATATACCAGTACAAAAATAGTAAAAATATAAAGCTTGTTCGAAAAAAAGATGATCCATTTGCTGATTAGTTTTGAGAAAAATTCACAGAATTTAACTTCAGATGACTGTAATGTTTTGATAAAAATACTAATATTCCATGGACAGATTTTCACTAATCTTTATCCAATTAATATTTCAGATTAGGCCCTAAGTATTTGATCTCTTTATTTGATCATTATTATACCCCCCACCTACGAAGTAGAGGGGGGTATATTGGTTTCACCATGTCTGTCTGTCTGTCCGTCCGTCCGTCCGTCCGTCCGTCCGTCCATCCGTCCGTCCGTCCGTAGACTTTTTCGTTTCCGTGCTCTAACTCATGAACCGGTTGACCTAGGATCATGAAACTTTACACAGATGTTGCCCATGACCCAAGGAGGTGCCCTATTGTTTTTGGGTCACGAAGGTCAAAGGTCAAGGTCACAATTGGACTTTGTTTAAAATCCGTTTCCGTGCTCTAAGTCATGAACCGGTTGACCTAGGATCATGAAACTTTACACAGATGTTGCCCATGACCCAAGGAGGTGCCCTATTGTTTTGGGGTCACCAAGGTCAAAGGTCAAGGTCACAATTGGACTTTGTTTAAAATCCGTTTCCGTGCTCTAAGTCATGAACCGGTTGACCTAGGATCATGAAACTTTACACAGATGTTGCCCATGACCCAAGGAAGTGCCCTATCGTTTTTGGGTCACGAAGGTCAAAGGTCAAGGTCACAATTGGACTTTGTTTAAAATCCATTTCCGTGCTCTAAGTCATGAACCGGTTGACCTAGGATCATGAAACTTTACACAGTTGTTTCCCATGACCCAAGGAGGTGCCCTATTGTTTTGGGGTCACCAAGGTCAAAGGTCAAGGTCACAATCAGACTTTGTTTAAAATCCGTTTCCGTGCTCTAAGTCATGAACCGGTTGACCTAGGATCATGAAACTTTACACAGATGTTGCCCATGACTCAAGGAGGTGCCCTATTGTTTTGGGGTCACCAAGGTCAAAGGTCAAGGTCACAATCGGACTTTGTTTAAAATCCGTTTCCGTGCTCTAAGTCATGAACCGGTTGACCTAGGATCATGAAACTTTACACAATTGTTGCCCATGACCCAAGGAGGTGCCCTATTGTTTTGGGGTCACCAAGGTCAAAGGTCAAGGTCACAATCGGACTTTGTTTAAAATCCATTTACGTGCTCTAAGTCATGAACCGGTTGACCTAGGATCATGAAACTTTACACAGTTGTTGCCCATGACCCAAGGAGGTGCCCTATTGTTTTGGGGTCACCAAGGTCAAAGGTCAAGGTCACAATCGGACTTTGTTTAAAATCCGTTTCCGTGCTCTAAGTCATGAACCGGTTGACCTAGGATCATGAAACTTTACACAGATGTTGCCCATGACTTAAGGAGGTGCCCTATTGTTTTGGGGTCACCAAGGTCAAAGGTCAAGGTCACAATCGGACTTTGTTTAAAATCCGTTTCCGTGCTCTAAGTCATGAACCGGTTGACCTAGGATCATGAAACTTTACACAGTTGTTGCCCATGACCCAAGGAGGTGCCCTATTGTTTTTGGGTCACAAAGGTCAAGGTCACAATTGGACTTTGTTTAAAATCTGTTTCCATGCTCCAACTAAAGAACCTTTTGACCTATAGCACTTTTTTCAGTGACAAGGCGCTAGTGGGGGGTATTTGTCCGCTTTGCGACAGTTCTAGTTGATTCAGTTAATAGGTCTGTATGTTAGCAACAAGAATATTCTTGTATTCTAGACTAGAGATAATCTCGTCTGCATGACCCATATCAATTCCATATTCAAGCTCTGTACAGAAAATTTGGAAACATTTTGGTGACAAAATATCTCATCTGTCAATTTCTATGGATATCGTTGGGTCTCTGATGCCACATACAAACTATTACCCTTTTCCCACATCACATTTTTAGGACCTTATTCCAAAGAGTTCAAGATGACATAAATTTTAGTCAGTTTGATAGAAAGTAATGGGAGAAATCATTTCAGAAAATAATAATTGTATAGTGGGCTCACACTATCGTGACTGATTCAAGAAATCTCCAGTATCTACCCTTTGGGTTAGCCCTTTCCCAAACAAGACTTGGTTTTGACCTCCCTAACTAGCAGTTGAAAACGGCGTAAAACCACAATAACCTCCCTAACAGGAAAGGCTTAGGAAAACATAGAGGCAAATGAAAAAAATGCTGATAATCAGCATTTTCTCCTTTTGCCTCAATATTTTCTGTGCTATGATATGCATAAATAAACAATTTATCGACATCGTTTTTTGTCGTCTGCAACAGCTTTCAAATTGAATCAGTGCTAATACTTGCTGTTTTGGTAAGGGTAAAAATTGATCTGTCCAACCTCTGAACATTGTGTATTACAGGAGCACGATGGTGCGGACGACCTACTGAACGCTGAGCGCTCTCATCTGTTAAACTGTAAAAAGGCTCTGGAAGCACAACTCAAATCTGTACAACAGCAACTACATGTAAGTAATACACTTAAACATTTTACTTTCAATGATCACTTTCGATGACTCTGCACAGTCTAAGACATACCGCTAATTGTGCAAATGCATTGATTTTTGCAGAATCAATTTTTTTGGATATTTTAGCATGAGCAATTATAGAAGACTTTGCAAAGTATTGTAAAGATAAGATGCTCAACATTTTACTGTTGGGTAATCCCAGTCTTCCCTTGCGCCTCTGTGAGCAAACCATGGGTGGATCCAGACATTTTTCCCAGAAGAGGCCCATGTTTCCCAGGGGATGGGGGCATTAAAACAATGTACAGCACAAAGCATTAAACTAAATTGAACTAGAATCTAATAAATTCTCTTATATTTGTTTGTGTCTGTAATCATTATCCTCACAATTGCTATTATTGCCATTTATTAGCATGTCAGTAGAGTAGATCAAAAGTGTTAATAACTGCTGAAATGCATGAAATAATTTTACAACAATTACATAAAATTGTTCCATATTATCTGCCAGGTTCTTGATCAAGCACGTAAGAGATTGTTCAATGTACTACAAGAGCGTTCTCGTGTCCTTGACCTGCTGTGTCATGCCCTCGCCTCCATTGCAAACAGTACAGACAGATCGGCCATGAAGAAGCGAAGTCACTCATCACTTGACGGACGTTTGTCTCGACTAGGACCTAGTGCTACAGATCCTCTCGGCTCGTACACGCCCGAGGCTGATCAGGCGCTTGCTGATGCGCATGATGCTCGCGAACGAGGCGCATATCTTCGCAAAGAATTGAGGGATGCCATAGAAAGAACAGAAAAATTGACAAAGGCGGCACACAACTCTGTCAATAATGGAATGACCCAGAAACTGTCTGAAACTATAACACTCAAGGTGAGATAATGAATTAATCATAATGCCAAAATATCTAGAAAAAGCTCCCTTATGGCATGTCAGGCAAAGGACAACATCAGTTTACGCTTAAGTGCAGTACATGCAGAAGCAATTTGCTCTCTTATTGTTGTTACAAGTAATTCAGACATTTTAAGAGAACAACATGCATCTTAATCAGACTGCCCATACATTATCACGTCATTGTCAAAAGCTTCCCTTTTTTTGAAAGCCTTCTAATTTCAATCAACCGTTTTGAGGTCTATATTTGTGCAAATTCTCTCATTTTTCTGCCAGAAATCTCATTCAAAATTGGTTAAGTGAGAGAAAAATCTCACAGCAAAATATATTTTTGACAGAGGATTTGATACCACTTAAGTTTTGGCTGAATGATATTTTTCTCGTATGAAATTCTGAACCGGAATTATCCCTGGTTTTATTAGAATTGTATTTGTAAAGAGCAATCATTTTCTTGTGTTTTGGGAACTTGGTTCAATAATTGAATTTTTGATAGGATTTTTCTGAACATGGAAAGAAGAAAAATTAATCAACTTGGACAAAACAGCAATGTTGTTGTCTTTTTAAAGGATATCTTTAAGTGAGTGAATGTTTGTGTGATTTCAGCAACATTTGAGTGTGAGTCTAGGAGAGAACAGACATGCTATCCACCGAGCACAGAGATGGTACGATGCTACAGAACGAGCTAGAGGATATACCATGGTGAGTCAGTCTTCTTATTCCTTGTCCTGCTCACTTTAACCCTTTCACCTGGTTTTGACACTCCTAATAGAATTGGCTTCAAAATCATTGAGAAAAAAAGAAGAAAATGCTTCTTCTTTTGCCTCAATATTTTCTGTGCTATTTTGTACACCAATCCTATCTTTGTGAACACCCATTTGGTTGTCTGTGACAGCTTTCAAAAGGGAACAGCAAAATCATGGCTGTTTGCGAATAGGTTGAATTTTGAGACATTTCAATAAGTTTATCAAAGTTTTTGCCACAATAATACACTAGAAAGTAGGCAGTGTAGGCGAAGATCAGACTGCACATTTGTGCAGGCTGATCTTAGTCTGTACTGCCTGCCAAAGCTTTAGTTATAACAGTACTATGACACAAACAGCATGAGAAGAGTTAATGCCTTTAACCATCCTATCAGTCATGAAGAAATAATCTCTCAATTGCTGTATGGCCAATATTCTATCATTATTTTGTTGTTCCAGTATGTTAACAACAATTTTGTAACAATTTAAGTCTGGCATTTTGAGAATCTTTCTACTAAAGAACATGGAATATTACTTTTGGTTAATAAATTGTGTTTAAGGTTTACGAACTGAGAATGAAATGCAGAGCCAGAGGCGAAATTTGAAAAGTGCCAGTAATTCCTAAACTGTGTTACATTTCCATTCCAAATACAAACATAAGCATTTTGTATGGTTTAGAATTTTGAATTAAAGCATACTTATGGAAATATTTGACAAAAATGTTCAAAATTATCTCCCTTGCATTTTAATATAGAGTAAAATAATATTTGTAAATTAATTTCTTCTTGAAGCATAATCTTGAAATCCGGCATTGTGAATCAACTTATGTTAAGTGTATTTACAAGACTTTAGTGTACGTAATTTGATGCATTTCATATGGCTAGAAAGTGG
The DNA here is from genome assembly GCA_963680895.1 of Fragum sueziense. NCBI lineage: Eukaryota > Metazoa > Mollusca > Bivalvia > Cardiida > Cardiidae > Fragum > Fragum sueziense. The sequence continues at coordinate 27,119,396 of OY804605.1, forward strand.
TGTTTTCATTCTCAGTTCTTAAACCTTAAAGTAAAGATATTTACATTGCTAGGTGAACCTTTATTAGGAGAAGTAGGGTAACAGCAATATTCAGTCAAATATATTCTGTCAATATATTCTAGCCTTGCTTTATTTACATTGATTCTTTTTGTTTGCACAATTATTTGTACATGAGTTTTTTTTTTGGTTCTTTTTTATGCTCCCCGAAAAAATTTCGGGGGAGCATATAGTCGCCACGCTGTCCGTCCGTCTGTCCGTCCGTCCGTGTGTCCGTGTGTCCATCCGTCCGTCCACAGCCATATCTCAGCAACCCTTGGACCAAATTCAATGAAACTTCACATGTGAACTCCCTGGGTCAATACCTAGGGACCTTTTTCTCTGTTTGTAAATTGAAGGCTGCGTCATGGAAAAAGGGGCCTTAGTGTAAAAATTAGTTTTTCTCTTATTTCTCTTCCTCTAATGGGCAGAATTTAATGAAATTTTGTGCTCATGTAATAAATAGGATGTTCTAGACCATATTCTATAAATAATGTGTGTACAAAAAAGCTGTCATGGGAAAAGGGGGCTTAATGTATGATAGTTTTTATTTTGTGACAAACACTTATTCGGGGAGCATAATCCGTCTGTGACGGCTCTATAATGTTTTAACATATTTACAATTGACAAAATCATTGTCCCACCCAATTTATAGAGAAATTAGTATGTCTCCACTATTTCAGTCAACTAAAAAACAAATACATATGTCATAATAATTGTATATGAATAGAAGAACTATACAGTTGACATCTTTGTATTTCTTAGATTTATATGCATTAAATTCAATAAACAACTTGAGACTGTGGAATACTTTCAATTGCCTTGTTGAAATGAATTTAAAAAAATATGTCAGAGGTTATGGTATTTTTTTTTTTTTTTCATTGGCCATTTAAACTTTTGACTGATAGCTGTGATTCTATTTCAGCAGTTAGATATTTTATGTATTACTTGTTTAAATCTGCTTCTCAAAGGGTATAAAACAAACAGTTCAGAGAACAAAAAAAGTCTTAGACTGTACATCCAGAAAGTTGCAGCAACCTAGGCTAGAAGACCGTTTGGTAAAATTAAAAGACAGTTTCATTTTAATAAGTTTGATAATATTTTATCTTGTTACAGGTTGTTCAAAGTTGTTATATTATTTCAGTTTCTGTGTTTATTCCCACAATCTTCTCCAAAACAGTCATAATATATAAGATTTGGAAAGCATCCAAGAAGAAATTGCTGTAAACAGCTATTTCATTTCTCGTCCTACAGTATTAAATTTTATGCATTTAGAATTACTAACTGAGCCAATGCTTCTAATGTGGACCAGCTTAGAATTTGTTGTCTTGGAAAGGGTTTAAAAGAATATCTTTGTTTTATATGTATTTCTGCTTTAGAAATCAAAACTTTGTATTATTGTTGTTGAATTTCAGTTTACACATGCTTAAAAAAACCTATCTGGCTCTTTTTGTTTTATAAAGAGGTGAATGAATTGATGCTTTTGAAATATCAAAACTAACAATTAATAAGATAATGCCATACAATTTCTTTTGAGGCTTGAAATTTTTATTAGCAATGTAAAAAAGAGAAAATCAGACCAGTCTGAAATTTAAAAATCAGTGAATCCCCAACATGATTAAGGGAGCATTATGTGATATCAAAATTTTTGAAAATAACCCATGAAATTGCCATATTTCTAGAAAGCCAAGTTCATCACATAGGCTGATGCCCATCACTTTCTCAATTCTTCAGGATTTTCATTACAATTTGATTTTGCCAACATGTACATGAATTTTTCTAACTGCAGGGTCCAGTTATGAGCGCAGATTTGACGACACGTGAGAGATTAGATCGTCCGATGGTCCGAGTATTCCAGAGACATCCTGGTACCCAGCTGCCAGAGGCACAACAAATTATTGAGGTAACCAGCCAGTGTTATTATTACATGAACTGGGTGTTTATGGTATTCGAGACAAACATGGATTCTGGGGTGATATTTTCACAAATCTGTTTTAATATTCAACCACCCTTATTTTAATACTATGTGCGAACCAATCTTTTGCTTCAATTTTTCAGCTCGATAATTGTACAAAAATTCTGTATAAACATAAGTTTTGTCATTTCAAATATGCTGCATTCCAAATTTTTGCCATTTAGGAAAGTTTTACCCGTTTCATGCAGTTGGTGTCATATTCTTGTGACCAAATCTTTGGCAGTCAGTAAGACTATAAAGATCAGCCTGCACAGATGTGCAGTATGGTTATAGCCCATACTGCCTGCTTTCTACTGAATTATTATGGCAAAAACTTGAGATATACCTACTCAAATGTCTCTTAACCTATCCTAGCAAGCAAATTTTAGATTGATCGAAATTCAAAGATGTGGTAGATGACTTTTTCAAGTGAAAGAAAAACTTTACATCTTATATCTTTTGGGGTAAAAGCATAGTGGGAAATGAAAAAATTGCTTGCGTGTCACAAGCAATTTTTTCAAGTGTCTATGATGTTTTCTCAAGCCTTTATCTTCAGGGGTGCCAAAAAAGTTCACAATGTTTTTTAACCTGAATTTTTTTTTTTTTTAAATTTCCTCTCTTGAAATGTTTGTCTGTACCTTTCAATTAGGAAGTCGAAAATTTTGCCATCTGATAATCTGATAATCTGATTTTACCTTGTATTTGTTTTTTAGGGAGGTGATGGTTTACTTCAGTCTCTCACTGCCACAAGTCGTAACATCGGTCTTCTACGTCTGGCCAACCTCCGTCTCGATGACGACATCAGAAGTAAGAGCGCTGCTGCATCCGTCGACGGCAGTATTATACGACTCCGCAGAAGAAAATCAGATCACAGGTGGACCCTTGGGGCTGCCTTTTAACTTTTCAAACAAAATTGTTATCGTACATGAACATTTTATGTTCATTTCTATAGTATTACTATTAGTATTATTTTATCAGTGATATATTATAAGCTTGCACATGTTTTTTGTTATTCATATTCAAATGATGAAATGATCCTTAAAGTGTTGAAAATTCAAATGATTGTTAAGCATGATTCAGTATATTAAATTTGCTGCAGTATTTTATATATTGTGTGTTTTAGATTTAAACAAAGAACTAAATACAGTGGCAATAATGGATAATCACTTGTTTGTCTACACAGGCTGGTCAAAAAAACATTTCAGTGTCAAAAATTGGAGATAATTGAGATTCCAGCTCAAAACTGAAGAAACTCTGAACAGAGCTACAGTAAGGAGGGAGTAAGGTCTTTCTAAATGCAATATTTATCTTATTGTTCACCAAACCCTATGTTGTGGATACTCATTGGAATCGTCTCATTGAGACAATTCAAATGAGTACCAACAACATAGGGTTTGGAATTGAAACAACAAAGTTAGAATGTCTTTACCCCCACTTATCTGTTGGTCTGTACGAAAATGGCGTGTTGATTTTGATAGGCATTAGTGAATTTTAGTCAATTCTACAGATTTGAACTTAATCCTTTCCCAAACAACAAAATTTTAGGGTGTTCCAATTCAAAAGCTGCGGTAGACGACAAAATTGATGCCAAAAAGGAAGGAATTTGTGTACAATATAGCAAAGAAAATATTGAGACAAAAGGAGAAACTGTTGGTTATCAGCAGTTTCTTCTTTTGTCTCAATGTTTTCCCAATCCTTTTCTATTAGGTATGTCAAAACCCGGTCTTGTTTGGGAAAGGGTTAAAGTATCGTTTCCAAATTTGAAACATTAATACTTTGCTAAACTATATGGAGTAATTTTATCAGCTTATTGATAACACTGTATTTGAAATATTGTCTTTCCCAGAAATCAAAATGTCATTGCTTGTGCTTCAAAATAGACATTTTGCTTTTGTGTTATAACATCCATATTCAGGGTAAATTCTATAGGTTTGTTTAAAGGGCCCATGACAGGTTGTCAAACATAGAAATATTTTCAAAAAATATATAGATTAGATCATGTCTGTCCAGGTAAATTTGAATCATGTTCATTTAGTCCTTCGAAATTAAGTCTGTATATAACTTAATTTATCCGCATAGCTAATTTTTAGCTCGACTTTTTGAAGAAAATGAGAGCTTAATATACTGTCACCCGGGCGTTGGCGTTGCAACAAAGGTTAAAGTTTTTTCAAACATCAATGACTTCCATGCTATCAAAGGGATTCAACCCAAACTTGGAATACTTATTCACCACCACACCCTCTACCTCACTACCAGGGCCCATGACCCTGGCTCCACTTTATTTGGAGTTATGCCCCCTTTATACTAAGCAACTTAGAAAGTCGAGCGCGCTGTCTTCGGACAGCTCTTGTTAAGAACATAGGACACTGATCCTGGATAGAAAGTGAAAAACTTTGTTCCATCACTAGATCATGTGATGAACCACACAATTACTCAGACTCTCACTGTCACAATGTTGTTCTGATACCTGAGTTATCTGGCATGGGTCCCTTTAAAACAAAACCATTGAATATACAGATCATCCTATTCCATTTTACACCTTGCAACTACACCTTCACTCAAACTGTAGTTCTGGAATCAGTAAACTTTAAGCCATTGATTGTATATCTCTTTATAAATGAAATTAACTTCATGAAATGAAGTCTTGTATACCCATAACCTGATTTTTTGTTACTTTTCCAAAGTGAAAGATGTTGCAGACAACAATTTTACATTTTTTGTCTTTCTGGGAAAGAAACATTGTTGTAAATGAAGAAATTGCTTGTCGCAAGCCATTTCTTCATTTTGCACAATGTTTTCCAAAGCCTTTATATCTTGTAGGGCGTCAAAAATCGTCATTTTGTGGGAATGGGTTTAAAGGGACATTTCATTCCAATTTCATTTTTTTAAAGTATGTCTTGATGCCAAGATTGGTTATTCTAATGAGTATAAATACTATTGGTTTTTTGAAGTTGTTTCCAATAAGCGAGAAACACGCATTTAAAGTTGAGACATAATGGATAAATTGCATATAAATCCGAACTGTTGTCCACAACAATTTGTTCAATTTTAACACAAAAATATAAATTTCTCGTAAACGGCGAAATATTTTGGCTCGAAATTTTCAGAATTTTCATAAGGAAATATGCTCTTTCAGATAAAAATAAAAGTAAAATTTATGACAAAAAATTCTGAAATGTCATTTTAAGCTCTTCTGTTAGTAAAATTTCTAGTTACTTATAGTAGAGCGAGAGGGGAGTTTGATCAAGACTTGTATTCAGCGTGTTTAGTCATCCATATGAAAAAACTATCCTATTAACCAATATTATACATTTTTAGAAGTTGAGTGCATCTAGTTGTTTTTTCTTGTTAAATAATCATGAAATTGTTAAAGAATTAATTTGTTACTGGGTTAGGAACCTAAACTAGACATGGTGGGTTGGGAAGTCAGGGAGTATACATGGTCTCTGGTACAAAATATGTTTAGCTACAAACATGATTTTATTGTTGGTCAGAACAACAGATAAGTGGGGGTAAAGGCATTCTCGAGGAGGTGATTCTAATGAGTGCCCACAACAAAGAGTTTGATGCAATTTAATTATTTTGTATTTTGAAAAGCCAATGCCCCTTGTTATCTGTTGCTCTGGGTGGTTGAGCAAAGAAGCAATTGCTTGTGTATCAAGCAGAGTACTTCTCTTTATATCATTTCATTCAATGCTATGTTGAAATGTCTATACTTTGTAATAAACAAGCAGAACAATTATGAACAACACCATCAAGTCTATATGCTTTACGTGGGGTATATTAATTGTAGTGTTCTTTTCGCTTTTTATGAACACATAATTGATATATTTACCCTATGTGAGTTTTTACATTGTTTTACAGTATTCATTATTTCATACATCCTTGTAATTTGTGCTATCCGTGTTGTATATATTTGTTGTCTTTTTTACAACCTAAATCTTATCTATGGGTTCAAACACACCCTTATGAAAAAATAGAATTGTTAATAAATAAGATGTTGGCATGTTATTATGTGAACAGCCTTAATATCTTGCCCATACTTAATCAAAACGAACATGACTAAAAATCAAGAAATATAACTCACTGTGATATACTATATTTCCCGTCTTTTGATAATTATTCAAATGTAATTTTTGTGAATCCTGTAACTTGTATGTTTGCATATTGTTGTTGTTAAAGATACTTATCACAAATAGATCTAATATGTTGTTGATTTTAGAAATGTTTATTTAAGAACTTGTTTGGGACTTTAAAAGTCAAAAGAAAAATGTAACATTTATTACATTTCATTTCAAACTTTTACAATGAAACATAAAGTATAAACAGATTCTTATATATAAGATAGTCAGAACTCTTTGATTAAAAGTTTTTGGGTACATCTTTATGTAATTGTATTCACTGTACATCTCTTTTGCACACATACTTGCCAGAAATAATGAAGACCATGACAAAAAGTTGCAATTCAGTTATTGATTCCTCAGATAGTTCTCAAAAGCAGTCTTTAAATGTAGCAATGGTGTACCATTGTCTATTACCTATTACCTTTTTTTAGCTCACCTGAGCACGAAGTGCTCAAGGTGAGCTATTGTGGTCGCTTTTTGTCCGTCGGCGTCCGTCTGTCCGTCTGTCTGTCCGTCCGTCTGTCCACATTTTGGTGTTACCACTCTAGCAGCCACAAATATTGACCAATCTTAACCAAACTTGGTCAAAACATGTATGACCATAAGTGCTTGGATGAGTTCGATTTTGGGTCAGATCGGACAAGGAAGTCCGGAGTTATCTGCCCTTGAATGTAAAAAATGGCTAGTTTTGACTTTGTTACCACTCTAGAATCTACAAATATTGACCAATCTTAACCAAACTTAGTCAAAATATGTATGACCATAAGTTATCGCATGAGTTCGATTTTGAGTCAGATCGGACCAGGAAGTCTAGAGTTACGTGCCCTTGAACGTCAAAAATGGCTAGTTTTGACTTTGTTACCACTCTAGCATCTACAAAAATTGACCGATCTTAACTAAACTTGGTCAAAATATGTATGACTATAAGTTCTCAGATGAGTTTGATTTTGAGTCAGATCGAAGCAGGAAGCCTGGAGTTATCTGCCCTTGAACGTCAAAAATGGCTAGTTTTGACTTTGTTACCACTCTAGCATCTACTAATATTGACCGATCAAAACAAAACTTTGCAACAATGTTGCAAACTGTAAGTTCTCAGATGAGTTCGATTTTGAGTCAGATCGGACCAGGAAGTCTGGAGTTAGTTGCCCTTGAACGTCAAAAATGGCTAGTTTTGACTTTGTTACCACTCTAGCATCTACAAATATTGACCTATCAAAACAAAACTTTGCAACATTGTTGGTAACTATAAGTTCTCAGATGAGTTGGATTTTTTGTCAGATTGGACATGGAAGTCCGGAGTTATGTGCCCTTGAACCTCAAAAATGGCTAGTTTTGACTTTGTTACCACTTTAGCATCTACAAATATTGACCGATTAAGACAAAACTTTGCCACAATGTTGGTAACCATAAGATCTTGAATGACTTTAATTTTCAGTGTGATTCAAGTAGGAAGTCTGGAGTTATGTGCCATTGAATTTGCCAAAATTGCAGTTTTCGACTTTGTTTACACTGTAGCATCTACATTTATTGACTAATCAAGACAAAACTTGGCCATAATGTTGGTGGCCATAAGATCCTGGATGAGTGAAAATTTCAGCTTGATTTGATTAGAAAAACCAGAGTTATTGGCCCTTAAATTTCACAAAATTACAGTTTTCGACTTTATTTTCACTCTAACAATATATTGACCAATCAAAAAAGTTGGACATAATGTTGATGAGAATATTTTTATCAGAACAGAGTTATGTGCCCTTGACTGTGACAAAATTGTTGGTTTCTTCCACTTTGTTTTTACTGTAACAGCCACAAATATTGATCATTCAAGATTATGAAAGCAGTTTTCAGCTGGATCATAATCTTACATCTTAAATTATGTGCTCTTGAACTTGACAACATTGTGACTTTCTTTCTATCTAGGTTCAGGTGAGCGATTAAGGACCATCATGGTCCTCTTGTTTCAGAATGTTGTCACTACATCTTATTAAAGAGAATGTGGTCACAATGCTAATGAATATTAAAGATGATAATTATGCATTACATTACTTTGAACAGTATTTAGATTTTTGTTTGTTTTTACATTATCATTAATCAGTATTTTACTGCTATAGAATTGTTTCTTGTAAATTAAATTTACTTTGACAAAGAGTCAAAGTGGTTGAGTATGTAGAACATGTAGGTTTGTTAAAGCAACAATTTTGTAGTTATAGCACAACAATGATTTTTAAAAGCAATTACTTCTTCTTTTTAACAGATAACGTAAGATACCAGAAAAATGCTGTAGGCTGTAAATGTCATGAAACAGGAGAACAAGATTTTGTTTGTTCCTTTTCAAAATGTTTTAAACCATTTTTAATTTTTGACATAAGTTTCCATCAATAATTAAATGACTGTAACATTGATGCCAAATTGTTAAATCAAAATTATTCAGCATTGACGAGACATTGTTGTATTATACCTGTACACTGCTGAAAGTTTAATGAGCATAACAATAACAGCAATTAACCTTTTTCCAAACGACAAACTTTAGACTGTTCTTATTTGAAAGTTGCTGCAGACGACAAGAGGCATGTTTATAAAGTTAGGATTTGTAAATAATATAGCAAAGAAAATATTTAGACAAAAGGAGGAACTGCTGGTTATCAGCAGTTTCTTCTTTTTACTCAATGTTTTCCAAAGTCTTTTTCATTAGGGACGTCAAAACCAGGTCTTGTTTTGGAAAGGGTTCAGTTTTAAATACATCATGTATCCTTCTTGTTTTTATATACACATATTAGTGCTTATTTCAACACAGTATTTTCAATTTATTGCAAATAAAACCAAGTCCACATTGCCATTTATATATAGGACTCTCCAAAAAATGTGACGATTTTATTGAAAAGGCAATTGATTGGAATCTGAAAGAAGTAAATGAGCCAGGATCTGGAAAAACACCCCTTATAGCATTTGAGAGCAACATGGTTCCTGATCAGCCTGCGTATACACGCAGTCTGACCAGGAACCATGTTGTATTCCAATAGCTTCCTCGTGGTCTGTAGCAACCATTTGAGAGTGACATGGATGCTGGCTAGACTGCATCTAGGCACAGCCTGATATTGAAACCTGGCTGTCCCAAGCGCTATAAAGGACGTTTTTTCCAGATCCTGACTCAAATGTTTTCTATTCTTTGAATCCTTCCTTAAACATCAGCTCAACAAGGGTCAAGGTAATGCAATCATGATCAATTACTGTCAGTCATGGGTCATCTGGTGATTTTTTACAACAAAATAAAACTTCCAATAAATTTATGCTTGTCAACAAAAGCCTCCAAACTGCATCCTTTTCTTATGCTGCAGTACTCAGGGGTTTCAATAACTTTTTGGTCACCTGGGCCAGAAGCTAAAGTAGGCGGGTGATTTTCTATGTATTTCCTATTAAGCTCATAAAAAAAATTCAGAAGTAGCAGGGGGATCATACTCAAATTCAGTCAAATAGAAGGGGGAAATCCCCACACCCGCCTCTTAATGAAACCCCTGAGTGCTATGTTTTTGTTGAAAAGCAACGAAATGATCAATATGTTATCTGAATTCTAGTTGGATACTTGAATAAACTCTTAAATTGTAATGACCATCTGATTGACCTTGATCAAAAGCAGATGATGGTTGCATTACCTTGTATATGTTGAGATGACTATTCTGCAGGTATCAGGGTTGCCACACTGGGTATAGGGGTTTGTTAGTCTGTGATATATATCATATACTGTCAGTATTATATAGTGTAATCTACCAGGGAAACATGCATGCTGGTGTCATGCTGATTTGAATAAGCCAATTTCAAAACATAGATGTTTTTTATGCCATTCAAAATAAAGGCTTTGAACACATTGTGGTAAATGATGAAATTACAAGTGGAAAGCAAAAATAGAAATTATATGTGGAAAGCAAAAATGCTTGTGACAAGCAATTTCATCATTTCCCACAATGATTTCTACCCTGAAAGATCGAAAACTAAGATTCAATTCACTTAAAGTTGTCAACTGCAACATCTGTCACTTTGGACAAGTGTAAAATTTTGTTATATAGTAATAGGTTTGCTAGAAACTGTCTGGGAAACATTTTTACAACAATTATGTGGCCAAGATGCTGATCCAAGTGCAGTGCGACTTGCAGGCAGTATAGAACAAGATCATCCAGTATATACACTACTCAAAAGTTCTAATTGGCCACCTCATATTTTGGGAAGTACAGACTACAACTATGGTCAAAGCAAAACTGTTTTAATATCAACAGCTAACTTATTCATTTATCATAATTTACACAAAATTTCAATAAATTCTTATTACAAAACATTATCAAAAAATGGCATCAGATAAACACCCCTACAAATGAAAAGTCACAAACAGTGGCAAATGATGTATTTTCTCCAAGGAGCATTGATCATGGCTTGTCATTGCTTTCTAATGATTCTTTCACAGATAAGGGTGTATATCATTGGGATATTTCTTCATTCGTGAGTGACAACATGATACAAATCGTCCGAAATGTTGCGTTACGGATGGGTGTCTGAATTTTCTTCAGCCAAACCCATTATGCTTTATGGGGCTAAGATTAAACTTTTTAATGATAATGAATGCTTTGAATGTGGTTTGAAACCAATCTGCGGCGATTACCTATCAAATAATGTCACAAGAATGACATTGTTGACAAGAATGGTTTCCAGATATGCGTGGAAATGGTCGGAAAATGGGTAATTTTACCCCCAGTCGCACAAATTGCCCTGGCAATATTTTTCATGTAGATTACAGTTGATTCTAATAATCTAAAGGGCCGAAATGCTATACGATGTTAATCAGCTTTGTAAGCGCCTTATTAACATATCTACTTCCGGTTCTTAGAAATTCCTAGAACAGCCCTTTATAGGCAGAATTGGGAAGACTGAGTATTCTAACAACGTGAAAATTATTGTTAGGGGCATCAGAAACCATAATAAACAATTACTTATGTTCTCTTAACGAAAGAATGGTTAAATAATTTATTGACAACATACCCCGGAAATTGACCTCCCAAATTCGAACATGCAAAGCTCTCTAGAGTATCCGTGTTACTTGGTTTTGGTAATGTTTTCTATTTTTCCTATGTTCTTGGCTATGTAGGACATGATATTTCTAACATCTATGAGTTTTGAATATCGCACATGCTTTTCGTGCACATTCGACCAAAACGCGTTTTTCGCCAATAACTTGTGCAAAATAAACTATTCGGTGTTATAATTTGGTCATGCGAAATCATTATCAAATAGATAAACAAGTGTCAAAAGTTCAGTTTTCATGTTTCAGCCATTTTCTAGTAAAACGAGTATAAAAAGTTGCCAATTAGAACTTTTGAGGAGTGTATACCGGTAATCTGTACTTAATCCTCAGCCCATTACCAAATGTCAAACTTTCAAGTTTGTCCCAATTGCAAGAATGTGCAGACATTTTCAATGTAACAAAATTTTTGGTTGAAAACATTGTGGAAAATGTTTTCCAAACCCCTTATCTTATGGGGTGTCAAAAGGTACCATTGTGTTTGAAATGGTCAATCTACTGATATACTATTTCTGTGATTCAGCATGTCAAGGTTGAAGGGTACAACTAGCCCTGGTAGGTCTCCCATTTCACCATCCATGCTTGTTTTTGTGTATCATCTGTAAGTTATTTGTTTGAATACAGAAAATAAAAGCTGTTGTGATCAAAAATATGTTTGTTTCTCTTTCTTTTGACCTTAACCAAACAACTAAAATGTTTGGCCTGTGAAAATTAAAAGGTGATGCATCTTCAATAACTACTACTTAAGCCTTTCTAAAACAAGACCTGGAGCCAGTTTTATCAAATCATTTAAAGAGTCCGCTGATTGCTAAAATTAAACCCTTCCTCCGACAAGAACACCTTTCGAATAAGCAAGTGTCAAAGTTTAATTATTTATAAAACATGAACAGTGTTCTTATTTCATCTTTGAAATGTCTTTTCCGATCTTTCTCGAAGACAAAATTTGAAAATTTTTGTTGGGCCGTATGACGTCACACTGTGACGAGCCTGAGATTTCTGATACAGTCAAGGCAAAATTTTTCTGTCAAAAAGACATTCCACAACGCATTTAAATGTTTTCCAATAGATTGACAGTGATTGGGGGTGGAGTCAAGTCATGATATATCATCACACTGTGGCAATTTACGGAAATGTAATCTTTATTTTTTCGAAAATCAATATTTCTCAATTCAAGTACCGTAATTATATTAAAATTATTCAATTTTTAAAAACTGTTAAACCAATCAAGTATAATGGATCGTTTATGAAATACCATTTATATAGTGAATTTCATCTCATTCAAGGCGAAATCAACTTCCTCGCTTGGTACCTTTTAAGACATACATATATAATAACATGTTAGTGTCTTGTGATATCAAAGTTATCTGGCGAGGTTGGGAGAATTTATCATGACGAGGCTCTGCCGAGTCATGATAATTTCTACCAGCCGAGCTAGATAACTTTGATATCACCAGGCACTTACATGTTATTACATTTATCATGCTATCATCGAAAATCATAATAAATAAATAAAAATAGCTTATTTAACACGTAATTTGGGGTTATTCTAAGATTTTTAACGTATAAATTATTGCGCAACGAAAAAAATCACACAGCAGTATGAAATCAAAATGTCGGCTTCCGATGAATATAGATCTAATTTCACTAGTCATTTACACGGCAATGTTTGAATCCAAAGAATTGTGAATATTGCAGTTGACTTCATTTGCATTTTATAGAAATTTTTGTGTACACAACTGAACTCCAATGTCCGTACATTTATCGTCGCTTCGAAACAGATTTGGATCGGCATTGATGGCGGATCAGTAGTAAAATATTAGGCTATCGTCATGTACGTGTAATTATCTTGTAATTTGTGTACGACAAGCTTTCAAAATTTTCCAAAATATGCATATGCAGAAAATGATAAAACAACTGAAGAACAAATAAAACATAAAGCAATGTTCAGAACGTACCTTTATATTGGTTATTCAATGACAGAACTTTCGGCTTGAGTCAAGAATCTTCACACACACATTTATTATGCTTTGTCATTCTTTCCTATGGGACATGTCAGTTTCACTTTTCTCAACACAATATAATCTACACAAAACATTGTTTGTAAAAGCATTTTATATCACTAAATAAATCTTCTATTATCGAATGCTTATGTAGTTGGTATTTACTTGTAAATTCACAAAAACAAACTTGAAAATGTCACCACTGAAACGTCAACATACTAAAAACACAGATCTGCTCTACACAAATACATAGTATGACGTCACATGTGACGATGTCACAACTGTTTATGTCTTGGTCTAATTTTAGATCATTGGTGTCACACCAGTCAATTTTTACAAGTCAAATTATATGCAACGAGTTATGAATTCATGAAGGCCCAATAATTTTTACAATTTTGAATTGGCGAGGTTTGAAAAGTAGTTCCAATGAGATCTCGCGAGAGTATGCAAATTAGTTCTAAAAATAAGTGACTGATATAACTTAATGTTATCGGACAGCTGATATCAGGTCAATGTTGACACAATAGCATGATAAATTATTTTTGTCTTACCGATGACTTTTGACAAGTTTATGGCAAGAAACGCCTATCACCAATCTATCAAGACCCAAGTCATGAGATTGTTTATTACTTTTTTTAAGATATTGGTCATTCAAAAATATGTTTTGATGAAACAGGCCCAAAGTATTGACCTCTCTCACATAAAACATTAAGGCGAAAGAAGGGAATGTTGGTAAACCAGCATTTTCCTCTTTTGCCTCATTAATTTCTGCACTATAACATACACAAATCTTATCTTATCAACACTTAAGTCATTTTCAGCAGCTTTCAAATAAGACCAACCAAAATGTTGATGTTTCGGAAGGGGTTAATGTATCAAATATGCACAACTATGGTATGAAAAGCATTGTTGGAAAAGAGGAAATTAGTATTAGCAATTCTTCTTAATACTACTGTGTTCCTGCCTTTTCTCACACAGATACAAATGAGCATGAATCTGGAAAAACGTCCAGTATAGCATATTTAAAAATTGAGTTTCAAGATCAGCCTGTTGTCAAATGCAGTCCAATATGTATCCATGCCTCTCTCTGTAAGTTACTACAAGTCATAAAGAACCTATTAGAGAACAACATAGATCCTGATCAGACTGTGCGTATGCACAGGCTAATCTGGATCTATGCTGAGCTCAAAAGCCTTAAGGGATGTTTTTCCAGATTCCAGCTCAAATGTAACATCCCATGCCCAGCAACCGCTTACCTGCTAGTCCTACATGGATGATTTTGCATATGATTATTCCATTGGTGAGAGACAAATAACTGTCAAATGTCAGGAAAGACATCAACCTAGCCAGGATTTGAACCCACAATCTCCGGATGGATGGACTCCGAAATTATCAACTGATATTTGCAATGTTCAAAGCAGAATACAAACCAACTCAATTAGCAACTTAGCCTTCCCCTATCCCATACAGCATAATTTGAGACCACTGAAAGTGGATAGCATTACAGAAGCCGATATTGGTGTAATCAAATAGTGAAATTGTGCACATTATAGCAAAGATAATATTTCCTTACTTTCTTGAACTTCTTTTATTCACATTGCAAAAGGTCATTGGATTTGATCGAGATCATTTAGCTTTGGGGTTCAAAAGATTGCAACAATAACTTTTTACGCTCATATAATGACTTATTTTATTTTCATACATTTTTCTCTCATATATTCTTAGTGTCAACACATTCATAAATATACAATGTACATCACATGCATACCCTATCTCCCATCTTACATAGTTATTGCATCAAAAAGATAATTAAAATTAAAACTTATAGGGCATGTAGCATCAAACAAGTTTAAAGTAAACTATGACAGGAAAGTTCATCAGGGTTTACTTAAACCTTTTCCAAACAATGTTAATTTTAGACTAGTTCAACTTGAAAGGAGTTGCAAATGACACAATATACAATGTCAATTATAGACATCAGAAAATATTGAGAGGAAAGAAGAAATTGCTGGCTATCACCCATTTCTTCTTTTCCCTCAATGTTTTCAAAACCTTTCTCCAACATGGAGGTCAAAGTCTGATAGATCCATTGTTTGGGAAAGGAAATAAACTTAATTTATGCAACATCCCGACAGTATAAATGAACCATTTACATTGTGATATAAGACTGTTACTGGCTGGCGACCAATTCCGCCTTGTACCAGTTCTCACCAACAATACCGTATCACAGTAAAGACGTGATATTATTTAATATGGTTTATTTTGGGAATGAAAGAAGTTGATGTCAACTTAACTTGTTTGTTGGAAAGGACTCTTTTTCAGTTTTTACAATGGGTTAGATGGTGAAAACTGGTCGGCAGCCAGTACAGATGTTATTAGACAAATATCAGTCTGTACAACCCTATCTTGTTTGTCCACAGTGCTAGCATGTCTTCTATAATAGAATTCCTTTTTATGTGAATCATAAAAGACATATCATGATGTAAAGGGTATGAGCAGGTCCTGGAATCCTGTGAAAATTTGGCCCATATGGCATTTAACCCTTTCCCAAACAAGACCTGTTTTTTACATCCCTAATCGAAATAGCTTGGGAAAGCATTGAAACAAAAGAAGAAACTGCTGATAACCAGCAGTTTCTCCTTTTGTCTCAATATTTTCTATGCCATATTTTACACAATTCATATCTTTAGCAACATCCATCTTGTCATTTGTAGCAGTTTTTGAAGTGGATCACCCTAAATTTTTTGCTGTTTGGGAAAGGGTTAAGACATCTATGTTTCTAGATGAGCCTGTGGTCAAATACAGTCTGATCATAACCCATACTGATCTCTAGGAGTTGACACAAAATATATATAAGCTATTAGAGAATAAAATGGATGTTGATCAGGTTGTGTATATTCTCAGGCTGATCTGGATAAACATTGAGACTGCCAAAAGGGCTCAATTTCCAGATCCCCACTCCTGATTTGTGACAAACTAAATCAACTAAATGTATCAAATATGGATTTCTGTTTTTCAATCATTCATATTGTTTGTACATGTTCTTCTCAAAAACGGCAGACAATAAAGCCTAATAATGAACATACCTGCAAGTCATAAATGCAACCTTTATATTTGCCCTTGAACTAGAAGTATGATTGGTCCCAGACTATGCAAACCAAAACAACAAACACACAATCATGAGTATTGTAATGCTGATTATGCTGGTATTCACCAACCAGCCGAGCTTCAAGTTTACCTTTCAAATTACAAAACAATACATCCGATTGGCCGGGACACAAGTCTCGTCCATCCAAATGGTGAGACAAAATTCTTGTCTCATCCAATCAGACAGATTCTAGTGTAAATTTGCTTTAAATAATTGATTCCTATATGTTGGCGAATACAGCCCCTGGGGCCTGAATCTTTGTTGCCTACATGTTTATATTCAGCATGACAATTAACCAAATACGAGATGTGTTAGTGAAACACTAATGACCCTGAAATGGACAATGTTAAGTTTTTGGACAGACTGACAGACATACACAAATAATTTAATATTAGTTGATTTCATTAAAATCCGAGCGTTTTAATTGGCTAAAAAAATTTTTTCATAACTCCATGAAAAAAAATTGATATTGCCGGAACTTCTTACGGAGTCAACAATATGGATAAATGGATGTGCCCTGTACAAATCGGCATATTACGCTCGTTTTGAGTAGTAAACTACAAGTTTTATCATTAAATCTTACTCTTAAATAGATTTTCTAGTTGAAACAAACTCAGTTTTAAAGACTTATTGCTTAATACGCACTTGAGAGGATGGAAAATGACGGTACGACGACGGAATTCGCTGTAAACAATGTCGCAGTTACGCGCGCTTTTTATGACGTCATTTAAAGTTTTCGTCACGGAAAGGCACGTGCGTAAGATCTGAATACCTTGGCAGCGGCCAGATGTCGCACATCTGTCCGCTTCTTTAAACATAGTCCGCACGATAACTCATTTTTCTTGTCGCAAATATTATTATTAACAGTAAAAAAATATTATTAAATTATAAGGAATGAATGCAATTTTATTTTTTTCATGCAGGTATGAAAAATAAAATCTAATCACACTTTTGTATGAACCGCTTCGCGGATTCATACAGTGTGATTAGATTTTATTTTTCATACCTGCATGAAAAAAATAAAATTGCATTCATTCCTTAAGTAAAACAATTATATGCCCCCAATATTTTGATACAGGGCATAAAAATCTTCTGGGAAAGATCATATGTTCAAAGGCTGCTCTTACATTCAGACTGACATTGAGTTCATGTGCTTAATTTTAGAAAGTTAGAAATCAGAAATCAGGATGATTTTGAAAAGCATTTCAAATAATATGCTTATTCAGTATTTCGATAGCTACAATCCCAAAACATTGTTACATCGTAACCACAGCTGATTAAAGCTGCATTTACGACATTTTCTAAATAGCCAACCATATACAAAATTGTTGCTCTTCATCTGGTTACGTATCATACTGGGTCGGATTGTGTGAGAATGCTTAACCCTTTTCCATACAGCAAAAATTTACGATGGTCCAATTTGAAAGCTGCTGCTGACGACAAAAATGCAGTTATTAAGAAATGATTTATGTATAATGTGGCACAGAAAATATTGAGACAAAAGAAGAAAATGCTGATCATCAGCATTTTCTTCTTTAGTCTCAATGTTTTCCCAAACCTTTTCCACCAGAGACGTCAAAACCCGTTCTTGTTTGGGAAAGGGTTAAATGGGGACTAATTTGATTCAAATGGTAATCAAAAACAATTATGAAATAGAGAAGAAAGAGTGGTTTAAACCTTTCCCAAACAGCACAATTTCAGGGTGGTTGAAATAGCAAGCTGCTACATGTGACAACATGGGTCTAAAATGTAGCATTGAAAATATTGAGGCAAAAGGAGAAAATGCTAATTATCATTTTCTTCTTTTGTCTCGATATTTTCCCAAGCAGTTTCTAATAGGGACGTCAAATCCAGGACTTGGTTAGGGAAGTCTAAATACATACAAATAAATGGAATGTTACAAATGATAGGAACTTAATTGTTTATAATATAAAGCCTACTCAGATACTAAATAATCAAGTATGAACTTTTACATTCTTAGCCTTACCCAAACAATGCCTGGTTTTGAAGACCCTAAAAGGCTTTATATAGAAAGATAAAGAGAACATTAAGTCAAAAGATTAATATTCATTACTGATAATGATTAATGTCCCCTTAGACCATTACCAGACAAGAAAAATTTAGAGAGCTTAAAATTCAAAGATGTTGCAGATGACAATTTCAAGTGAATGAAATTTAAAATGTCTTGGGATATAAAACATTTAAGGAAACAAAGAAATTGCTTGTCACCAGCAAATTCTTAATAATCCACAACATTTTCCAATGCCTTTTTCTTTTGGAAATGTGTAGGAATGGGTCAAGAATTTCCATCACCCAAGTTTTCTGCTTCAAACTCTGTTAAATAAATTCAAACCTTTGTGTAACGTTTAGTTTGTTGTCAAAACTTGGTGAATTCAGGGATAAATATGTTTAGCGATGTTATGCCTTTTCTACTTCACATGTCAAAGAAGGAAAGTAATTCAAGGCAATACTCAACATAATATTTTGCAACTAGATCCACTAAATATCAACTAAAGCCTGAAAACAGCCTAATTACAGTATTTTTGTCACATAATCACATGTTGCTTAAAAACTTGTGAATAAAAAAAGGTTTCTTTTAATCTCAAAAATTTACAAAGCCTCTTGAAAACTTTGAAAGAAATGGTAGAGCGAGTGTACCTATTACCGAACACCTAAGCCACTATTTTAATTGTTCGCAAATACAACCACCTTCGCCAAATTCTTTGTTGCCTATCGCAACGTCAATGTTTATGACGTTGTTTTGTCATATATCGAGACCAATAAGTGTTGTATTAGGATAGATATTCGCTGTGAAAGTAATGGGGTGAATGATTGCAATTCCAAACGGTGGTTGTAAATCCGAATACAAGTGTTCTAATTCCGAACATTAACAAGATTCCTTTTAAATAACCAAAGAAAGACATGCAAACTTCTTTCATGATATTCACCATCGTTTAAACTATGTTTTACTCACAAACAATTAATAACAGGTTGCAGATATCAATGAAGAAAATAAATTTACAAATCAGATTAAGGATGTTCCTATTACCAAACACCCAAGCCGCAATTCTAAGAGTTAGGCAAATACACAATTCCTCCCCAAACCTTTTTAAATGTGAAAAAGTATGATCCCAGGTGGCATAGATCACAAGACAAGTATTTGCTGTCTGTGAGTTCTCGCTAAATTGGTATTCAGTGAATATAAATAGCATTTTGAAATGAATGTTCGGAAATAAAACCACGGCACAAAATCTGTGGTTTTAATTCCGAACCCCAACTTTCTGATACTTAGATACATTGTAGCCTTCCAAACACAAAATAACATGGTAAAGCAACACTTATTCACCATTAAAAGTTATTTGGATTGGGAAAATAGCGTAGCCGTTGATAATGAAAACCTTAAGAAATGTCCGAGGTAGAATTGTTTCATGCTTAATATTACTCGCCCATTTGAGTTAACTTCAAACTTCGGCATTTATCTCGGCGATTTACATCATAACTAGACCCAAAATAGCAAGAAAGGGAGAGGATGACATATGCGTCAAGAATAAAGACGCTCCATGTCAGTTGATTGCATTTTGGGGATGTTGTGGGATGTCAAAAATTTTGTTCGAATTTAAACGCTGTTCGGAAATACGTTCACCCGCTCTAATACTTAATATTTCTTCAATGTTTTCAATCTTTATAAATTTTTATATAGAGATTCTATCGTTTTATCTGCAAACTCCTTCATCATCATCATGACTCATGACTCACTTTGAATCATAAATTAAAACATGATTCACTTCAATTTTCTCGTACAAAATGGTACATTTTCAAAATGAAAATGTGCACATATGAACACTGTTTTATATTGTGACCAATCAAGTTAAACCAAACAGTCCATGTGTCTATTTCCTCAATATGATGACCGCTTTGAGTGAAAAAATGCAGCCCGATTTAACCATGTGTTCACATTTAATTATTGATTAACAGAATTCATCCACACCTTACCTTAACAATTAGTGTGAATTTTATGGCTCGATGGTTTTCTAAATACACCTTCGAGACTCTCTGTCTGTATTGGTATGAGGAGCACATGCAGAATACAAAGCCCCTTAGAGTATCTTCTCTGAGCAACAGTGTAACAACTTGTCAGTGTTAAAGAAAAACCTTGTAACCCCGGCTTTAAAAAAGCTGGAGGTATAAGGTTTTCCAATAACATCAACAAATTATTCATTACTTAACACTCTCCCAAACAAGACCTGGTTTTGACGTCCCTAATAGAAAAGGCCTGGGAAAGCATTGAAACAAATGAAGAAACTGCTGATAACCAGCAGTTTCTCCTTTTGTCTCAATAATTTCTGTGCCATATTTTACACAAATCCTAATTTTAATAACACCCATTTTGTAATTTGTGGCAGTTTTTGAAGTGGATCACCCTAAAATTTTACTGTTAGGAAAGGGTTAAAGGCCAGGTTCATGTGAATTTTGTCGAGCAATATACACTAGAAATCACCAAGTCTTCAGAACATCACCATTCAAACTCAACAAGACAAATGATTTATGACAATTAATGAAGTATTTATAGTAATGAACATAAGGAACATAATTTGGTCAATAACAGCAAAATATCTTTGATCAACAATCATTTCATGTATCTAACATCACATGCATCTTCTTTTCCAACCATTATTTTCAATGCCAATTCTTTAACCCTTTCCCAAACGACAAATTCCCAAGGTGGTCCAATTTGAAATCTCCTACAAAGGACAAAATATGTGTTGATAAAGATGAGATTTCTGTAAAATATTACAGAGAAAACATTGAGACAAAAGAAGAAACTGCTGGTTATCAGCAGTTTCTTCTTTTGTTTCAATGTTTTCCCAAGCTTTCTCTATTAGGGACGTCAAAACCAGGTCTTGTTTGGGAAAGGGTTAAGGGCTATAAAATCTATATGGTTTAGGAAGTTTTCATAAACGATGCATCAAATAAAACAACAGAAACGGATGTTCTTTTATTTAAAATTATAAGTAAGTTTTTATTCAGTTATGTAAGGATTTTGGTTTGTAAGTAAGTCATTATTTGGCAATTAAACTTGACCAGTCAAAGATATTGCCAGCTAGTCACCATTTTCTTCTTTTCCAAAAATTATTTTCTGTTACTTTTTACACTAAAACTTCGCATGAACCTCTTGACCATTTTTTTCTGCTTTAAACCTTGCCTCTTACAATATCTGGTTTTGACATCCCATTTTGAAAAGGCTTGAAAAATATCTAGGAAAAGGCTGATAACCAGCACTTTCTCCTTTCACATATGTTTTCTGTACTATTACATGTATATCTTTTATCCATTCATTTTGTCACCAACAATTTATTTGAATTCATCAGACCACCTCATAAACTTGTCATTTCGGAAAAGGCCAATTAGAGCCTTAGAACTAATTTTAAACACACACATTTCCATGAACCCTTTATAAATACTAGTCCAACTACACAACCATTAACTGTATGTCTAGAACTAACTTATAGCAGTAGTAATTATAGGCTTAACCTTTTCATAAATAGCAAATATAGGGTTGTCCAATTTGAAAGCTGCTAAAATTGAAATCTTTTCTTCTTTTCTCTCAATGTTTTCCCCAACCTAGTAGGGACATCAAAACCAGGTACTTTCGGGAGAAGGGTTAAAGGTCATGGTTTTGTTGCTAAAATTAAACAAGAGTGCCATCGTCACAATATACGCCGCCACTTATAAAACTTGAGACAAAAAAATGACATTGACAAGGATTTATACATATTCACTGAAAAACCTTTAAAAAATTGTGTTCACAAAAAGGTTTTTATAAATATCCAGTGAAAAACCTGGAAGGAATTGCATTCACGAGGCTGAAATATCATTAAGCCCCAGAGACTAAGATTGAAGGGGGCATAATTCTGGCAAAAATCAATGAACCATGAAATCCTTCCTTCATGCACATCTACCAATTGAGGTGATAACATCCACCAAGTTTCATTAAGATCCAGCCAGAAACTTAGGAGGAGTTGTGTTGACAAGCCTGCAATTTCAATAAGCCCCAGAGACTAAGTTTTTAAGGGGCATAACTCAGGCAAAAATCGATGAACCATAAAATCCTTCCTTCATGCACATCTACCAATTGAGGTGATAACATTGACCAAGTTTCATTAAGATCCAGTCAGAAACTTAGGAGGAGTTGCGTTGACAAGCCTGCAATTTCAATAAGCCCCAGAGACTAAGTTTTTAAGGGGCGTAACTCAGGCAAAAATCGACGAACCATAAAATCCTTCCTTCATGCACATCTACCAATTGAGGTGATAACATTGACCAAGTTTCAAGAAGATCCAGCCAGAAACTTAGGAGGAGTTGCGTTGACAAGCCTGCAATTTCAATAAGCCCCAGAGACTAAGTTTTTAAGGGGCGTAACTCAGGCAAAAATCGACGAACCATAAAATCCTTCCTTCATGCACATCTACCAATTGAGGTGATAACATTGACCAAGTTTCAAGAAGATCCAGCCAGAAACTTAGGAGGAGTTGCGTTGACAAGGCTGCAATTTCAATAAGCCCCAGAGACTAAGTTTTTAAGGGGCATAACTCAGGCAAAAATCAACGAACCATAAAATCCTTCCTTCATGCACATCTACCAATTGAGGTGATAACATTGACCAAGTTTCAAGAAGATCCAGCCAGAAACTTAGGAGGAGTTGCGTTGACAAGAAAAGTGGACGTACGTACGGACGGACGGATGGACGGATGGACGGATGGACGGACGGATGGACGGACGGACGGACAGACGGAGAAGATGACGCCAATATACGTCCGCCTCCGGCGGCGTATAAAAAATGATATTGTATCACTTTTTCTTTTGCCTGCTCACAAAAACAAAAATGATTATGAATTGAACAACTATCAGTAGAAAACTCTTGAAAACATTGCTGGAATCAGAAAAAGTTATAAAGTCCATGTCTATGTTTACATGTCTAAACATGAACTACATGTTGCCTACAATTTATATATCCCTTTTCCAATCAAGCCATGGTTTTAATATCTGTTATAAAAATGCATTTTATTTACATTTGTTGTCTGCAGCAGCCTTTAAATCTTGCTGTTTAACCCTTACCCAAACAGCAACATTTATGGTTTTACAATTTTACAGATTCTGCAGGTCACAAAATGGATGTTGATAAATATCACACTTTGTCAGCATTTCTTCATTTGCCGCGATGATTTCTAAAGCCATCTCTATTGGAGACGTCAAAACCCAGTCTTGTTTGGAGAAGGGTTAAAAAAAGGGTAATATTTTGACAAACGTCAAATTTCTCTGTCTGGGAATGAGTACTTTTTGTTCAATAGAAAAAGTTCACTTCTGGAATACAATGTAAATAAGCATTCATATGAAACAAGTTACAAAATTTAACAAAATAGGCTTATGAGAATTGTAATAACTTATATGGAGCAAGGATAAAGCTTTCCCTCAGTTACCTTTGAGATTTGCTCAAATGGCAAAATTGTGGACTGTTCTAATTTGGAAACTGCTGGAGACGACAAAATGAAAGATACTTATTTGCAATGATATAGCACACAAAATATTGAGGCATAAGGAGAAAGTGCTGATTATCAGCATTTCTTTGCCTTAATTTTTCACCCAAGTCTTTTCTATTAGCGACATCAAAAACAGGCTGTGTTTGTCAACATCATTGTTCAATAACAATCAGAATTTTGTGTCTACAGGCTAAAAGACAGAAAACAATGTTAAGCAATGTATGCTATAATCTATCAAAGAATGGACACAACAATGTGCCCTGAAAGTTATCACCACCTTTGTATTAGAACTTTGTCTATATTCATCACCAATTCTAAATCTATTATCTTATTCTAAAATACAGTACCACCAATCTGATTGGACAAGATATATGCCTAGGCAAATCAGAATAATTGTTTGGGTTTTTTTTAAATAAGACAGGAAACCAAGACTGGTTCTTAAACATAAATCACCTGACAGTTTGCAGACTACAGAATAGCACTAGACAAGAGGGAAAGATGATTTTCAAATTAAGCCATGTCATTCCTACAGTCCTATGTTGTGGGTACTCTTTAGGTTTGTCTCACAGAGACACATTAAATTTTCAGAAGTGTTTCATAACATATGGTTTGTATGATAAATATAAGATTTACAATATAATCAATCCCCTTTTAAAGATACACAAAGTTGGAACGAGTCTGAGAACACTAATATTGTCATTTACACAATATTTCAGCATAGGTTTTTCTTACATATATATAAGTTCAATGGCATTGTGCTGTTGTAAACTATCTTAATTAATCCTTTCCAAAAAAACAAAGGGTATGGATACTCCAATTAGAAAGCTGCTGCAGATTGTCAAACAAATTTTGATAAAGATAAAATTTGAGTACAATAAGGGAACAAAAATACAGCAAACGAAGAAAATGCTGGTTATCATCTAACAGCATTTCTTTCTTTTGTCTCAATCATTTCCCAAGCTTTTTCAATTATGGACTTCAAACCCAGTCTTGTTTGGGGAAGTGTTAACACAATTTACTTTGCAGCAATGATAAGCACATTGTATCTCTAATAAATACCATGTTTATTTAATTTCAATAGCACAAGAATAACATGGCATCCTCGTGTAAATATAATTGGATCTGTACTTGTGCAACTATGAGGCTGTCCACCCCTAAACAACAGAGAAGAGGGGGTGAATGCATTCTTAATAAACTATTTGAAATCAAAGCCCTATTTTGTGGGTACTCATTTCAATTGAGTATCCAAAACAAAGGGTTAAATGAACAGTGAATTATAGAAGCAACAGAAAACAGGGGTAAAAGACATTAGAAATCTTTTATTACAAGTCCAAATCTATGTTATGGGTACTCATTTGAAAAATCTTGAACATATGATTCACAAGAGTACCCACTTTATAAGGTTCTATGAAAATTGAATGATAGTTTGCATTTTAAGAAGCCAGTACACCACCTCTTTTCTGTAGCTCTGAATGATTTCCATTTTGAAAAGTCATCCCCCCTCTTATCAGTGGCGCTGCTCTCTGTTTTAATAATTTGTTAAACATAAATAATGTGAGGGTGTTTTGAGAGTATAATCTATGTTTATGTCTAAATGTTTGGGTGAAGGTTAGCACGGACAGCCCTTCTCGTTCGGTTGTTGGTCCGTATTTAGAGGGTTCCTGGGCGTGGCAGGCTTGTGTTGTACCCCTGATTCTGCCGCATTTAAATCCAAACTGAAAATACAAAAACAGTTACACATGTACAAACAATAGTTTTGCACAGCTGTCGATAAACATCTGAAAGGGGCTTGTCAGTAAAATTGGCCATTTTTCAATTAAAGTCAAAATAATTCAAGAATGCCAAGAGTTATCAGAATTTCAATGACGAAAAGCACAAGAAGACAACACGGAGATTAATTGTGACAAGTTTGATAAAATTCCTGTTGAAAATTTAGGAGTTGCACTCACAAGAAAATAGCCATTTTTTTTTTCAATTCAAGGATTACGCACACAGAAAATGGGCTTAGTAAGTAGTGTCCATAACTAGACAGCAATGAGATTCATTGCATGGCAAGTTCTATCAAATTCCTATTGAAGTTGCGCATATAAGAAATTGCTGATGGACAGATGACCAGGGCCATAACATAGCACAAGCCTTCAGGCATATAATAACAAAGACAGTAATACATATACAAGCATGAATACAGTACTTGTACTGGTAAATATTGTATAAGGAATATACTTCAGTCACTAGTCAAAAATTTTGCAATCCAGTATTTGAATTTTGTAAAGATTACTATAACCAAATACCAGATGGTAAATTTTTTCAACTGATCTAAATTAAAGGAAGTTGACGACAATTTCAAGTGAATGTTTTTTTTCTTTCATTCTTTGGTCTTTCTGGTTAAAAATAAACATTGTAAGATATGAAGAAACTCCTTGTCATACGCATCAAGTTTGATTTCATTTGAGTGTTACGCCTTTTTCAACTGCTATGGTCATATGGCAGAGACTGGGGCACCTAACTGTGGATTCCACCTACCTGCCATCTTGAATATTTTGGTATATTTTCTTGGCTGTGTCTAAAAAGGCGTCTTCTACATTATCTCCCCTGTAATGAACAGATGAAAACAGGACTCAAAAATATCAATTGAAATCCTTTCTGAAATGGCAAAACCATGAATTGTCCGCGTACCATTTAGCTCAGCCTGCATGGTGCACCAATTCAAAAATCCAAGGCAATTTTTGCATAAGTAAAAACGAAACATAAAATCCAAGCCACAATCTCATATTCTAATGTACAAGAATATATTGGCTGAATGTAAGAGCCATTGTAAATCTGATTACAAAACATCACGAGATGAAAAGATACAAATCAATAACAATCAAAGCTTGGCATGTTGAGAATGAAACCAAGGGCTTTTACAATTTGCATTTAGTGTGTTTGATGAGTTCTCTCTGACATTGACGTTTTTTCTCTGACTGTGCAGTTGTTAATTATCTGCATAATACCAGCCTTTGATGATCTTAGGATACAAGGTAACACAAATTCCCTTCAACGTTTTCTACCATATTAAATGCATATAATTTATTTCATGAAGTTTTGAGAGATGCATGATCTGCATCTTCATGTTTTTTCCAAATTAAAACATTTTTTCTTCAAAGGCAGAGTTAAATCAATCTTTTCCAAAGGAGCAAAAAGCATAAAAAGTTGAAGTTATCAGATCAAACAGACTTACGTTTTTGCACTGCATTCTAAAAACATTAAACCTGAAAACAAACAAAAACAGAACAATCAATCATTTGAAATTTAAAAGAAGAGATAATGAAGAAATAACATTAGGATGTTCTTTTTTAATGAGTCTTGACATTTCTTTTTCTGCGGCATATCCAGGATTTATGAGAAGTGGGTTTGAACAAACAAGCATGGGAGTTTGATTTCCTAGTAATAAATAGAGGATAATCGTTTGTTTCAGTGTAAGATGGATTTATGGGTGAATTCAAATAAAATGGCACCAAAAAATTATTTTTTTCCAATTTTTAAATTTCAATTGATCTTTTTTGTCTATATGTTCTAATATTGTACATAGATCAAATTTTGATAATCTAAAATGGCATTGAAAAATATTTAGACATAAAAAAGTTTCAGATTATTTAATTGAAGAAAATCAACAGAAAAACATGAAAATACATATATTTACAAAGTAGTGTACCCTCACATAATGATACGAAAAATAATATTTTTTTCAATCCAAATTGTAAATTGTGAATCAATAAGGAATTCTACGCAAAAAACCTAGTTTTTCTGTCATAAATCTGGTGAAAATATGACTTTTTACACAAAATTACTAGTGATTTTTTCATACATGGGTCAAAAAGTTTTTATTATGATAAAGTTTGGCCTAATATAGACTTCAGACCCAATTTTTTTCAAAAATATAATGAATTCAGAACATGTCTGAAAAAAAACCTTGTACAGTTGTCATGTTTGAACTAAAATCTAGACAATCCAAAACTTGCGTCTTTTGTCACAAAGTTGTTGCACTCCAGACATTCTTAACCTATTCGGATAATTTATGATTTTCCTTGTACTTCTTTTTCAAGTAAAATGGTAAAAATAATTCACAAGATTACTATAACAAACAATTTTATACTCTTCCATGTATTTCAAACAATGAGTACTTGTAATCATACGAAGATAGTTATATTTTCTAAGAAAATCTTTAATTTCGTGGATATTTTTTCTAAATATGCACTGGATAGGTATGAAAAATTACTTATATTATACCTTGACTTGTAATAGGCGCTAACTAAACAAGAACAGTTAATTATCTTGCATAGGTGTGCTATAAATGTTGAAAAAATGAAAGTTCTTTTCTTATAAATAATTTGTTGCACTCCAGACATATTCACATGTTGACAATATTGGCTAATTTATGATACAATTCGCACTTCTTTATCAAGTAAAATGGTACAATTAATTCATGTGATAACTATTACAAGCAATGTTACTCTTTTCCTTGTATTTCAAACAATGAGCAATTGTAATCATACCAAGATAGTTCAATTTAATTTTTAATTTTAAGATTTAAATTTCTAACCCCTAAAATGAAAACCAATCGCAAAGATGACACAAATTTGTGCCTAAATTGTTTAAATATATGCCCTCTTTCAAAAAAACAATACTTGATGATAACACTTTCTTTAGATCAGGTCTTTTTTAATTAAGCCGGAAAACTTGTTGCACTCCAGACAACATAAATACGGGTCTAAATCAAACACAAGTCTGTGTCTAAACTGGATTTCTGGTGTGAATAATCTTTGAGTCTATGTTATCCGAAAAAGAGAACAATAGTTCATTAAAAAGTAATATATAGTGAAAGAGGGGTTGTTAAACTTCAAATGTTACACTCCAGACAAACATGGGTGAGTTTATTTAAGGAACAGTCAGGAGTTTTTGTCCTTATGTAGGTATTCAAAATCATATTTGTTCAAGGCTACAAACATTTATGTACATGGATTATCATAAAAATTTGACTTCTCAGTCATAGAATTCCCACAGTATTCAATTATTTCGAGTTTCTCTATATTTGCTGTTGCACTCCAGACAGCGCACGACTTTTGTTCTTGTGTGAACCTCAGCGAACCCTTTGCACACAAACACTAACCACATACAAAATTCAAAACTCAAGATGTTTAAGTTAATGTAAAAAGTCTTACTTTTACACACATATTGTTATTCTTTTATTGTTATGTATTTAGAAAAAAAGAAAGTTTTTTTCTGTTTACAAAAAAGCGTTTCACTCCAGACATTTTTTGCATGTTTTTTTGGGCATAACTTTAAAACCGTTAAAGATATTTCAATAAAATTTTGCATGAACATACAATACACTAATTAACATCACATGGTCCTTGCAATTTGATCAAATATTCTATTCATTTTAGTCTAGATGAAAAAATATGCTTGGTGCCATTTATTTTGAATTCACCCTTATATTTCATTAAGTGAACATTAAAAGCTTTATTTTCATGAGTAGCAAAGTCACGAGTGAAAATGTAGCTTTTGTTGTTCACGAAATGAAATATCAATTCATCTTACTCGAAAAAGAAATGATTGTTCTATTTCTTTAATGCAAAAATTGGACAAAATGCGAAAGTTTTAAGACAAATTTTGCAATGTACTGCTATGCAACGTTTATGATGACGTCACTTATTTGGCTCTGCTTAGATAAAGTCAGATAGGGTGAAATGAATGAAAGTGGGGCATAAGATTTTGGTAATTTCACTGGATAGGTGGTAAGTTTATCAAATGATAATCTACTGTTATTTCTCGATAATCTACTGTTATTTCTCGATAATCCACCTAAAAGCATTAAAGAATAAGTGTTACATAATTTTGACAGAATTTCTGCATGAAAATGAAATAATCAGCCTATAACGGGGAGTTTGTTTGCACCCCCAGACAACCTCTGGATCCGCCACTATTTTCACATCTGCAAAGCTTTTGAATTAGTTGAATCTCTTCAACATTTGTCACAAGAAAAAAGATTTAAACAATTTAGAATAAATGTACAATGAAAGAAATTATCAAGAAATGAATTGTTGCATTGTATTCCCTTTTGTCTCCTTTGATATAGCTAATTAAAGCGCAAAAGAACTCTTGGATTGGATTTATGAATGCAGACAGCAAGATTTTAGACTGGTCTGAATGCGAAGGTGTTTCAGACTACAATTTCTACTAGTGACTGAAATAATATATGTTTTGGTCTCTCATTTTGCACAATGTTTTCCGAAGCCTTTATCTTGTGGGGTGTTGACAGGCGTCACTAGATAGTAACAGGTAATTTGCAAGGCTTGATCATCCACATCAAAGAAAGCCTCAGATGGTGATGACCGTGTAATGTGTTAAAATGAAAACAAACCATCAAATTTGAAAGTTGCTTCAGATGACAAAATGGATGTTACAAATAGCACTGCCACACCTTAACGTTTAGCCAGCGTGTGCTAAACATGATGAATTTTAAATAGCATGCTCCCAACAAGCTGTAGACTAATTCTGCAAATACTGGCACATCAGCATGTGCCAGCTTTTCCAATGTGTTATCATGTGTTGTTAATGCGTGCAGAAAGTGCCCATGGCTTGTTCAGCATGTTCAAATGTGATGCAGAACATGTTATCTAAAATCCAACATGTACAGCACACGCTGGCAGGGCCCTAAAAGTCCAATTTGTGAATAAATAGAGCACAAAAAATATTGCAGAAAATACTGGTTATCAGCATTATAAGAGAGGTATGAAAATGATAATTTGCTAATTATCAGCATAATCTTCTTTTGCATTAATATTTTTCCAATCCTTTTCTTATAGGGACATCAAACCAAGTCTTCGTAAATGGTTAAAACAATCTCTCTAGACTGCCATCACCAACTCTAGTGTACTGCTACAGTAGGTTACTCACCATTTTCATCTGCAAACTGTTTTGCCTCCTCATATGTTACATCACGCTGTGCTTCTAAATCTGACTTGTTACCAATCAAAAATATCACCTGAAAAACAACATCAACACATAACACATCTGACTTGTTACCAATCAAAAATATCAATTGAAAAACAACATCAACAAATAACACATCTGACTTGTTACCAATCAAAAATATCAACTGAAAAACAACATCAACAAATAACAACACATCAACATTAAACTAACATACAGTCGAAACTCGTTATGTCGACTTTTGTGGGCCACTGAAAATACCTCGACTGATCCGGAGTTCGACACAAACACCAGCCATCAAAAACTTAAAGTTTTCACGGAAGTCTTCGGTAGAATTCAGGGTAATTCCACGATCTGACTAACTCTTAGGAGGAGAGGTCGTATATACCCGTGTACATGTAATTATTATACTATGATGAAGTATTTCTATTAAACTAACAAGAGCTGTCCGAAGACAGCGCGCTCGACTTTCTAAGTTGCTTAGTATAAAGGGGGCATAACTCCAAATAGAGTGGTCCCAGGGTCATGGGCCCAGATAGTAAGGTAGAGGGTGTGATGGTAAATAAGTATTCCAAGTTTGGGTTGAATCCCTTTGATAGTATGGAAGTTATTGATGTTTGAAAAAACTTTAACCTTTGTTGCAACGCCAACGCCGACGCCAACGCCAACGCCGACGCCCGGGTGACAGTATAAGCTCTCATTTTCTTCGAAAAGTCGAGCTAAAAACCGGAGCTGATAACTATTACTGCCATTGACAAAATTAGAGTAACAAGCATCGTCTGCACATAGCTTTTCTTTCGTGTGTATTTTTTCACGGGTTGTGCCATCTTACGGTGAACTGACAGCAGAATGCTATCATCCGGTTTTCACCCAGCTTTCACTCCTTTCAATCAAGATTTTAATCCCTATTGTTCGAGATAGTGTTAATGAGGGTTTGACAGCCTAGAAAAAGTGACTATGCTAATCAATTAATGACATGAACAGGTAATTTTAAGGTGAAATTTGTCTACCGAACTGCAAAAAAAATCGACACATCTGAAGTTAACAATTTTCCCAACTCGACACAAACGTCGAAATTTATATGAAATAAAGAAGAGACAAAGTCGGGACTTTGAAAACACTTCGACTTATCCGGAAAATCGACTCATCCGATGTCAACACAACAAGTTTCGACTGTATTTGTCATCACAAGTAAAACTTATCTGTAGGGTAAGTTTTAAAGGGGCATAACTAGAAAGACCTGAAGGTCTTGAGTCGCTCCACAGGCCTGAATTTCTTTTAATATAAAATCCAAGTTTTGACTAGATTTTTGAATGCTTGTAGTTCTTACAGCAAAAACAAAGTCAAAAGCAGCGATCATGTGGTCAATGCAAAAAGAAAGTAAACGATTGACTAATATTTTTGGGATGTTAGAGCGATAATAAAATTGAAAACTGTGATTTTGCCAAATTCAATGACACATAATTCAGTATGTATATTTAGAATCAAATCGAAAATTATACACATGCAAGATTTTATGGTCACTATCATTCTGTTCAAATTTCGTCTATATTAGTCAATATTCGTGGCTTCAAGAGTGGAAAAAGTGTCAAAAACTGAAATTTTGTCCATTTCAAGGGCACATAACTCAGATTGTAACAGTGTGATCATGTTGAAAATTACACATAAGCAAGATCTTGTTGTCAACAAGATTCTTTCCAAGTATCATCTTACTTGGTTGACATTTGTGTTTGTTAGAGTGAAAACAAAGTCGAAAATGGCAATTTTGTAAAATTCAAGGGCACATAACTCATGATGTTATATTCCGATCAAGCTGAAAATTACACCCAGGCAGCATATAATGCTTGTATATATTCTGTCCAAGTTTTGTCTTGATTGATCAATATTTGTAGATTTTAAAGTAAAAATAAAGTCAAAACCAGCAAAATAGAGCCGGAAATGGCAATTTTTGGCAATTTCAAGGGCACATAACTCATGCTATGAAATTCAGATCAAGCTGAAAATTTTACCAAGGCAAGATTTTATAGTCAGCATCATTCTGTCAAAGTTTTGTCTTGTTCAATAAATATTTGTAGTTGCTAGAGTGAAAACAAAGTCAAAATACAGCCGAAAATGGCAATTCTGTCAATTTCAAGGGCACATAACTCATGATGTAAAATTCAGATCAAGCTGAAAATTTTACCAAGGAAAGATCTTGTAGTCAGCATCATTCTGTCAAAGTTTTGTATTGATTGTAAAATATTTGTAGATTTTAGAAGAAAACTAAAGTCAAAACCTGCTATTTTTGACATTCAAGGGCAGATAACTCAGGTAATTCTGGTTCAATCCATATTCTTTGAAGGAATCTGAGAGAGGGTCACCCAAGGATCATTCCTGTGAAGTTTGGTTGAAATCCATCCAGTAGTTTTTGAGAAGATTTTTTAAGAAAAAGTTTACGGACGCACGGACGGACGGACGGACGCACGCACGCACGACGGACACACCGCCATGACAATAGCCCGCTGGCCTGAAAGGCCAGTGGAGCTAAAAATCAATGAACCATAAAATCCTTTCTTCAGGAACATCTATTCAATAAGGTGATAACATTGACCAAGTTTAAAAAAGATCCAGTCAGAAACTTAGAAGGAGTTGCATTGACAAGAAAAGTGGATGCACGTACAGACAGACGGACAGATGGACTGATGGAAGGACGGAGAAGACGATGCCAATAAATGACTGCCTCCGGCAGCGTATAAAAACAAGGTCGGGCTCAAAATGAAATGTACATCAATTAACATGTGCACATTTTTTTTATTCAGTTTGTACAAGTTACTCACATATCTAATAAACACTTGTATACTCACCGTATTTGGATTTGTTAAATTTCTAGCATCTGTTAACCAACTACTTAAATGATTATATGTACTTCGTCTGAAACAGTAAAAACAAGAGCCGTCACAGACGGATTATGCTCCCCGAAAAAGTGTTTGTCACAAAATAAAAACTATCATACATTAAGCCCCCTTTTCCCACGACAGCCTTTTTGTACACACATTATTTATGAAATATGGTCTAGAACATCCTAATTATTACATAAGTACAAAATTTCATTAAATTCTGCCCATTAGATGAAGAGAAATTAGAGAAAAACTAATTTTTACACTAAGGCCCCTTTTTCCATGACGCAGCCTCAAATTAAGAAACGGAGAAAAAGGTCCCTAGGTATTATCCCAGGGAATTCACATGTGAAGTTTCATTGAATTTGGTCCAAGGGTTGCTGAGATCTGGCTGTGGACGGACGGACAGACACACGGACGGACGGACGGACAGCCGGACGGACGGACAGCATGGCGACTATATGTTCCCCCAAAATTTTTTCGGGGAGCATAACAAATTCTGCATTAACCTAATACCAAACAAAGATGCTTTTGACCCCCCACAAGAGGTTTTAGAAAACATTGTGGAAAATGAAGAAATTGCTTGTAACAAGCAATTTCTTCATTACCTACAATGTTTGCTAACCCAAAATGCAAGTATCTATAAAATTCATCAATTTGAAACTGTTGTCTGCAACACCTTTCAAATTGGAAAAGTCCAAAACTTTGTCATCTGATACACTTCCCAGTTCAGTTCAACATTTTACATCTCTTCAAGTCAATTTTAACCCAACAGCAAAACTATAGCCCATTACCAAATGACAAAATTTTAGACTAGTCCAAATTCAAAGATGTTGCAGACGACAATTTAAACTGAATGAAATTTTAAATTTTTTTTGTCTTTTTAGCTAGAAAACATTGTGGGAAATAAAGAAATTGCTTGTCACAAGCAATTTCTTCATTTTTCACAATGTTTTCTTAAGCTTTTGTCTTGTGGGATGTTAAAAGGCGTCTTTGTGTGGTAATGGGTTAAACTTGTCAAAATTCAAACATGTTGCAGATGACTACTTTAAGCAAACAATATTTTGCATCATTTGTTTGGGTTTTCTTTGTGTAGAAAACATAGTGGATAATAAATTATTTCTTATCACAAGCAATTTCTTCATATTCCATAATGTTTTCCCAAGCATATTTCTTTATAGGCATTAAAAAGTCTTAATGAAATGGTCGAAAATAATTGTGTTAGGCTGGTTTACATCAAATAATAGTGCATAAATCATAGAACAAGTAAATAGAGAAGATCTAATACACGGTGTATAATCACATGATACAATATTTTCAGAAAATCTTCAATAACTTTGTAAATACTGGACCGATTTGAATTCGGTTTGAAGCAGAAAATGTGGACAGACATCACGCATTAGATGGATGTGGTTGATTTTTGAAACTAGACAGTCCTGGCGGCCTGGAAGCGCTCCACAGGCCTGATTGTTTGTCTTGTTGAATGCAATTTAAAAGATTCAGGCTGCACAAACAAGCAAATGCATGACCAAGCTGAAAATTACAAGCAAGTAAGATCGTATGGTCAGTAAGATTTCTGTGAAAGTTCTGTATTGATTAGTTAATACTAATAATAGTTGTAAAAGAGCAAATAAAGCCGAAAATGGCAATTTTGTCCATAACAAGGGCACAAAACTCATATAAAATTCAGATCAAGCTGAAAATTACACCAAGGCAAGATCTTATAGTCACCAACATTCTGTCCTAATTTTGTCTTGATTGGTCAATATTTTTGTAGTTGCTAGAGTGAAAGCAATGTCAAAATAGAGCCTGAAATGCCAATTTTGTCAATTTCAAGGGCACATAACTCATGACGTAAAATTCAGATCAGGCTGAAAATTATACCAAGGCAAGATCTTATAGTCTCCAACATTCTGTACAAGTTTTGTCTTGATTGATCAATATTTGTAGTTGCTAGAGTGAAAACAAAGTCAAAATAGAGCCGAAAATGGCAATTTTGTCAATTTCAAGGGCACATAACTCATGATGTGACATTAAGATCAAGCTGAAAATTAAACCAAAGCAAGATCTAAGAGTCACCTACATTCTGTCTCAGTTTTGTCTTGATTGGTCAATATTTGTAGTTGCTAGAGTGAAACCAATGTCAAAATAGAGCCGCAAATGGCAATTTTGTCAATTTCAAGGGCACATAACTCATGATGTTAAGTTCAGATCAAGCTGAAAATTATACCAAAGCAAGATCTTAGAGTCACCAACATTCTGTACAAGTATTGTCTAGATTGGTCAATATTTGTATTTGCTAGAATGAAAACAAAGTCAAAAAGAGCCGAAAATGCCAATTTTGTCAATTTCAAGGGCACATAACTCATGATGTAAAATTCAGATCAAGCTGAAAATTATACAAAGGCAAGATCTTATAGTCACCAACATTCTATAATAGTTTTGTCTTGAATGGTACACATTTGTTGATTTAAGAGTAAAATTCAAGTCAAAACCAGCTATTTCTGACATTCAAGGGCAGATAACTCAGGTTATTCTGATTCAATCAAAATTCTTTGAAGGAATCTGAGAGAGGGCCACCCAAGGATCATTCTTGTGAAGTTTGATTGAAATCCATCTGGTAGTTTCTGAGAAGAAGATTTTTAAAGAAAAAGTTTACGGACGGACGGACGCACGACGGACACACCACCATGACAATAGCCCGCTGGCCTGTCGGCCAGTGGAGCTAAAAACAACTGATAAAAAAGTTATTGAAGATAAACCAAAATTTTGGTTTATCTTCAATAACTTTTTTATCGGTCGATTTTTCAAAAATCCAACACGTCCAGCTTATTCCTGGCATTTTCCAACATCACGGTGGGTAATCGATATATTCAGAGCCACTGGCTCCGCACTTTAAGCATTATACTAGACTTCCGGTCCA
Source organism: Fragum sueziense (assembly GCA_963680895.1). NCBI lineage: Eukaryota > Metazoa > Mollusca > Bivalvia > Cardiida > Cardiidae > Fragum > Fragum sueziense. Next base: position 27,156,032 of record OY804605.1, read on the forward strand.
CGTGCGGCTCCGAAGTTATTTGCAGATTTTGGTAAACAACGAAAGGTAGGTGCTGGCTCTTTTGCTTTTCTTTCTTCTTTGACTGACTCTAACCACAAAAATGCAATGCTATTCGATGCCTACGATATTTTCCCCTTGCAAAACACACAGCATATTGAGCAACACCTCTTACTTTTTTCTGAATCACTTTCATTCCGAGATCAACTGTACAGAAAGCGAAAGGAGTCGAGTGATATCTTTCTGTAAAAAGTGTGTGTTTTGAACCTGTTTGACCAGATGTTGCTGTTTAAAGTATGGTTATTTGATAATTGAACAAGTTCAATGTCCCTCGAAATGTCACCAGACAAAATCATAGAAAAAATGCTGAAAAAGGGTGCGGCTCTGATTATGTACGATGGATCTGATTATGTATGTTGGCTCTGAAGTTGTTGACAAACGACTTTTCTGTTGGTCCAATGAATATTAATGAGGTATAATAAATGACTTTAAAGGTATGTGTGATCATTTACAGATGTCATGATTTTATTTACAGATGGAGCTCTAGAAGGAAGTACCCGTGCAGTGTTTGTAACAAAGTATTTGCACGACAATCAAGTGCCAAGTTCTATAAACACAGTATACATGAACAAAGTGTTGAACATACTAAGTGTTCAGTGTGTGATAAAACTTTTGCAACAAACAAAAGTAGAAGACAACACGAGGCAATTATACATGAAAGTCTTTTTCCTGTGTGTGACAAGCAGTTCTCACACGAGCGATCGTTAAAAGCCCACGACCAATCGGTACACAATGGCAAGAGATCAGTTTGTGAAATTTGCTGCGAGGATATCGTCGTTTTAGCTGCAGTTACGAGGTTTTCGTTGAACAGCGACGATGTCCAGTTTTTGACTCAATGCTTCCTTTTCAGATGTTTCTTCAAACTTTTAGAGTATGCAAATTCCTCGCCGCAAATCTCACAAACTGACCTCTTGCCATTGTGTGCGATTGGTTGTGGGCTTTTAGCGATCGCTCGTGTGAGAACCGCTTGTCACACACAGGACATGCAAAGCCTTTCGGGTTTACACCACCACATTTCTTTTTGTGCTCGTTCAGTGACCATGAGTATGCACATGTTGCCTCACATTGCGGGGTTGGACACTTCAGTTTCTCCTTCCCATGATTTGATCTCATGTGGCCCTCGAAATTAGATTTGATCGGAAACGTTTTTGAACAAACATCGCATTGGAGTGGTCTAATGTTTTGATCTGTGTAAAAGCGTACAGTCGCGTGTATCGGAAGTTGCATCTAACTGTACGCAAAATATCACTAGTGGTGGTAAACAACTTGATGGTTTGGATTTTTAAAAGCGAATGAGTAAAAATCGGAACAATCTTTCTTGACGGGGTTTTCAAATTTGAAGAGAGAATTGGATAGGCATTACCTAAAGTAGTTACGGTTTCTAGTATGTCAACGGATTTTGTGTGTAAATTCGTATCAAACTGTCAAATCACTGGTTTTTGCTGTTTTTCGTCCTGCTTACTGGCACAATATGGGCTAAAATCTCGCGATCTACACAACATTGAAAGCCTAAATTTGCATAATCTAGTAGCTAAACCTATCTGCTATGATTTGCAACAGTTGTTTACACAAATATGCTATGTTACACAAAGATATCGGTTTTTGAATGAGACTGGTGTATTTTTTCCGACTGTACGCCTAGTGCTAAATGACAAATTGTGTTCTGTACGCCTAATGGCGATTTTACATGACATGTTATGGCAAAATCTCTGTTCAGAAAATGTCAATTACTACTTTTGCTACACATACACAATGCATCAGGGTGCACTTGATTAGTTCATTAGATCACTTAAAGGGTTACGCTCACTTCAAACATACGCAAAACTTCGTTATGCTGCACGAGTATAGCGGTCGAATTTATTTGTCTGTCCACAATGAATATCTATAGAGATTAAAAAGTAACTGGTCTTGTGGACATAGCCCAACTACATTTAAATAAAGGAATACCAATAGGGAACGATTTTATCAAGTACCCGTAACGTAATTTCGGATATACAATAGAATATCGTCGGTATAATTCTAAACCTCGTAACTACAGCGTGATTTAAGTTGTAGTTACGAGGTGTTTTAACTACATCGATAACTTATCAATATAGTCACGTAAGCAGTCTCATTTTAGAACAAAGTTCATTCCTATTCCTAAATGAACGTAGATTAATTTGCCTTGGTAAACAATAATTACGGACAACTACATACAGTAAAGGCTTATCATGCGAGGCTACTATAAAGCTTGATTCCTTGTATGTGCGTGCGTGTTTGCTTACGTGCACGTGGTTGTTTGTGTGTGTGATAGTACGCATAGCTTGTGAGTGCGGCTGTATCACATACTTTCGTGTTAGTGTTGACTTATATAGTTTGTCGTTCTTGCTTTCTTGTTGTTACCGCGGTAACTGACGTATTTATCTCCATCTTTAAATGCCATTGTGGCACGCTGTTCAGGTTTACTTTCGTGAATATGAGAGTTATAATTTACTCGCAAAACTGCCAACGCATCACTCAAATCTTGTAGAGTATTAGTACTGTTAGTATTTTTTTTCAACGAATCTATAGAATATGTTCAAACTTTGCAGATGCCGACTACCACCATTTGAACAGAATCCTGTAAAATTCCAAAGTAAATGCGACAGTCAGTTCTAAAAGATTGAACTTTCAATAAGGAAATCCTTTTTTAAAAATTCCAAGAGGTTGAAATTTGGTTAAAATGGGATATTCACACATAATTTGTAAACCATTTATATTGGCTGAAAGAGTTCCTGTGTATAAAAGTTATGTTCCTTAAACAAATCGACCGCTCTTACGCTTATGAGACCTCGTACTTCATGCATGTGGAGGCAATGTTACATCACTAGCGTCGTTGGTTGTCAGTGTTGGAGGCGACGGCAACGTCGGTTACGTAGACAGAAACTTAACTGTTTATATCTTACGAGATGTCTAAGATGTAATCTTGATACATGTATTTTACACATATACAATAGATGCTACCAAGATCTTCCATTTGAGACCATTACATTTGAGTTTGTGACCATGACCTTGACAGATTGTTTTGCATTAAAAAAGGTGCGTCTACGCGAGCTATGTTGTTGTTTTTTTTCACACTTCAATAACACAATCAACCAGCTTTCAAAATAAATTCTTTCAAAAAATGATTTGTATGACGCGGTCACATAAGAGAGAAAACTTACGCTAGTTTTATATACTGAGTCAAAAAAGAAAGTGTGCATACTTCTACTTCATATATCTACGTAACCGCTGTAATTAACTTTACCAAACTTCTACACAGAGTTAAGCTATCAACTTTCTCATGATTTTTGACATGGGAGCAACTTTAGATGAAAAATTTGTCTGGCATATCACCAAACTCTGATATCACCTTTTTGCGCGTGGTTATCAAAATAAATGTTTCATAATAAACTTTTTTTGTCTAAAATCTGTATTCAAGGTGTATAAAAGCTAAATCAAACGTAAAAAATCAAAATGATGAATAGCCAAATATGCTACGTCTTAGTAAACACGACAGATTTCACACGTTAGTTTTGCTAGTGTCTTGAACCGGTGTAAAATGTGTCGTTGTCGTTCAATTGTCATCGTTCTGAAATTAGGCGTTTGCAATCATGTTTACAAAAGAAAGGATGCATTTTTGATAGGCTTAGGTCTGATATCCCGAACGCAGGAATGACAAGACAAGATCGTTACATGACGTTGACGCCCTTACGTTAACGTGTCAAATATACAAAATTTATGGCGATTCAGTAAAGCAAGCATGTGTAAGCAACATTGGAAGTCGACGAAGGCAGACGTACCACTCAAAAGAAATTTGAGACCGTATGTTTGTCACATTATCGTGATGCCTAAATCTTACGTTACGCCTGCATTAGGCACATCGTCATCAGCACGGGACGCGTGAAAATAAGTCATGAGTGTGGTGTAGGGCCAAACATCTCTTCTGACTGAGTTTCGAAATATTAAGGGCCCAGTTAAAGAATTTGCAGGACGCGGAATACGTCTTGCAATATGAACTAAATGAAATTCCAAACGATAAAATGAAACGTTGTGTTCGATCAGTGAGACCACAGACCTTTGCATTCATTCATCAAAAACATGTCGCAATAGAAATTGAAGCAGAAATCCCAAGAAATGTGCATTATTTAATCTCCTCACGTTCGTCAGCAAGGTCTGTGAATTTCGAAATTGACCCCTATCTCAAATATCTTAAGAAAACACAACAAAAAATCCATTTCACACTATTTAAAAAGACACATACTTAGAGACAATTGGATTATCTTTAATTTGATACCAATATTATAATATCAGTATTCAAAATTGCGATAGAAATTCCAGTTATTCTCTGTGCACACTTTCTTTTTTGACTCAGCATAGATGTGTGCAGAAACATCTGAAAAACAAATGCCAATTTCTGAATCTAGATCTTTGACAATGAAGAAGTTATGTAATTTTAAAAAGTGACGCGTTAGAACTTTTGCTAAGTATATAAATTTGAACAAAAAAGTTTGCTTTCGTGAATATGAGTGTTATGATTATACTGATACATGTAACCGGCACTTACGACTTACCACTTACGCAAAGGATATCTATGCTGTAATTTCCAAATCTTAGTCGAGTTTGCTACTCGATGAGTTCGACAAGGATATTTCTCTTGAGCAGGACAAAACTTGAAGTCCAAAATGACCGTTGAAGTGTTACCACAGCCCAGCTTGTTACTGATTAAAATAAATTATTTCCAGATATCATTGGTCTCTTGAGTCATTTATTTTCATTGGAATCTCTGACTTTCCAGTCCTGTGATTTTCCCATCAAAAGCCGTTAAAGAGACATCCCGTAGATATCTCCTAACAAAATGTACTTCTTTTTATTTGAAAGAACATATATTTTTATGAAAATTCTGAACATTCTAAGCCAAAGTAAGTATTGCGCTGTTTACCAGGATCTTAAAATCACAGAACATATGTTAATGGAACAGGCCCGTAAGAACGGGGGGCTAACCCCCTGAGTGGGCCAAAAGTGCTGAATTTTCCCTTTTCACGGTGAAAATATAGGGAAAATCCAAATTAGCCCCCCCCCCCCCCCCCCCCCCCCTATCTTCAGACACTGGGGATTCAGCCCGCCCATAATAAAATTGCTTCCTACGGGCCTTTGGAATATGCCATTTTCATCTCAGCTTTCAAATAGTTTTTGGGCTTATCAGCAACAACTTAAAAGGTCTGATATCATTTAAATGATTTAGAATAATCAATCTTGGCATCAAAATACATGTATATATTAGAAAAAATGAAATAGGATGTCTCTTTATTAAATGTAGGAGATGATGGAGTGTGATTTGTTAAAACCTGCCAATATACGTATCGTCAAGTAACTAGGAACGTTCTGTTAAAAAAAACGTCCATAAATGTAGGTGTGTAAATGAACTTTGTAAGGACGTATGGTGACAGGTCACTCAGATTGGCTCCTATATAACTCTATGTAAAATCCCCCTAACAACACATTTTTACACCTTTTTCCAACATCCCAATGAGCAAAACTGCATGTAAAATGGCATAGATCCATCCTTGCCTTGTATTTTTTTTTCACAAAATGGACCCACCTCATGTAATTCGTTTTTTCACAATTTTCGTTCAAACATGCGTAAAGTGTATTTTTCCGCGCCAAAATGGACACACCCGAAATGGGGGCCACGTGTCTCCCTGTACCAAAACACACACAATAGTCCTGAAAAGAAGGATGAATTCTGGCTCAAAAATGAGAAAATATGTCATCCAAAAGCATCAATGCAAACCGTAGCTAAAATCATTCACGAAGAGAGCAATGCATCACCAGAAAAGGAGTCAAGAACTATTTTAGCACCCCACAAACCGGAATGACTACTCTGGGTGACCTTACGCCGTATGGACAGACCGAGATAATACCAATAGACGAATACCTTCGATGGCGTACATATACCATAGCATCGGGATTTCAAACTTTTGTTCTAGAGCGTTAAAATCCAGACTCAAATGGGCAATAAAAAATGAAAATTATCTACACTTTTTTAACATACGCCCTGACTAGCTACCATCTGTCGCTTGATCCAATAAATCTTTGAAGGATCTTGATCCAAGGGTTTGAATCCTGACTCTATCAATATCCTTTCGTCATTTTGACTAGAATGATTGTCTCGCCATAGGACGAATCGGCTAGGTAAGATGTTTAACTTGTGGTACATAAGGTTTGGGATGTTGCTTTTGTGCTGTTGAGAGAATTGCATGGAACACATGGCTTTGTATAAACCAACGCATAGTAACTGCAGTAGTATTAAACGGGGTGCTAAATCACTTCCAACTACCTTGCTGATTTGTCGCTAATATTTACTATATAAACTCATCTACGGTACATCTACTGCGTCTACGCCTACGTCTGTCGCTTTTACGCGTGTTTGGACAACTGTTTTCTAGCAATTTGTGGTCATATTTGCTGTCGACTTGTTTGAGACCAGATCGTTTTAATGTAATCACATGTAGTAATTTGGAATAAACACGCATTGCAAATGTTCTATCTTTGAATAAAGCAGTGAATGGTTGATCAAATGTCATCTCAAAGCTTTTCAAACGAAAATTGATCCCACTTTTTCAATCGATTACAACATATACGGAATGACATAACGGCACTAGGCGTACAGATACATGTTCCTCAAACTGCACTAATGATGCTGTACAGTTTGCACTAGGCGTACAGTCGGAAGAAATACACCAGTCTTATTCAAAAGCCAATATCTTTGTGAAACAATGTGCATACGTGCATACAACCGATGGACACAATAGCAGAGAGGTTTAGCTATTACCAGGTACAAGTTTAAGCGTATATTATTGTGTAGATCACGCGATTGCAGTTAAAATTGCACGAGTTAGCACGATGAAAAACAGCACAAACCAGTGATTTGACAGGTAAAATCCAATTTTATTAACAAAATAGACACCGATCGAGAAATCGTAACTGCTGAAATGAAAGTACATTTAGTCTACCACACAACGTTGAAAATCGCATAAAAAAAGATTGTTCCGATTTTTACTTATATACTTTTAAAAAGCCAAATTATCAACTTGTTGATCAGCACTAGTGATATTTTGCGTACAGTTAGATGCAACTTCCGATACACGCGACTGTACGCTTTTACACAGTGTGTATTATTGCCTCGTGTCGTCTTCTACATTGTTTTGTTGCAAACGTTTTATCACACACTGTACACTTAGTATGTTCAACACTTTGTTCATGTATATTGTGTTCATGGAACTTGGTACTTGATTGTCGTGCAAATACTTTGTTACAAATACTGCACGGGTATTTCCTTCTCTCCATCTGTAAATAAAATCATGACATCTGTAAATGATCACACATACCTTTAAAGTCATTTATTATACCTCATTTATATTCATTGGACCAACAGAAAAGTCATTTGTTAACAACTTCAGAGCCAACGTACATAATCATAGCCAATCTACATAATCAGATCCATCATACATAATCAGAGCCGCACTCTTTTTTCAGCATTTTTTCTATGATTTTGTCTGGTGTCATTTCGAGGGACATTGAACTTGTTCAATTATCAAATAACCATACTTTAAACAGCAACATCTGGTCAAACAGGTTCAAAACACACACTTTTACAGAAAGATATCACCCGACTCCTTTCGCTTTCTGTACAGTTGATCTCGGAATGAAAGTGATTCAGAAAAAGATAAGAGGTGTTGCTCAATATCCTGTGTGTTTTTCAAGGGGAAAATATCGTAGACATCGAATAGCATTGCATTTTTGAGGTTAGAGTCAGTCAAAGAAGAAAGAAAAGCAAACAAGAGTGCCTGAAAGGCACTGATATCGCTCACCTGAATTCTTCGTGTATTTGATTGTGTACAATATAAATTTTGTTGTAAACAAATATATATGTCAGTATTATGTCAAATTAAATTATTGTAAACTAGAATATCACTGAAAGTGATCATACCCCCCATTGATTTTTCACATGATTTCTCCTAGTCCGATAAGCCCCGCCCTGCCACGCCCACAATTTTTGACAAATCAAAAATTCACAAACAAGTTTTGAAAAGGGTCACCCAAGGGACATTCCTTTCAAGTTTGGTAATAATTAGCCCAGTGGTTAAGGAGGAGAAGATTTTTGAATAATTACCTTACGATTTCTCGAAGTCTGATAAGCCCCGCCCTGCCATGCCCACAATTTTTGACGAATCAAAAATTGATGAGCATGTGTTGAAAACAGTCACTCAAGGGACATTTTTGCCAAGTTTGATTCTAATTGGCCTGATAATTGATTTCTAAATATTTTTCACATGATTTCTCTAAGTCCGATAAGCCCCGCCCACAATTTTTGACGAATCAAAAATTCACGAACAAGTTTTGAAAAGGGTCACCAAATAAACACATCTGCCAAGTTTGGAAAGAATTGGCCAAGTGGTTGAGGAGGAGAAGACTTTTGAAGAATTACCTAAAGATTTCTTTCAGTCTGATAAGCCCCGCCCTGCCACGCCCACAATTTTTGACAAATCAAAAATTCACGAACAAGTTTTGAAAAGGGTCACCCAATAAACATTCCTTTCAAGTTTGGTAAGAATCAGCCCAATGGTTAAGGAGAAGAAGATTTTTGAATAACTATCTTACGATTTCTCGAAGTCTGATAAGCCCCGCCCTGGCCCGCCCACAATTTTCACCGAATCAAAAATTCATGAGCATGTGTTGAAAACAGTCACTCAAGGGACATTTCTGCCAAGCTTGATTCAAATTGGCCTGATAATTGATTTTTAAAGATTTTTCACATGATTTCTCTAAGTTGGATAAGCCCCGCCCTACCACGCCCACAATTTTTGACGAATCAAAAATTCACGAACAAGTTTTGACAAGAGGGCCAGAATGGCCCTATATCGCTCACCTGAAAGAAGTTTGTGACACGCCCACTTTTTTTTACAAATCAAAAATTTGTGAACAAATTTTGAAAAGGGTCACTCAAGGAACATTGTTGCCAAGTTTGGTTCAAATTGGCCCAATGATTGATTTTTAAAGAGTTTTCTTATGATTTCTCTAAGTCTGATAACCCTGCCCTTCCACACCCACATTTTTAGACGACAAAGAAAATTTGTGTACGCATTTTTAAAAGAGTCACTCAAGGAAAATTCTTGCTAAGTTTCGTTCAAATTGGCCCAATGTGTTTTTTAAAGAATTTTCTTAGGGTTTTTTCTAACTTCGATAAGCCAAGCCCTTCCACGCCCGCTTTATCTGACGAATCAAAATCCGCAAACAAATTTTACAAAGAGTCACCCAAAGAATATTTCTGTAACGTTTGGTTCAAATTGGGCCAACGGTCGATTTTTAAGGAATTTTCTTAGGATTTCTCTAAGTCCGAGAAGCCATGTCCTGCCACGCCCACTTTTTCTGACGAATCAAAAATTTGCGAACAAGTTTTGAAAAGAGTCACCCAGGGAACATTAATGCCAAGTTTGGTTCAAATTGGGCCAACGGTTGATTTTTAAGGAATTTTCTTAGAATTTCCCTAAGTCCAATAAGTCACGCCCTGCCACGCCCACTTTTCCTGACAAATAAAAAATTCACCAACAAATTTTGAAGAGTGTCACCCAAGGAACATTTCTGCCAAGTTTGTTTCAAATTGGGCCAATGGTTGATTTTTAAAGAATTTTCTTAGGATTTCTCTAAGTCTGATAAGCCACGCCCTGCCACGCCCACTTTTTTTGACGAATCACAAATTTGTGAACAAGTTTTGAAAAGGGTCACCCAAGGAACATTTCTGCCAAGTTAGCTTCAAATTGGCCCAATGGTTGATTTTTAAAGAATTTTTTTAGGATTTCTCTAAGTCTGATAAGTCACGCCCTGCCACGCCCACATTTTTTGACGAATCAAAAATTTGCGAACAAGTTTTAAAAAGGGTCACCCAAGGAACATTTCTGCCAAGTTAGCTTCAAATTGGCCCAATGATTGATTTTTAAAGAATTTTCTTAGGATTTCCCCAAGTCAGATAAGCCACGCCCTGCCATGCCCACATTTTTTGACGAATCAAAAATTTGCGAACAAGTTTTAAAAAGGGTCACCCAAGGAACATTTCTGCCAAGTTAGCTTCAAATTGGCCCAATGGTTGATTTTTAAAGAATTTTCTTAGGATTTCCCTAAGTCAGATAAGCCACGCCCTGCCACGCCCACATTTTTTGACGATTCAAAAATTTGCAATCAAGTTTTGAAATGGGTCACCCAAGGAACATTTCTGCCAAGTTAGGTTCAAATTGGCCCAATGGTTGATTTTTAAAGAATTTTCTTAGGATTTCTCTAAGTCCGATAAGCCACGCCCTGCCACGCCCACATTTTTTGATGAATCAAAAATCCGCGAACAAGTTTTGAGAAGGGTCACCCAAGGAACATTCCTGCCAAGTTTGGTCAAAATCTACTGAATGGTTTAGGAGGAGAAGATGTTTAAAAAAATGTGAACGGACAGACGGACGGACGGACGGACGGACGGACGGACGACGGACGGTGAGTGACCACAATAGCTCCCCATGAGCACTTCGTGCTCAGGTGAGCTAAAAAGGGTCACTCAAGGAACATTTCTGCCAAGTTTGGAAATAATTGGCCTAGTGGTTGAGGAGGAGAAGATTTTTGAAGAATTCCCTAATGATTTCTTTAAGTCTGATAAGCCCCGCCCTGCCACGCCCACAATTTTTGACGAATCAAAAATTCATGAACAAGTTTTGAAAAGGGTCACCCAAGGAACATTTCTGCCAAGTTTGGAAAGAATTGGCCCAATGGTTGAGGAGGAGAAGATTTTTGAAGAATTTCCTAATGATTTCTTTAAGTCTGATAAGCCCCGCCCTGCCACGCCCACATTTTTTGACGAATCAAAAATTCACGAACAAGTTTTGAAAAGGGTCACCCAAGGAACATTTCTGCCAAGTTTGGAAAGAATTGGCCCAGTGGTTGAGGAGGAGAAGATGTTTAAAGAAATTGTTGACGACGCACGACGCACAACGCACAACGGACGACGGACGCCGGATAGTGACTGACCCTAAGAGCTCCCCTTGAGCTCGTTGAGCTCAGGTGAGCTAAAAAGCCAGCACCTACCTTTCTTTGTTTACCAAAATCTGCAAATAACTTCGGAGCCGCACGTGGACCGGAAGTCTAGTATAATGCTTAAAGTGCGGAGCCAGTGGCTCTGAATATATCGATTACCCACCGTGAACATTCTCTGCTTCAAACCGAATTCAAATTAGTCAAGTATTAAAAAGATATTGAAGATTATCGGAAATTCTGAGTCATGTGATTATACACCGTGTAATAGCATAATCTTGTGGTCCTTGTTATATTGTAGACTATCTATGCCCTTATTATTCCCTCTACAATTTAATTTAGTCAAACAGATCTAAAAGTTTCCTGTCTCACACTTCAGAAGGGAGCATAGACCAAGATCAGGCTGCATTACAGTATAGACCAAGATGAGACTGCATGATAATGGGTTGAGTGATTGGAGTTTAACACCTCTTTCAACTGTTATGGACATATCTCAGTAGCTAGAGCACCTAACCATGGTTTCATGTTGTTTCTTCTACCAGTCCACAACATTCTTACTGAGCCTCCAGCTGCTAGTCCACATAGGTTAATGATTATCGAATCACAAGTGATAATTACAGTACCTTGTTATATCGTAGACCATCAATGCTCCGGCTGCTCCTCTATAATAACTCCGTGTTACAGCTCTGAATCGTTCCTGGCCCGCAGTGTCCCAGATCTGTAACTTTATCTTCTGTCCTGATACTTCTATAATTCTGTAATATAACTTACAACGTCAGTCTTAACCCTTTCCCAACAACAAAAGTTTAGGGTGGTCTAATTGCAAGCAACAAAATTGATGTTCAAAAAGATACAAGTTGTACAGAAAATATTGAGACAAAAGGAGAATATGCTGGTCACCAGCATTTTCTTCTTTTGTCTCAATGTTTTCCAAAGCCTATTGTATAATATATTACAACAGATAAGAGAGGATAAAGCCTTCTAACTTTGCTGTTTATTTTTTTAAAAAAAGTCCTTTGTTGTATTTTCATAGTATCAGGATAGAAATAAAATTTCTGTTTGTTGATAAATGATAAACAAACCAAAAAGAAATTTGTGATGAAAGCCCTTTCTTCCTCTAAATGCTTACAATAATGAAGAAAATAAGTTTTGTCAATTTTGTAACATTAATTATGATAAGGGAAGTAGGTACAAACTATTCACTTGAATCATCTGAATGACAATTCTAACGAGTACCCACAATATTGGATTTAGTCAACAATAGCTATGTTATCAATATACAGAAACTTTATACCACAAACTTTGCCTAATCTAGTTGAGTTATGTGTTAATCTGATTTATCATATAACAGAATTAACGCTACTAGTAACCATTATTAACTCTGTCCCGAATGGCAAATTTATAGGGTGATCCAATAGGAAAGCAGCTGCATAATTATGACAAAGTTGATGTTGATAACGAAAGGGTTTGTTTACACTAAAGTTCACAATTATTGAGACAAAAGAAGAAAATGCTGGTTATCAGCATTTTCTTCTTTTGTCTCATTGTTTTCCAAATCACAATAGGCACATCATAATCAGGTCTTGTTTGGGAAAGGGTTTAAATTGAAAAGTGCATGTATATCATGGATACAGCCACAGTGTAAAACTATTATTAATTTATTACCATACCTTGTACCAAATTCTACCCCAATTGTGTGTGGACAATCTGCCATAACTGAAAGTATAACATACAAATACTGGAATCACGGGGAAAAGATCAATTACCCATTCATACATAAATGATAATGGAACTTTTTGATGCCCAACAAGAGAAACATATTGGAAAACATTGAACGAAATTAAGACATCATGATCAATTGTGACAAGCAATGTCTTTGTTGTCAACAATGTTTTCTTCCAAAAAAGATCAATAAATGTAAAATTTCATTCACTTGAAATCTGCTTGAAATTGTAATCTGCAACAACTTTCAATTTGGATAAGTGTAAAATTTTGCTATTTGGTAATGGGTTTATGAAAATATTCAACATCATTATTTCTGTCAATGCCTTGATCACTGTTTTCCAACAATTTTTTGGAATCTTACTCAAAATGAGAACAAGTTTTACAAAGAATTTCAAAAACCAGACTAAAGGCATTTTGAGCTAGACAGGCTAGAATATATTTTGAGATAATTCACAAATGTCTGTAAAAAGTGCATTCTCTTTACTTTTTCTAATAGATGTTAGCTGTATTACCCTTTATCTAAACAACAAACTTTCAGACGGCACCAATTTCAAAGATGTAGCAGACAACACTATGATTTATGTAAAAAGTAGAAGATATTATATTATGTATTAATCATAAATTAAAGAATAGACAGGCACAAAGAGAAATTGTTACAATTTCTTCTTTTTTTCTCAATGTTTTCCCAAGCAACTTCTACTCCAGGTATCAAATCTGGTCTTGTTTAGAAAAGGTTTAAACTCTGAAAGTTGGTATTCTATATTTAATAAATGAAAGTTTAAGTTAGTTAAACCATCATTTGTTCTTACATTTTTTTTCTGTGAATTGATGTAACAAACATGATTTTCCAACACCCATATCACCAATGATGATGTATTTAAATATGTACGAGTAGTTGTAGGGCCCTGCGGCCATTGTGGAATTCTATTTTTGCTGTAAAAAAGAAAGAAAAAGATATAAATTAATGAAACATTTGCATTATATCAAACAACTTTTGCTACATCAATATTCCGTAATAAATTATCCTGGTAATGAGAGACTTTAACCCTTTCCCAAACCCGAAAGATTCAGGGTGGTTTAATTTAAAAGCCGCTTTACACAACAAAATAGATGTTTGTAACGATAAGATTTGTGTAAAATAGTGCACAGAAAATATTGAGGCAAAAGGAGAAACTGCTGGTTATCAGCAGTTTCTTCTTTTGTATCAATGTTTTCCCACGCATTTCCTATTGGGGACATCAAAACCAGGTCTAGTTTGGGAAAGGGTTAAAGTAATAGGACCTGACAAGACTTGCAAAGAAAATAACTAAATCTTTGCATATCATTAATGACATATTATACAAATAATCCTAATACATGCCTGACAGACACCCCAAAGATTTAGCCTGTAGTCAACAAATATCATGTCCAAATTCTAACCACTTCCCACCCTCACAAGTGATTCTGAGCAGCTGTGCATCCAGGCCAAATTAAGAGTGATAAAAAAATAAAAGGTAATTTTGAAGATGATAGAATATATTGATAAATGACAAGAGGACCATGATGGTCCTATATCGCTCACCTGAACCAAAATGATATGAGCAACACTTTTGTTCAATTCAATTAATATTTATTACTTAAAGACTGAAAAAGAACTTATGGTTAATAAGGTTGTGCAAATCTAACTCATCCGTGATCTAAATTATGGTGCCAAACATTGTATCCAAGTTTTGTCTTGATTGATAAATAATTGTAGATTCTAGAGTATAAACAAGGTCGAAAACAGCCAAAAACAGCAAAATTATGGTGCCAAACATTGTATCTAAGATTTGTCTTGATTGGTCAATAATTGTAGATTCTAGTGTGTAAACTAATTCGAAAACAGTAAAAGACGGCAATTTTGTCAAATTCAAGGGCACATAACTCTTATCTTTCTGATCAGATCAGACTGAAAATCAAACTAATCCCAGATCTTATGGTCCAAAACATTGTGTCCAAGTTTTGTCTTGATTGATTAATAATTGTAAATTCCATAGTGTAAACAAGGTTGAAAACAGCCGAAAATGGCAATTTTGTCAAATTCAAGGGCAAGTAACTCTTGACTTTCTGGTCAGATCAGACTGAAAATCTAACTCATTTGAGATCTTATGATCCAAAACATTGTGTCCAAGTTTTGTCTTGATTAATTAATAATTGTGGATTCTAGAGTGTAAACAAAGGTTGAAAAGAGCCGAAAATGGCAATTTTGTCCAATTCAAGGGCACGTTACTCTTGACTTTCTGATCAGATCAGACTGAAAATCAAACTCATCTGAGATCTTATAGTCCCCAACATTGTGTCCAAGTTTGGCTTGATTGATTAACCCTTTCCCAAACGACAAAAGTTAAAGTGACATTTCACAATTATTTTTACATACATTTTACTTTTACCCTATCTGAAAGAACATGTTTTCTTATGAAAATTCTGAAAATTTCAAGCCAAAATATTGAACCGTATACGTCTATACGAGAAATATATATTTTTGTCCTAAAATTAAACAAATTCTTGTGGACAACAGTTCAGATTTATATAAAATTTGTCATTTCTGTCTCAACTTTTAAGGCTTATCGTTCTCTTATAGATAACAACTTTAAAAAACTGATAGCATTTCTACGCATTAGAATAAACAATCTTTGCATCAAGACATACTTTTAAAAAATGAAATGAATGTGAAATGTCACTTTAAAGGTGATCCACTTTAAAAACTGCCACAAATGACAGAATGGATGTTTATAATGATATGATTTGTGTATAATATGGCACAGAAAACATTGAGACAAAATGAGAAACAGCTGGTTATCAGCAGTTTCTTCTTTTGTTTCAATGTTTTCCCAAGCCTTTTCTATTAGGACGTCAAAGCCAGGTCTTGTTTGGGAAAGGATTAATAACTGTAGATTCTACAGAGTGTAAATCTATTGTTATCCTAGAGTGTAAATCTATTTATATCCTCTACCAAACAAGATAACTCTACTTATACTAAAGGAAAGTAGTGTCAAGTGTTACTTCCCTTAGATTAACATTGAAAACATTAAGATTGAAAACAGCCAAAAGTGACAATTTTGCCCAATTCAAGGGCGCATAACTCTCATCTTTCTGGTCAGATCAGACTGAAAATTGCACTCATCCAAGATCTTATGGTCTCCAACATTATGTCCAAGTTTTGTCTTGATTGATCAATAATTGTAGATTCCAGAGTTTAAACAAACTTAAAAACAGCATTTTTTGACATTCAAGGGCAGATAACTCCGCACTTTCTGGTCCGATCAGGCCCATAATCGAACTTGTCCAAGAACTTATGATCGTTCTTGTTTTGGCCAAGTTTGATCAAGATTGCCTAACTTTTGTGGATGCTAGAGAGTAAACATCCCAAATGTTGACGGACGGACGCCGGACAAAAAGTGACCACAATAACTCACCTCGAGCACTTCGTGCTCAGGTGAGCTAATAACAAGAGGGCCAAGATGGCCCCAGATCGCTCATCTGAGAGAAATTTGAGACATACCACATGCAGAATTATCTAGAGATCATCTTGAGAGATAACAATTTTGAAGAAATGTCACAACAATAAGACGTCGGTGCTATGACAAAATGGCGTAACAAATTAGTTACGCCATTTTGTCAAATTTTTTTATAAATGCTTTCTACTAAGTATGTAGGAGCGCATATCCTGTCAAAACGGCGTTTTTCTACACCTATTAGAACCCTTTCAATTATCATGTGACAAAATTGCGTAACTCGATTTAGCTGACAAAATGGCGTTATACGTAGACAAATTTACACGAGAGTAATAGTGAGTTACGCAATTTTGACGTCAATTTTTTTAACATTTTTTAAAACGGCAAAAACGTTTTTGGCTCTCCTGAAAAAAATGGTTTTCGAGCAAAATTTTTATTACGCCATTTTGTCATAGCACCGACGAAGAGTGTACAAGACTTGACCAAGTGACCTAGCTTTTGATGTAGCATGACCCACTTTTCAAATGACCAAGATATCATCAAGCTAAACATTCTGGACAAATGATTCACAATGATTGAGCAAATGTTGTGATTCTTACAGCAAAAAGAAGATAGGACCCAGTGACCCAGTTTTTTACCTCGCAAGAACCAAATTTTAAATGACATGGACATCATCAAAACATTCATACTGGTCAAATTGCGGAAGCTGGGGCACCTAACCACAAATTCCTATTGTTTCTCATACCAGTACTACAACAACATCCTGATCTAGCCTCAAGCTATTCACCCACATATGCTAACAATTATCTAAGCATTGGCATGAGACAATTTTGTCAGAAAGGATATTTTGCCGCCCAGGAAATCAAACCCAGGACATAATGTGAGTCTGATGAGCTACAAACTGTGCTGTGGCTGTGGGAAAAGGGCACCAGAACATATCCTGGTGGATTATAACTACATGTACCATGTTTTTAAAAAGAAATGTTCTCTTGTGAATAAATAGAAACTTCTTCCTCACGTTTAAGTGATGAAAATATACTGATACTCCATTCACATATTTTAAGTTGATGCCCTGGTAAATGGATACCAAAAGTGGCCAATTAAATGGTGTGTCATGTGTTATCAACAGTGCTTTGCATATCAGCAAAGTCAAATGAATAATGACAGGAAGACTACAAATATGTCATTTATTATGTAAGTGGTCCGAATTTTCAATGAAATAAATCAAATCACCAGCGTAATAAATGGCACATGTAATACAATGGACAATCCATAGAAAGTAAGAACTCAACAGTAGCTTGACTCATTTGAAGTTTATTGGGGTTTTACACCGTTTTCAACAACTAAGGTCATCTTGCGACGGCTGGAGCACCTAACCATGGATTCCTATTGTTTCTCATACCAGTACTACCACAACACCCCTACCGAGCCTCTAGCTGCTCCCCCTCTAGCTGCTCCCCCACATAGGTTCATGATACCAAACCATTGATGGGTGACATTTTTGTCATTAAGGGTATTTGCCGCGGCCGGGTATCGAACCCCGGACCTCTCGAATGTGAGGCAGATGGGCTACCAACTGCACCATGGCTGCAGCTTGATTCACTTGAACCAAATCTCTATTTACCACCACATTGTTCTATTGCATAAGATGCATAGAAGTAAGCCATAAATACTGATATTCATGTAGACCTTGTAAGCTGTACGAAACATTTAAAGTGCATTCTCAGTAAATTCAAAATAAGAAATCATGGTAATTTTTCGCCTCCATACTTTTTAACTTGTGTACTAAGGTGACCTAGTTAATGTCATGTGGTCATTAAAACTCAATATTTTGCAATTTATCGTATGTAAAAATACACCTAGCTGAAAATAGACAAATGATCATGTGTGAAACTCTAGAATTTATCTCAATTTTTTGCATTCTGCTCATCAAAATTCAGTGTAATAATAAGGAAAATAATCCTTGAAAATACAATAGCACGTCAAAGCCAAATATGATGTCAATCAAAAGAAATTTTGCGCTGAGAAAAAGAGGGCAGGCTATCAGAAATACATGAATGTCGAAAACAAATGACGTCACAATATGCATAATTAAATGCAGATGATAAATTTGATCATCACTCTATTTTAAATAAATGCAATCGTAACCACAAACTTGATGTTATGGATAACTGATCAGAATTCAAAAATGTTTCTGATGGCATTAGCAACTTTATTGGAATCCCTTCCCAAAGGACAAAAAATCTTAAAGCGATTAAAACAGAGATCTGATGCTAGCAAGATGATGGATCTTGATTAAGAGAAGATTTTTAAAGAAAAAGTTTACGGACGGACGCACGGACAGACGCACGGATGGACGCACGACAGACACAACGCCATGACAAAAGCTCGCTGGCCTGATGGCCAGTGGAGCTAATAATTGGTAATCAGACCCAAATTTACTTTCGTTTAAATTTGTTTTTGTACTTCAATTTTGCGGTAACCAAACCGAGGCAATCGTAAGCTAAAGTTTTTACGCGAAGAAAAAAGTTAAAGCCGACGCGAAGATGTGAAAATTTAAAATATTTCATGCAAATCGACAAGTTTTTGGTATAATTTGAAGGATAGAGATGTTTTCTACAACACAGAGAAAATTGGATAGACAATTTTAACATTTATGATAAAATATCGCCAGAACAACACATCACCGGATTACGGCAGTAGCGGATAACTCACTTGTAACCAACCAATCATTGATTTCTACTTCTCCACATTGCTTTCAAGGTTCAGTTGCGTAAGTCTTTTTTCAATTATTCAATTGACTTTGAACTGCTCGAGTCCCATCAGCAGTCATAGATGGGCCAGACTTGATTGTCAAAAGCTTATTCAGCGACCTAGAGTAGTAAATTGCTGTCATTGTCGTTTTGAGACATGCTTGCATCTGCCGATCCTTTATTACCATTCGCTATGATCCCTTACTAACCTATTTAGCGCTGTCGGCAAAAAGGGTCTATCTAGCAGATAAATAATATTTGTGCCCCGGTATGGGTTTCTACGACAAGATCACATGTTTATCTACCAATTGGTACCAAACAACAAAGGTCATCAGTTGTAATTAAATTCGACCCTACGATAATTCAGTCAGCTATACGCTACTGCCAAAACAACTGTATCGTCGTTCAACATGTTTTCGATACGTACCAGAAATCGCGACTCTCGCGTTTTTGCGCATGCTCAGAAAACCGGATGTTTTATGACGTCATTGTTTTCATTTTTCGGACCAGTGTCATAAATTCTATGTTTGACGAAATTTTCACCAAAAATGCTTTAAAATCAAGGAAGTAATCACTAATTACTTTTTTGCGGAATAGAAAATGCATATTTTACTATTTCTTTTTCTTTGCCAACAAAAAAACACTAAAAATTCTTAAAAATGATCCAAAAATTAAAATTCAACAACTACCCAATGAACTGGCCCATTCGTCTGCTTCAAAAAGTCACATGACAGTCATGTGACGCCAGTGTTTGGATAGGTACAGGGTGTTTCAAAAGTGCTGGTACCTTACTCGAATTTTCTGTTTTTTCTTATGATTTTCTCTTCTTTTTATTTGTTTTCCTTTTTAAAAACAACAACAAAAAACCTCTGTAGGACATTTCTGAAATGAATAATTGCTTTTTCCACGCAGTTTCTTCTTTATCCACAATGTGTGTACAAAAAATAATAAAAAATCAATTTCATAATCAAAAGATCATTGTCAGCAACTTCTTTGAATAATGAATTAGCCTAAAATTATGATGCTTGGTAATAAGTTAAAAATCGCTAGTACTGATACAGGGGTCGACTTAAGGATGAATTTTTAACTGGCCAGCAGGGCCAGTTAAGATGGAAAGTAACTGGCCCAACCTGTTTGCCACTGGTCCAAATTTTTTTAAGAAGAAATATGGTAAAAAGCATGACAAAAATAGCGCATAACAGGTTTATGTGGTCAATTAAACAAAGTCTACATATATCATGGTTATTAACAAAGCCTAAACTCCACTGTTAGAAGTTTATAAAGCAGATAAAGGGGTTTTCTCTCTACTAAAGCTTCTCTCCTTAATTGAATTTACTGATTGTCCTCCTCATCAGAATACACATCATCTAACTTATAGTCAGAATGAAACTTAGGTTCATCAGACAGACTGACAGGATTTTGTTCATGAGGGGAGAAGCTGCAAAATTAAAATCGGGTGACTGGAGTCCATTGAAATATGCTTAATTATACAAGAACATTGATTCAACAAGAGGACCATGATGGTCCTATATCGCTCACCTGAACCTAAATGATATGAGCAACACTTTTGTTCAATTCAATTAATATTTATTACTTTAAGACTGAAAAAGAACTTATGGTCAATAAGGTTGTGAAAATCTAACTCATCCGAGATCTAAATTATTATGCCAAACATTGTACAGGGCTCCAGATAAGAGGGGGTGGTGACTTTTCAAACTGCAATAATGCTGTCAGTGATCATCAAAGCCTATGTTGTAGGTACTCATTTGTATCGTCTTGTCGAGACGATTCAAATGAGTACCCACAACATAGGATTTGAATTCGAAAAAACAATGTTAGTATGTCTTCACCTCTACTTATCTTTAGCCCTGATTGTATCCAAGTTTTGTCTTGATTGATAAATAATTGTAGATTCTAGAGTATAAACAAGGTCGAAAACAGCCGAAAACAACAATTTTGTCAAATTCAAGGGCACAAAACGCTCGACTTTCTGATCAGATCAGACTGAAAATCAAACTCATATGAGATCTTATGGTTCCCAACATTGTGTCCAAGTTTTGTATAGATTGATCAATAATTGTAGATTATAGAATGTAAACAAGGTCGAAACCTGCCGAAAATGGCAATTTTGTCAAATTCAAGGGCACATAACTCTCAACATTCTCATCAGATCAGACTGAAAATCAAACTCATCCAAGATCTTATAGTCCCCAACATTACGTTCAAGTTTTGTCTTGATTCATAAATAATTGTAGATTCTAGAGTATAAACAAGGTCAAAAACAGCCAAAACAGCAATTTTATCAAATTCAAGGCCACATTACTCTTGACTTTCTAATCAGATCAAACTGAAAATAAAAGTTACCTGAGATCTTATAGTCTCCAACATTGTGTCCAAGATTTGTCTTGATTGGTCAATAATTGTAGATTCTAGTGTGTAAACAAAGTTGAAAACAGTAAAAAACAGCAATTTTGTCAAATTCAAGGGCACATAACTCTTGACTTTCTGATTAGATCAGACTGAAAATCAAACGAATCCCAGATCTTATGGTCCAAAACATTGTGTCCAAGTTTTGTCTTGATTGAATAATAATTGTAGATTCTAGAGTGTAAAAAAGGTTGAAAACCGCCGAAAATGGCAATTTTGTCAAATTCAAGGGCACATAACTCTTGACTTTCAGATCAGATCAGACTGAAAATCAAACTCATCTGAGATCTTATAGTCCCCAACATTGTGTCCAAGTTTTGTCATGATTGACCCTTTCCCACACATTGGCACTTTTGGATGTTCCACAAAATAAAGGCTTTGGAAAACATTGTGACAAGCAATTTCTTCATTACCCACAATGTTTTCTACCAAGAAAGACCAAATCAAAGCCCTGAAGGGCCTGAAAGTCGCTTCAACAGATGTATTAGTTAAACAAGACTTGCTTTTTATGACCCTATCAGAGAAGGCTTTAAAAAGTATTGAAGGAAATGAAACTAATATTGAATTGTAGATGACAAGAGAAGTTTGTCTCTTAAAAAATAGGTCTATGAGCAGCAGAGTAATGGTTCTTCTGCATTGCACCTCTCCACAATAAATTCTATGCACTTTTGATTTTTCAAAATTGTGACCCGTCACGCTAAAAGGGACCTTATCCGAACTCCAAATTTCGACAAACTTGTCAGACCCAGCGCAGGACAACCAGATCCCGTATGCGAAAAGTGAATACAGAGTAAGATAGGGTAAACACCCCAGATTTAGAAAATTACATAAAAGTGAAAAGTGTCGGCCCTAGTCTGGCTGCGCGGACTGCACAGACTGACTAGGGTCAATATTTTTCACACATCCGATAAGGTCCCTTTTAGTGTGATGGGTCACAATTATACATGTACCTTTATCAGTATTTGAGCTATGCGCAAGACAAGATTTGTACATGGACAGACAGACAGGCTGATGCCAGAATAATGTTTTCCCAATGTGTTTCTATTACGGACGTCAAAACCAGGTCTTGTTTGGGAAAAGGTTAAGGATTAGAACCCAATAAATTCAGATTAATTTAAACAAGAAAAATGCAAGTTAAGAATCTAATGTTCAGTTCAAATTATATCTACTTCCTGTGTGTAAGTATACAAATTAATAAAAATGCAAGTTAAGATTCATAAGGAATACAATATTTCAAACTGCTGTGTAACAACAATTCAAGAAAGTAACGATACAGTCAAATCTCTTTATGTCGAACCTCCCTTAGCCGAAGTTCTCCCTACGTCGAAGTAATTTTCAAGTCCCGATTCTTTTGCTCTTTATTTCTATGTATTTCAACCTCTATACGTCGTTTTCTCTTGAACGAACTTCCTCCTTACGTCGAACCAATTTCGAAGTCCAACCCCCATATTTGCACACATTCACACCTCTATACGACGAACCTCAAACTTACACGATGATAATTGCAATCAAGTCAGTTTTTCACACCTTTCGATCCGTCATCTCGAGCAATCAACACAGGTGTTTACCTTTATCGAATATTGATTTTTACCTGATTGTGTTTGATTTTTTGTATTTATTACTGTTGAGGACGTCAAAAGTGGGTGATTTAACGATTCAAAATACAAAGGCCCGGGAAATTGTATACAGCGTTACATTTCGTCGGTGAAAGTGCGAAACCTCGGATGTAGATTTTGCGATTTACAAAATAAAACATTGTGTGTCGAGTTAAGACAATTCTTGAAGGTTTTGAGATATTTTACTGATCGATATTAATGACACCTTATCAGTGAAAAATATGTCCAAATATCAAGCAAACATTTCAGTTTGGAAAAAGTAATCGCACTTTTTTCTTTCTCCTTAAAGAACGAGGTACGAGCTTTTGCATTTACAACGACGATTTGTTATCCACAATGACTGCAGAAGCATCTAACGCTTATTCCACGCAGGACTTGTTTGGTAAAGGACCCGGGTCAACACGGGGGGGGGGGGGGATTTATCCAGCAACTCCTACAGACATGACGTGACCTGCCCATAAAAGCGATGATGGCCGCTTTTCTCCAAAATATCTCTTCGTCGAACATTCTATACGTCGAAGTTTTCTCGTAGGTCCCACGAAGTTTGACATAGAGAGATTTGACTGTATATATATATTTCAAACTCCTGTATAAGGATGAGGTTCAAACTCCTGAGTAAGGACAAAATTCAAGGAAGAAAATAATTATGGATCACTCCAGAATACTAGCATATTTCAAACTCCTGTGCAAGGATATAAGAATATGAATCTAGGATAACAAAATTTTCAAGAGGTCCTGGTTGGGGGGGGGGGGGGGGGGGGGGGAGTCATTTGGCTTTGATTAGATGATAATTCCACTATTTTGTGATTGAATGTCTGTATGAAAAAAGGCTACATGAGGGGGCGTGGATCTGCAATTGACTTTAATCCAAAGAAAATGTCAGAATACAATTCATGAAAATCGTCAGAATACAATTTTCAAATTCAGTAAACAGGTAGATCTTATAGAAGAACTTCTTTCAATGTTCATACAACAATGAATGGTTTTAGAAATACCCTCAAACAACTGTGAATATTATTAGATCTACCTAAAGAAGACCAATAATTGGGTGAAAGTTAGAAAATTTCAAAATACTGAACTTCAGAGCTGGGGTCCAGGGGGCGGAGGCCCCCGGGAGCTCTCGAGAAATAGCGTTTTAAAAAACCCAGGAAGGCGTTCATGGCGCTATACAACCATCTTTTAGTGCAAGTTTTCCAGATCATTTATCATTCAGTTTCAAACTATAACTCAATATGATGCACTGGGTTTTTTTCTTTCATTTTTGAAATAAGTATTGTTGATTCTAGTATGACATGGCAACAATTTTCAATGTGCGCATATTTCAGGGTTTTGCTACCATTGAGTCATTGACAGATCAGTCTTGATTTGTGAAAATCAAGTTTGGATTTTTTTTTTCGGATACATCAATGCAACTACACTTAGCTATATTTGAATAACTATTGGAAGTTGATAATCTCAAAATATCTTGTAAAAGGTTAATACGACTGTCCCCCCCCCCCCCTCCGAAAACAATCCTCGATCCGTCCTTGCGAGTCATTGAACACTGCTTTTGTGTTAGCTGCGATATCGTAGCCACAAACTTGATGACAGATATTGGTTTCACTTTGTATTGGAAACCCAGATCAAAATTCAAAAAGATTTCGGTGATATTTTTTCTTATGTTTATAATTATGGAAACGCATATGGTACACCCTGATAAAATGATAAAGTCGACTTCAGGTAAGTCGACTTGTCATGATAACAAAAGAAAATTAACTCTACCGGTTGTCTACGTAAACTAATCTTTCCGACATAAGTTAGTGCATCATTATTTTAAAATATGTCATGTCGACGTATGCTTTGTCATCTTATCCACATTATTTGTACATCGATTGACAAAAATCCTTTATTTCTTTCCTACATCAATATTTTTGTCAAAAAGAAACAAGTCGCATTCACGTGGTAATCAAGCATCTGGAATATATATTTCCACTACTTGAACATTTAATATCAGCTTTGCGTCATAACCTACGACGACAAAAAGCTGCTGTGCGAGTGTCAACGGACTGCTCCCCCCACCCCTACTAGGCTTGTTCAAATGACTATAATTTCTTTGTTTTATGGAATATCTTTGTAAAAGTTTGGACATTAGTAGAATATACGTCCAATGTTTTCATGTCAAATTTTACTCAAATAGAAGCTACCATATGAAAACAAGAGATGTTTGTAAAACATATATGCCCCCTCAAGGGCCTACATTTGATGTAGGTCAAAGTCCAAGGTCAAGTTAACAAGGTCCAAGGTCATGGTCAAATATGAAAAGTCTTGGTAGGAGGTGTCTATGTGTGAAATATCAAAGCTGTATATGTAAAAGTAAAATGAAACATAGGCCAGGTTAAAGTTTTTAAAAGTAGGCCAAATGCCAAGGTTAAGGTCATGGTCAAATGTGAAAGGTCTTGGTTGGAGGTGTCCATGTGTGAAATATCAAGGCTGTAGGTGTAAAAGGACATGATATATATGTCTGGTTTCAGTCTTTTTAAAAGTAGTTCAAACTCCAAGGTCAAGGTTGCAATATTCAAGGTCATGGTCAAATGTGAAAGGTCTTGGTAGGAGGTGTCTATGTGTGAAATATCAAGGCTGTAGGTGTAATAGGACATAAGATAAAGGCTAGGTTAAAGATTTCTAAAAGTATGTAAAAATCAAAGGTCAAG
This sequence comes from Fragum sueziense, assembly GCA_963680895.1. Lineage (NCBI taxonomy): Eukaryota > Metazoa > Mollusca > Bivalvia > Cardiida > Cardiidae > Fragum > Fragum sueziense. The sequence goes on from OY804605.1 coordinate 27,181,840, forward strand.
GTCACACAGGCCAAGGTCATGGTCAAATGTGCAAGGTATTGGTAGGAGGTGTCCATGTGTAAAATATTGAGACTGTATAGGTAACAGGACATGAGATATAGGCCTAGTTTAAGTTTTTTAAAAGTAGGTCAAACTCCAAGGTCAAGGTCCAAGGTCATGGTCAAAAGTGAAATATCTTGGTTGGAAGTGACCATGTGTGAAATATCAAGGCTGTATATGTAAAATGACATGAAATATAGACAACGTTAATGTATTATTTAAGTAGGTCAAACACCAAGGTCAAGGTCACAAGGTCCAAGGTCATGGTCAAATGTGAAAGGTCTTGGTCGTAGGTGTCCATATGTCAAATATCAAGGCTGTATGTGTAATAGCACATAAGATATAGGCCCAGTTTAATTTTTTTAAAAGTAGGTCAAACTTCAAGGTCAAGGCCACATGGTCGAAGGTCATAGTCGTATGTGATAGGTCTTGGTCAGAGGTTTCCATGTGTCAAATATCAAGGCTGTATGTGTAAAAGGACATGATATATCGGCCAGGTTAAAGTTTTTTTAAAAGTAGGTCAGACTCCAAGGTCAAGGTCACAAAGTCGAAGGTCATGGTCAATTGTGAAAGGTCTTGGTAAGATGTGTCCATGTGTGAAATATCAAGGCTGTATTTGTAAAAGGTCATGAGATATATGCCGGGTTTATTTTTTTTGAAAGTAGGTCAAACTCCAAGGTCAAGGTCACAAGGTCCAAGATCATGGTTAAATGTGAACGATGTTGATAGGAGGCATCTATGTGTGAGATATCAAGGCTGTATGTGTAAAAGGACATGAGATATAGACAAGATTAAGAATTATGTGTAAAAATCAACAAAGGGCAATAACTCCAAAAATTTGATTGGCAGAGTTACGGTTCTTGTGCACTGCACCTCTCCATAATAAAATCTATTCACCTGTAAAGTTTCATGATTCTACCTTACATATTTTTTGAGTTGTGCTCCGGACAAGAATCAAGTTATAAAATCAACAAAGGGTAATAACTGAAAAATTTGATCGGCAGAGTTACGGTTCTTGTGCACTGACCCTCTCCATAATGAAATCTATCCACCTGTAAAGTTTCATG